>JAYESA010000004.1:115204587-115579805 GCA_036927795.1 Iris macrosiphon
ATGCTCCTTAGGGACACCGAAGCTGGGGTGTTCCAGAACACTTGTTCAAGGTCACGACAACTGACTTCGTGCTCTTCTGATTCCGATGCTGGGGGTCGCCATTCTCCCGAATTAGATACCGAGAGTTTAGAGTCAACTTCTGCAGCGACCTATACTCATCCTTCAATGACGCCCAGGGAGATGGGAGTTTATGCTATTGGAGATGAACACGAGGAAGCCTCGCCATCAGGGAACGCTGAGCAACGCATTACCACACTAGAGACATCTCTGAAGCAAATGTAATCCATGATGGAGAATATGCACCAAATGATGCTAACTCAACAGGCGGTTGCCATGGCTCAAACGTCGGTCCTGCCTACTCAGATACGTGTGGGGGTGGACCTGCCACCATCCAACACGATCCAAGAGCCTGCTCTAGATCAAGAGTCAGCTGGTCCTTCACTTCCTCACCTGGAGAATGTACTACCTTCTGCGGGAGTCACGATACAACCAACTCCGCACCATTCCGTGGTCTCGCTACCAGCTGAAAATTCGATGCAAGCAGTGCGGGAGTTGAAAGCCCAATTTGACGCCTTGAAGCACAAAGATTAGCTCAAGAAATTAGGAATCAACCAGCCATACCCAGCTGTAGAAGCATGAAAAATATGCTGGGAAGAGCTACGCAGCCTCTTGATACAGAGCAGCGTAAGCAGAGGCCTTCAGAGCCATCAGGCGTACAACAGAGTTTTCTTCGCTAAAATACAGCGTGAAGAATAAAGCTCAAAGGACCATCCGCATAAGTACAGTACGTCCAGGCCGCTCCAGCGTGAACAGAGTTCTTCATCGCCTCCATGGCGTAAAACTCATCCGCTCTCAAAGCAGCGTTATAGCGTACGAGGAACGCTTCATCTTCCCCAAAATGAACCTGTCAAGTCACGCAGTGAATCTGACCTCTGACTCCTGACAAAAGGTGATACACGGCTACCCAGACGACGGCTGGAAACGATGGCAGACCTCTCGAGACGCGTCCCACAGTATGATGGCGGATCTCACCATTTAATGCAGAGGATTTGGTAAAACATCACCAAACCGTCGTTTACTGGAGTCCCCTCAGCATAAACCGCTCTTTTGCATACAAGGGAATACGCCGCCCTATTTTACACAGGCAAACATGAGCTATTTTACGCTCTGCAGCAGACAAACCGCCTGCCACGTCAAAAGCTGCACTTCGTACGGGATTCGAGGCACGTCTCCACGTCTATTGCACAGAGCGGTGACAGTTTCTCTCAAGACACGTCTCTGCGACGGGTTCACAGAAGGCCTGCTGACCTTCGAAACACGCCTCCGCATTTAATGCATAAGATGATGGCAAATCTCTGTAAGAGATTAGGTTATATCTTCAAAAGCCGTAATTCCGGCTAAGGCGTCCACATCAGCACGGTATGCAGCGGCTTCTACGTCCATTCAGGATCTGTGCTCAAGCGGCTTCTACGCCCATTCTGGCACGATATACAGCGGCTTCTACGCCCATTCAGGATCTGTGCTCAAGCGACTTCTACGCCTATTCTGGCACGATATGCAGCGGCTTCTACGCCCATTCAGGATCTGTGCTCACTCGACTTCCATGCCTACTCAGTCTCTACGACCACTCAGTCTCTACGACTGTTCGGCTTCTATGCCTGCTCGGCTTCCATGCCTACTCGGCTTCTATGCCTGTTCGGCTTTTATGCCTACTTGGCTTCTATGCCATGGTGACGGACATTTGGCTTCTACGCCAACCTCTTCTACACAATGGATACCTACCCACGTGGCTTTTATGCCGTGATCTTAGTAGAAACCGTACGTGTTGTGTCCCCTTAGTTGGACCCACGTCACCCGCTCAGTCAAAAGATTATCTATACGTAGGCATTTGTTACTTTAACCGTTGTGTAAAAGGGTGCTGTACTTTCTACTCCTCGGTTGCTATACCAACGGAGTGGTCACTATCACCAAAGATTCTATAAATAGAGGCCCCTGTCAATGGGGAACAAGGTCGAAAAATTTGGTCAAGAATACCAATATCAGATCCAAGGTCGATAATTGGAGAAGATCGAACAAGGAGGAGTAGAGAGAGAGAGAGAGAGAGAGAGAGAGAGAGAGAGAGAGAGAGCCCGGAGCTCAGGCAAAGAGCGGGGATCGACGACTTCGGTATCGTGCATCCACCCTCTCCTACAACCTTCGAAGCTGCTACCTGTCTTCCACGGCACTTCTTCAACATCGCGTGGTCCAAGGGCTAAAGTGATCGACCGCAGATCTGACACCTATAGCAATTTATACCCAGATTAAATAAATTGTACTCCCACATCCTCGTATAGGATTACATTGTACAAGTTTGTTTGTAAACCAAAGGGCGCGGGTTTCGCACAAACCCCGTCATTGAAATACACTTTCATTCTTTCGTTTAATACCACAAACACCAGCTATTTGGAAAGAGGTCCCTTTTCCTTCGAGGTACAAACCTCAGACTATGGCCCTGTTCGAGGGAAAAATATCACCAAGTCAGTACATAAACTATTTCAGTATGATGACGGTGTTGCTACAAGGGAATGACGCCCTCCTCACTCGGGTGTTCAAGGGCTGTCTCTCAGGAGTAGCTTACCAGTGGTACCGCAGCCTGACAGACAACTGCATTACTTTCTTTGAAGACTTCAAGGCTTTATTCTTCACACGATTCTACGAGGGAGGAATAAACATGTCTATGTCCTCTCTCATCGAAGTCAAGCAGAGGGAGAAGGAGGACGTTCGCACCTTCGTCGAACGTTTTTGTCAGGCCACCTTACAGATGCCTCCAGGAGTTTCAGACTCAGCGTTAGTGGACATTTGCAGGAAGAACCTTCTTCCCGTGATCTCGGTGTTCACAGGACCATATCAGTTCCATGATTGGCCCTCGTTCATCATCTCAACGGTAGCCGCCGAGGACAACAGTCGCAAGGCGCATGACAACGGCATCATGATCTCTTCCTCTGACAGAGGCAAGAGGTCATCCCCCAACGACGACCATCCTCGCAGTTCCAAATAAAAAGAAGTTTTGGTGATCAATACGTCCAGACAGAAGACTGCGACAACCACGCAGACAAAACTGGGGACTTCCAGGCCCGTAGAGGTATACTCTTTCGACGACGACGATATTCCGAGTATATTCGAGTGTCTCGTCAAAAGTGGCAAGATCACCCTTCCAGAGGAGATGCGGCCTAGTGAGGCCGGCAGCGCCAACAACCCCAAGTACTGCATCTTCGACAGGTACGTACACCATCCAACAAAGGCGTGTTACATACTAAAAAGGAAGATCCAAGAGCTGATCGATGCTAAAGCCATCACTCTGCGCAATAGCGAGAAGACGGTCACGGCCAACATGATCTCTCTACAATTTGGCAATCTGCTTCCCCAAGAAGTACCGGATGGTGTTACACCTATTTCCCGGACAACGATGAACATCCTTAATCTCCCTCCGGCTAGGGGTCAAAATCACGACCTGTTATCCCTAACTACCCAGAGAGGCGAGATTATGTGGGTTCACCCAGACTTGGTGTCGGAGCTCGAAAAAGAGACTAATGCTACTGAAGCTAAGTCCAGGAAGAACTCCAAATGCAAGCCATGTCATATGGTTATAACTTCTTCGACATCAGACGAAGACGAGGTCTTGGCCGCAGCAACCCGTTCGGGGAAGGCTTACCTCAAGGACTATGAAGCTAGTCAGGAAGAAGCACCTGCAGATGCTTCAGCTGCCAAGCCTTCAGAACCAGAGCCCGTCGTACCAGAGGCCGGTCTTTCGAGACCAACTTCGGCGGACAAGGGGAAGCAAAAAGAAGTGCGCTTCGATAAACCTGTGAAAAATATTCAAAACAAAGGTTTAGAGAAGCCGTACAACTTCGACATCTTGGCCCAACTGGCTAATACACCGGCCAGGTTGTCCATCTTCGAGCTACTCAGGCTCTCCCAAGACACTCGTCTAGCCCTGAGTGAGGCATTGATGCAGGCGGATACATACTTGACCCAACTCAAGTCCCCCGACGAAGAACCTGCAGCATGTCCCTGATGCCACAGTATGATGGAGGTGGTCCCAAATATCACTTTCACTCAAGACGACATGCTGTTAAAATATAACAGGCATGACAGATCTCTCTACCACATCGGGTACATCGGTTCCATGGAGGTCAACCGGATTCACATAGATCCGGGATCCTCAATCAACATTATTCCTCATAGTCTGCTCAGACCACTGAGGATTCCTACCAGCGAACTGGCTTACACCACCACTACCATCGTGGGTTTCAACGCCGGAAGAAGTAAGCCGTTGGGAAAAATTCGCCTGAGGATCCAGATTGGCAACCTCAGATCGGTGGCTACATGCTACATCATCGATTTAGAGGTGTCCTACAACATCCTACTGGGAAGACCATGGATCCACGACCACAACATCGTTCCTTCAACCCTATATCAATGCTTCAAATATGTAGACGCCCAAGGGATAGTACAAACGGAGGTTGCCGACCTAAACCCGTTTAAAGGAGTAGAATCCTACTACTCCGACGCCGTGTTATACTCTCAAGATTACACGGAAGAGGTGTCAGCCCAAGCAGAGAAGGAATCCCACCGGGAGCCTGAAGAACCTTCTGCCAAGCAACCTCTGTCAATCAAGGTGAAAGGACGGACTACCCGTCCAAAAGCCACAGAGCCTATGGCTATCCGCCTGAACAAGACCAGGTCAGGGAAAGGGGGTGATCCTCTAGTGGTCACTCTAAACCAGAAGCCTCCGCCCTTAATCATCAACCTTCGGCGCAACAAGCAGCCGAGTGATGTAAATACGACCAGAAGTGCGGTTTCTGATAATAATAAAGGACCTCTTTTCCAGTATATCGATGCTCGGATTCCAAATCAGGAATCTTCTCCCCATGACGATATAGAGCCTATAACACGAAAATTCTTGGCAGCTATAGATTCCTATCATCCGCACATATGGGAAGTGGCGTCATTATCCAATGTCACTACGACGTATGGACCACATAAGGATTCTATCTTTATTGTTCCACCTGCCCGCAACGGTCAGCGTTCAATAGTCTTCGGCCGCATGCGCAACGAACAGACTATACAAGAGGATTCCATTGATGACGACTCTGGTGGAATGCAAGTTCACAGGTACAGCCCGCAAGCCTTGAAGATCATGCAAAATATGGGTTACAACTTAAGGATGGAACCAGGTCTCAACTACGGGAAAGGCAGACGAACACCGCTGCTCGGCAATCCCCACTATCAACAAACACGTTCTGGGTTAGGGTATGCCACCTCCCTTACGACTTCCAAGTCGAACGAGGATATCTTTTCCTCTTTTCAAGATGGCTCATCGCCCTCCGGCTCATCTCATGCCCTCGAGCAAACATTATCAGCAAATATGGTAGCAACGGATTTCTTCGAATCAGACGAACAAGAATCCGAACCATTCGAGAATGACGCTTGGGCTCAGCAAATGGATACACAATAAGAATTTTGCTTCGAGCAGAGAGAACCTCCCACTAAAGATGAAGTTATCCAGATTGACGTAGGGGATGAACTTTTACCAAAGCCGATATTCATCAGTAATGACCTTTTCGAAGAAGAAAGGGAAGAAATTACCCAGCTGATAAAAGAATATATCAACATCTTTGCGTGGAATTATGAGGATATGCCAGGTCTTGATCCAAAGGTGGCTACTCATAAACTCAACATACTGCCCGATTCAAAGCCTGTGAAGCAGCACCAACGCCGGTTCCGCCCGGACATGATGGACGCCATTGAAGCTGAAGTCAAGAAGTTGATAGCCTGCGGCTTCATCCGTGAAGAACAATATCCCGACTGGTTCGCCAATGTTGTCCCGGTCATGTAGAAGAATGGGAAAGTACGGATCTGCATCGATTACCGAGATCTGAACACAGCCTGCCCCAAGGATGAATTCCCTCTTCCCATCACAGACGTCATGATCGACAATACATGCAGTTTTGAACGAATGTCTTTCATGGACGGATTCTCGGGATACAATCGGATCAAGATGCATCCTGAAGACGAAAAGCATACCGCCTTTCGGACACCACTGGGGGTATACTGCTATACGGTCATGCCCTTCGGATTAAAGAACGCCGGGGCTACGTACCAACGAGCTATGAGTGACATATTCCATAAGCATTTATATAAGACAGTGGAGTGTTACGTGGATGATATAGCTGTCAAAATCTGTCTCAGGGATAATCACATCCAAGACTTGAAGACAGTATTTGAATTGATACGCCAACATCAACTCAAAATGAACCCTACAAAGTCCTTTCTGGGGGTATCTAGCGGCAAATTTCTGGGATTTGTCATCACCGCCAAAGGCATTCAAGTGGACCCTGACAAAGTCAAGGCCATCTTAGAAATGCAACCGCCCCGCAATCTGAGGGAACTCAGGAGATTTCAAGGTCGTCTGGCTTATATCCGAAGATTCATATCCAACCTCTCTGGGAGATGCCAGCCCTTTTCTCGTCTCATGAAGAAAGGTGTATCCTTTGTATGGGACGAAGCCTGTCAGCAAGCGTTCGGGGATATCAAACACTACCTCACTAGTCCGCCAGTTCTGGTACCTCTTGTCATAGGAAAACTGTTCGTGCTATACGTTCGAGCAATGGATCATTCTCTGGGAGCTCTTCTCGCACAAAAGAACGATATGGGCCACGAGCAGGCTATCTACTACCTCAGCAGGATGATGGTCGGAGCCGAACACCGGTACAACCCGGTGGAGAAAGAATGTCTGGCTCTGATGTTCGTTATTTAGAAAATGTGACACTATGTCACGGGCCAAACCATTCATATCATCTCCAGGATTAATCCTCTTCGGGTACTGATGAGCAAGCCAAGTGTTCTTAATTCCTGACTCGCAACTTGGGCAATGTTATTAACGCCATATGACATGGTATACGTCCCTCAGAAGTCCGTCAAAGGCCAAGCATTGGCCGACTTTCTAGCTGCTCATCCCATCCCGGAGGCCTCCAAACTGTACGAGGACATTCCCGACGAAGTTGCAGAGTGTAATTCTGTAACGGAAGCCGATGCATGGCAACTGTTCTTCGATGGCGCCTCCAGGACTGGGCCCGGGGGAAACATGGTTTCAGGAGTAGGGATCGTCCTAGTCACTCCTGATAAACTCGTTATCTACCGAGCATATTATCTTAGCGAGCCCTGTTCTAACAATGTGGCAGAATACAACACTCTACTGATCGGGCTCCAAGTCGCTAAAGAGCTAGGGGTCGAATCCCTGGAAGCCTTCGGTGATTCTCTGCTGATCGTCAACCAAGTCAGAGGAATATATGAAGTCCGAAATCTTGACCTCATCCCCTATCACCGAGCAACGGTCGAGATAGCCATGACGTTCAAAGGTTTCTTCCTTGAGCATGTACCTCGATCTCAGAATCTGGAAGCTGATGCCCTAGCCAATCTAGCTGCAGATTTAGCTACCCCTATAAAAAGGCAGAATTCGGTAATCCTTCTTAACAGAGACTTATTATGTGCGAAAAACAACTTTCACATCGAATGCAGCTACACGGTGGACACAGATCCTCCCAGGAGAGACTGGAGAAGTCCCTTTATAGATTTTGTAGCATACGAAATCTTGCCAGAAGATCCTAAAGAGGCAATATCTATCAAAAGACGATCATTACACTTCTATTTCGACGCATCGTCACAATGCCTATATCGTTGGTCTTATGACGGGCTATTATTACGATGTCTCTCTGGTGATGAAGTACAGCGGATTATCCGTGAAGCTCACGACGGCGTGTGCAGGGCGCATCAACCCGGCCCTAAGCTACAGGATCGTATCAGAAGAATGGGCTATTACTGGCCCACTATGATCGCAGACGCAATCCAGTATGCCAGACGATGCAGGGCCTGTCAGGTCCATGCAGACTTCATACATCAACCGTCCGAACATCTACATCCTATGGTTGCGTCCTGGCCTTTCGAAGCATGGGATATGGATATCATTGGTCCTATTCACCCGTCTTCTTTCAGAGGTCACCGGTTCATACTGGCCATCACGGATTACTTCTCCAAATGGGCAGAGGCGATCCCTCTTGCTGAGGTAAAGACATCTAACGTGACCAGCTTCGTCAAGCATCACGTCATTTACCGCTTCGGGGTTCCCCGAAGGATAATCCATGACAATGGGCCTCAGTTCATCAGCCATGTGTTTCACCGATTCTGCGATAAAAATCAGATACAAAATGTGGCCTCCACGGCATATTATCCAGCTGCTAATGGGTTGGCGGAAGCCTTCAACAAAACCATTATCAAACTCTTGAAAAAGTTCGTCTCTTCGAACAAAAGAGATTGGAATGAGAAGCTGGGGGAATGTCTCTGGGCATACCGCACAACGGTACGAGCACCGACAGGTTGCACGCCATTCTCATTGGTCTACGGGAGTGAAGCAGTTCTCCCCATCGAGATTCAAATTCTATCACTCAGGATAGCCGTGGCCAATGAGCTAACTCAAGAAAAGAACGACTTGTTAAGGCTTCAAGAGCTAGAAGGATTAGACGAGAAACGCCTCCAAGCTCAGCAGCGCATCGCGCTCTACCAAGCACGCATTTCCAGAACTTTTAATCAAAAAGTAAAGGAAAGAGTATTCAAAACCGGCGAGATGGTCTTGGCTGTAAGAAGGCTGATGATTCTTACTCACAGGAGTAAAGGCAAATTCTAGCCCAAGTGGGAAGGCCCTTACGTGATCGAGATAACGTTCTCAAACGGTGCTTACAGGTTAGCCCAGCCTAATGGAGACCTGCTAATGGCTCTTATCAATGGCAAATTCCTTAAAAAGTACTATGCTTAAACCTCCTCTGCTCAAGTGGAATAAGGTGATCTCAGTCTGACAAATCTACTTCCAAAACAAACTGGTTGGATCATATTCTATCATGTCCATATGACCTCTGAATAGATATGCTCTGCTAAAGCTTACCGAAAGTATATCACGTCCATACTACCTCTGATATCACTTTCACCTAAAATCTGTCATTTATATTCTGAAATAATGGGTCCACAAAGTCAGATAAAAAGCTTCTTTATTATTCCCAGAAAAGAGCGAAAGTATATTTGAAAAGCAAAAGCAAAAGTACATCATGAAGGGGGAGCGGTCAGGTCGCGAAGCTGCTGCGCCAGTACGGCCATCCTCTCATCCCGGGAGTGCAAGACATCGGTACGAGCCCGCTCCAACCTTGCTGCATCATTAGTCAAGGCAACTAGCTCAGACCGAGCCTGCACAAAATTAGCATGGATAACACCCACATGTGTCAGGTTCTGCTGAACAGCCGCTCGTCGCTCATTCAGCACATCTCGGGCTGCCGACAAAGACAGAGCCTTCGCCTCTGCACGAGCAAGCTCATCCCTTAATATGCGGACCCTCACTACCTCTTCCTCATATTCGGCTTCGCACCGGGTCAACTCGAGGACGATATACTCCAATTGGACGCGCTCATGATCCATCTCCTGCTGCTGAGCCGCGATGGACTTATTTAGAGGCTCCATCTGTTCGACAAGATGCACAGTCAAGGAGTCGTATCTGGCCTAGACCAGAGCTTCAATATTGCCTCGAGCTAGCTGCAGGTATTCGTTAATGGGTTGTTCTAAACCATTAACTATCGCCTCCAGTGCGTCAGCTACCCCGGCATCACCAAATTCCCTGACCGCCTCTATCGAGAACCGAGAGGACCTCTTCAGTGACGCAAAGTCCTGCTTCTTCGCCAACACCATTGACATTAGCGTTCTCAAAGTGGTGTAGAAGATGCCGGTGTACTGCTCGGTCAGCGCAACTAAGTCTGCATGAACGCGAGGAGTGTCCGCGATGGTGGCGACTTCCCCACCAGGAATCACCACAGACGATGTCGCCACGGCCGTCGTCTCAACAGGAGGAACGACAAAGGAAGAATCGCCAGCACCGGACGAAGTGACCGGCGTGCTCAAAATAGGCACTATCGCAACGACAGGCTCGTCCTCCTCTTGAGATATCGGAACCTCGTCGACAGGCGAGCCGGCACCCGAAGAGGTTTCCTCTTCAAAATCAGTTACCTCCGTGTCACCACTAGGACCTGACACAGAGCCAACGGGCGCGTCTACATCACCCTCTCCGAAGAGGTCTTCCCCTGAAAAGAAGACAAAAGGAAGTTAATATCAACGCAATATTAATTTTCCCAAAGAAGCACAAAAGACGACATTTACCCCTGGTCGGCGGTATATACGTCGCATCTGCAGCCTATACAGCCAAATCATTTCTTAATAATGCTAGGCGAGCTGTCATACCTGGAGAAAGGGGTCTGCGAACTGACACTGGCAGGTAGTCTTCCAGGTCCTCCTCAAAATCTAACCGAGGCTCATCGGCTGGAACCGCGCTAGGTGCGCTCGCAGGCACGACAGAAGTCCCTCCCGATGCTGATCCGACTAAAGGTATACGGAACTTTATTATACTCAGCTCCGAAGGCGACGTCGTTCCACTACCTGAAGCAGTAGCAGCGACGACGGCATCCAGCTGAGATTCTCCGGCACTACCAGCCGGAACTGTGGAAGATCCCTCTCTAAAAGGCGAGGAACCTCCAATCAAAGAATCGTCCCTAACACGGGGAGATGCAAGCTCACCTCCAGGAGCATCAATGCCAGGAATCCGGAGAGAACGATTTACCATCTTCTTCTTCCTCTTACGAGGGAAAGCTTCCTTCGAAGCAGGAGCCCTTCACTTCCCAGAAACTACCAAAGCCCCTGCAGGCGGAGGTACTTTACCCTAGGGACCGACACCAGAGGCTCATCCGGGGTAACGGACTCACCCTCATCGGAAGAAACCGAGGGGACTTCAACTCTTCCTCCAGGCTTGGAAGAGGGCACCCTAAAGCTTCCATGCATATCAAAATCACGATGGAAGGTGTTCGTTGCCACATAGAACTGGACATACGAATGCAGGATGCGCAGCTCTGTGGAGAGTGTAATGACGGGCACAATAAAAATTGCCCCAGTACAGCCCATGATAAAATATTGCCAACCCCGTGCTCCATCAATAAGTCCACCTCTGGACTTGAAGCTGGTGACGGCGTTGCCCACATGCAACTGATCATACCCAAACTGTCGGACAAACCGACTGGGCAAGTAGGGCTCCAAGAAGCAATGGTCCTCGCTTCTGTACAGCAGATGAGATGGTCTAATACATACCAACCAATTAAAGCTTCGGGAGAAAGAATGGTCTTTTCTCTACCCGAATCCTCAAGCCTAATCCCCGACTGATTGCGATGTACAAGAGGGACGGTGCAGAAAAGCTTTCAACTATGACTGAAGCCTAGAGCCCGCCGACAGTCTATAACCATGCTCACGTTCCAGGAAGACTTCCGGTAGTTCAACAAGAAACCACCCCCCGAACTACTCCCGGAACCTGGAGACATCATCCGGGGATTATGGAGAATTAACCACCCCATCAAATACAGGTATGGTAATTCTATCCGGGGAAAGCTATCACGCCGAATTTTATCAACGAGCAGCCCATCAATCATGGCCCTCAGGCCAGCTTGTATATGACACACCATGGCAGGGAGCAAGCCCAGTCTTCCCCGAACACCAGACGCACTGCAGGCCAGAGCGTGTTACGGTGAATGCGGTCCGCAGATGCGACGCCAGGCACTACTACTCGGCACAGCCATATGGAGAGGAAGCCAGCTAGTTGAGCCTTCCTAGACAGAGGCTTGCGATAGTGCCTCAAATAACTATAGGCCTTAGTGCCTTCAGGATACTTTCCCGTCCCTTCGTCGAGGAATCGGTCCGGAGCACCAGCATCCACTATGAGATCGTCAACTACCTGAGCATTAAGCGCACTCAAGGGATTCACAGGCAGATCCTTGCCCTCCAATACCTTCTCCGGCTTAGCAGTCCTGGACCGGTAAAAGAAGAGATAGGACGTCCATTTGCTGATGTGAGCCAAATCTGAGGGTTCATCATAAAAAGTGGTGCAGGCGAGGTAGTGGCACATCAGCTCCTGATAGACCTCCACTACCCAAGGGTCTGAACCCCCCAGCTCCCGGTTCGTGGGAACATACTCTTCGTATGGAGTATCCCCCATCGGCAGTCTTGAGATCTCTGCCATCTCATGCAGGGCTAATCCCAACTCCCCCAGTGGAGTGGCGAAGGTCCCGGTAAGCGAAATATATCGCTCCATCAGTGCCAGAAACATGTTAGGGTTAGGAGGTAACCCAATACTGGTCGCACTCACAGCTGCAAACAGACCGATGTTCTCCAACTCGGTCTGAAAATACTTTAGGGCCCAATCAACCAAGCGAGCCCATCGAAGGTTTGAAGGGGTGATCCACCCGCCACACCGAGGGTTCACCTTAGGGTATACTCCCCCACGCCCCATAAAATTATTACAGAAAGTCGGTAACTGGACCGGCTGGATCACCAAACTATCTTCACTCGGGACACTGCCCGGGTACAGCCCCCTGAACAACGTCACAGAGCCAGAAGGGCGGCTGACAAACGACCCCTAGTCAGCTCCTCTCAGATGAAAGATCTTCTCTGGCTTACCGTGAAGATCGGGGGTCAGCGTCCACGACATCTTCCTGGGATGCGTAGCATGAAAGAAGGCTGAGATGGGGTAGTCTCTCTGCATATTGGGCAGATACAAGACCAAATCTACGGCAAGGAAAACCCAGAGTTCTCTCTTAGGCTTTGTCTAGGAGTGCTTGTCAATCATGTCCCCAAAAAGGAAAGCCGGCTTTCGGTATTGCTTCCCGTCTACGTATGTTAGGGGCTCCCCGTTGATCATGCTCAGCAGCATTCGCTCGCCCTGAGCCGATATCAGAATTGCCCTCCCTTCGGGATACTGGGGCCCGGAGATAGGAAATGTCACGTGTGACAGATCCTCCAAATAGTTGGAGTGCAGCATCCCGGCGGCAGAGCCCATCACTTCAGCCAGCGAAGACTCATGCAAGTTAACTACAAAAATACAAAAGAAATACGTCAGTCCCTAACTAGACATTTCGGGACTTGCAGCATCCGTAAAAAGGAAAATCAACAGTCTGAGCTCTACGCCGAGACTGTGAAACTTGAGCCTTTACGCTGGAATCCATTTCCTAGACGTAAAATTCAAGATTGGCAGTATACGATCTGTACTTTATGCCAGATTGATTAAATTGAGTTATTACGCCAGGATTTTCATCCACAAGCATAAAACTCAAATTTTAATAGTATACACCAAGTTTTCGGCGGTCAAAGATTTTACGCTCGACTGCGAAAAAAAAATAAAATTTTTACGCTGACACATTAGGAATGTAGGCGTAAAAAGATAAAACGTCTCCGTGCATCATCTTCCTCAAAGAGGCTATCAGCACAGAAGATGACCTAGCACGGTCACGTTCAACGTGTGCGAAGGATTTTCAGTCATTCTCTTTATCTTCCAGGCCGGGTGCACTACTCGTCGGCGGGATGCTCCGCTCATATTGAAGTTCGCCTTGTCCAACCAGAGACTCTCTCGCTTGGGCCGAAGAACGAGAAGAAGAACCAACATTCTTTCCCTTAGCGGAGGAAGTTTGTTTCGAAGCCATTACTGGAAACTTTGAAGACTCGAAGAAGAAACGAAAAAGAACTCGAACAGTCGAAAGCTTTCTCTCGCAGAAGACGGATGGAAAGTTTTTCCCTCAGAAACTTGGGATATATATAGAGTTCGGATGGACTCCTCGGACCCCGAACCAAATCTCCTAATTAATATTCGGTTATGATTGGGTCCCACGTCAGCCTATTTATTCAGAGAAGGCGGACAGTCGGCGAATTCGAAAAGTTTTTCGCTCAAAGCAGGTTCATGGTTTCTACGCTAAGGAGCTTTCTATGCTCGACGGCTACAGATCTACGGTTTTACGCTCGCAAGCTATAAGTCTATGGTTTTTACGCCCGAATGCCTTTGTGCTCGGTAGTTTTTATGCTCGAGAGGCTACAAACCTACGACTTCACGCTCAGCAGATACCAAATCGATGATTTCACGCTCGGTGGCGCTTAGTTTACGCTCGGAGGCAACGGATCTGCGACTTCACGCTCGGAAAATTTTCTTTTCAGAAGCAACAAATCTACAGTTCTACGCTAAGGAGCTTTCTACGCTCGACAGCTACAGATCTACGACTTTACGTTCGACAGCTACAAGTCGGGTTTTACGCCCGGATACCTTTGTGCTCGGTAACTTTTATGCTCGAGAGGCCACAAACCTACGACTTCACGCTCAGGAACTACAAGTCTATGATTTCACGCTCGATGGTGTTTAGTTTATGCTCAGAGGCTGCCAACTTATGATTTCGTACTCCATGACTTTCCGTACATCTGAAAGATATGCAGGCCAGAGTACGCGTACATCTGAACGATCCTCAAGGCGGTTAATTACAGGAGTTCACACAGAAGATACTCCTTCTTGACCTCAAGATATCCCAAGTACCCGAAGCATGCAGAGTTCAACATTGAAAAATTACTCTTCTTCACGGGTCGATTCAAAGTTCATCCAGACTCCAGTCTGAATATTTTATCTACCAAGAGGGCAAATCAGTTTGACAGTCATTTTTTGCCCTGTTCCAAGGGATTTTCGAGAAATCATTCTTGAAGATGATGTCTGAACAAAGAAATTCTGTCTATCAGAAGTAACAGTTCAGGATTCTACGTGGTTCCTCACTCTTAAACAGCATGACAGTTCGAACATTCGAATGCTAAAGCGGCTTTCAACGCATCCCTAGTTATGCGTAAAAGACAGGACATAGCACTCTTTCTAAACAGAGTCGGCGTAAAGAATCAGACGTGTCGAAGCTACACATATTCAGACTTCACAGCAAAGTATGGCAAGATGATCATATGAAGAAGAAAGACGACCTTATTAAAATCACGATTACATATGAGGAAAATTCAGTCTACAAGGGTTTTTTCTCCATTTTTCGTGGTTACATATAAGAAAAACCCCGTCTACAAAGGGTTTCTCATTTTCATTTAAAGATCGCGCCCAGAATCTGTTTCGGCCAGGTTCTCGCATAGGTGGCATCTTTCATTCATCTTCTCCGGCAGTCAGTCAGTAATAACAAACTGACTGACACATGGGTCAACGGCGGGAGGATACAGAACTGGTCATAGACCCATCCTCCAACAGAAGAAAAGTAGGGTAAATCTGCTTTCCTATAGACCACCGCCACTCAAGCCGGAACATAGCTAGTCTGTCTGCCTCTCGTCACCGGAGGTAACGGGAGAAGGTGCCACTTACAAGCAGCGTAGTAAAATACGATTCTTCGTCTCTCCCGAAGAACCACCATACAAAGTTGCTGATTATCCCGAGCAAAGGAGGCTATGATATCCTTCTATGATCTATCGTTGTAGAGGACATTTGCTCAAAGATGCCATCTTTTTTGGCTTCTTACATGCTGGAAGAGCATGATCTCCTTCTTCCTCAAGTCGACCCGACGAACTACGGCCATCATATCTGTATGATGAAGGAAGTATGGGAAGAACAGGAGAACTCCTCAGCCTTTTTATAGGCGAGAGATAGCACAGATCCCTAATGAATCCACCATAAAGTCAGCCTCGACCGTTTCAAAACTCCATTTAGAAATGTTTCGAGTTACGAGGAGCGGGTCATGCTTCATTCAAAGCGTTTCAAATTATGAGGAATTTAAAAGCTTTGAAGGGGGTCTTGTAGAAGCATAAAAAATACGCTGGAAGCTCTACGCAGCATATTAATGCAAAGCAGCGCAAACAGAGGACTTTAGAGCCTTTAAACGTGCAAACAGAGCTTCTCTGCCAAAGCACAGTGAGAAATACAGGCTCAAAGACCATCCGCGTAAGGCAGTATATCCAGGATGCTTCAGCGTAAACAGGGATCGACGTTGCCTTTATGGCGTAAAACTCATCCTCTCTTCATGCAACATTGAAGTGTACGAGGGATGCTTCGTATTCTCCGAAGTGAACCTGTCAGAGCCTGCAATGAACCTGTCAGATCCTGCAATGAACCTGACATCTCGACTTCTGACAAAGGGATACTGCTCGACTACCCAGGCGATGGCTATAATGATGGCGAGGCACTGCAACCCAGGCTGTCATCTACTACCATTTCCCTTGTGTAAACCGCTTTTATGTATACGGAGGAATACACTGCCTAGTTTTACACAGGCAGATGAGAGCTTCTTACGCTCCGCGGAAGAAAACCAGCTGCCACGTCAAAAGCTGCACCTCGTACGAGATTCGAGGCACGTCTCTGCATTTTTATACATAGAGCGGTCACAGGTTCTCAAGGCACGTCTCTGCAATTAATGGGCCGAATACTGACAGATGCCTGAGGTACGTCTTTGCGTTTGATGCACAGAAGGGTGGCAGACCTTCAAAATACGTCTCTACATTTATTGCACAGGATGATGGCGGATATCCATATTTAATGCAGGAGATTTGATTAAATGTCACCGAACCGTCGTTTAGTGACATCCCCTTTGCGAGAGCTACTCCTACGCATACAAGGGAATATGCTGCCTAGTTTTACACAGGCAAACATGATCTCCTTACGCTCCGCAGAAGACGAACAGACTGCCACGGCAGTGGTTACTCTTCGCACAGGGTTCAAGGTGCATATCTGCATTTAATGCGCGGAATGATGATAAATCTTGAAGACAAGCATCTGCATTTAATGCACGGGATGGGGGCAGATCTCTGCATTTAATGCAAGAGATCTGATTATCTCCAAGAGCCGTAATTTCGGCTAAAACGTCCACAATATCACTCTGGCATGTTACGCAGCAGCTTCTACGCCTATTCAGCTTCGGTGCCTGCTCGGCTTCTATGCCCATTCAGCTTCGGTGCCTACTCGGCTTCTATGCCTGCTCGGCCTTCTGCGCCTACTCGGCCTTTTGTGACCACTCGGCTTCTACGCCTGCTTGGCCTTTATGACCACTCGGCTTCTACGCCTATTCGACTTCTACGCCTATGCGGCTTCTATGCCGGTTTGATAACTATTTGGCTTCCATACCATGGTGACAGATATTGGCTTCTATGCCAACCTCTTCTACACGAGGGATACCTACCTACGTGTCTTTTACGCCGTGATCTTCATAGCAATTATACGCGTTTTGTCCCTTAGTTGGACCCGCGTCATACGCTCATTCAAAGGATCATCTATACGCAGGCTTTGGTTATTTTAACCATTGTATAAAAGGGTGCTGTACTTTCCACTACTCGGTTTTTACACCGATTGAGTGGTCACTGTCACTAAAACTCTATAAATAGAGACCTCTATCAATGAGGAACAAGGTCGACAAATTAGAGGGTCAAAGAAGTTAGGTCTGAAAACTGATCAAGAGATCCAGTACCAGATCCAACGGTCGAGAGAGAGAGAGAGAGGAGAATTCGGTGTTCAGGCAAAAGGAAAGGGATCGACGACTTTGGCATCGGGCATCCACCCTCTTCAGCAACCCTCGAAGCTGCTACCTGTCTTCCACGGCACTTCTTCAAACATCGTGTGGTCCAAGGGCTAAAGTGATCGACTGTAGATCAGACTCCTATAGCAATATTCACCCAGATTAAATAAATTATACTTAGACATCCTCGTGTAGGATCAAATTTGTACAATCTTGTTTGTAAACATAAAAGAAGGGCGGGTCTTTGTACAAGACCTCATTTTCTGCATTCATCAAATCTTTTCTCGTTTATATTACATCCCTTAAAAACAGATACACTTATATCATCATCTTATTTTATATTGGAGATTTATCCTTCTCTCTCATTTTAGTATTGAAATAGTCATTGGTAGTGGATTTGTCTCCATCCGACTATTATTTGGATTATTCAGACTCATTATTCTAGTTTAGTTATTTCTTTATGACTTGTTGTATGGATGAGATTAGTATATGTGTGACTTGTGACACTATATATACCACATATGAGTTTATATTCATATTACAGCATACGTGTGTTTTATGGTATCCATATATTATAGTTGCCATATACATACGGCTGGCATGCTTACGTGTTCCTAGTCCTACGTACTTTGGGATTGGGACGTGACATATTTTTGTGGTGGCCCATGCAGGTCGAGAGCATATTGTCTCGGTTACGTCACTATACCGAGCAAGCCTGCGCATAGGATTAGAATATAGGATCTCATCCACTTATCTATCACCTCCCTTGATTTTATTTCGCATTCTCATTTGATTGCTTGTATTGCATCTTGCTTGATCCCTCTCAACGTCAATTTTATCTTCTTTCATGCTTGATAGGGGTTAGGAAGATGACTTGTACTAGGTATATACACTATAGTATTCAATAACACTATTAGTTAAATTATTGTAAGTTGGATAGTATGCCTCATAACCTAGTAACACATAGTCCTTTTAACTCATTAATGAAGTATAAATGAATGACACCAACTATAGGCTTGCATAAGAAGATACTGTTTATCTAGACTATATAAATTTAGTGTTTATCTAGACTGTAGAACTTAGAGGCCCATACACCCATTTGGTCGACTAGAGACCTTGACAAGGAGTTATTATAGAAACTGTAGAGGCACAACGCCGATCTTCTTAGTAAACTTAAATTATTCTGTACCTTCCTCCATCATAATCAAGCGTACTCATATTTTTACTACCTCAACTTATGCTGCTATTATAGCCTAGTTTTGCAAGCTTATTCTTTTATTGAGCTTGTGCATGACATATGTATTATTGGGGGCCCATACTAATACATTATCTAAATCAGAATCAGTGTATTATGGTCTGATCAACCGTAGTGCGCTTGGTTCACTTTTTGTATCACTACTTTATATGGATTGAGATATAGTTGACTCAACTTGTTAGACGAATATACTTGCCCTCTAGACTAGTCAGAGCATATCATGTTAGGTACATAACTGTTCTGATATGAACATGCATATAGGAATTTACAAAAATAAGATTTCAATCCACAACTGCCTTGGCAACTCCCTTTCGAATTCTCTAATCCCTTTGAATTCTGTACTTGTATTCTATCACCTCCTCCTTGAATTCTTTATTATTGTTTTCCGTCTTCTCCTATTTCGGAAAGACAAACATTCGTGCTTAGTATAAGTTTGATACACGGATAGTACTAGATATACCCCATAGGCTAAGCACTCATGATGACAAACAAGAGAGCGCAGGCACAGGAAGTTGTAGATACATATACGACCTTAGTTATATGTGTCATTTCATACTCATGACCCCCTTTATGACACGGGATCTTAGGTGCATAATAGCCGTAAAATTATATATAAGGTAGTTTAGCAGTTTTGAGGATATGTTGATATCCTAACTAGATGACATATTCATGAAGCTAATGGATGACACGCGTAGCAGTAGTAGTATTCTCTTCCTATCACCATCTCGCCCTTGGGTGACTCATCTTCTCTTCTATATCCATTCCTTATCTCGTGCTTAACTCTTCCAATCATAGTCGTATCCTTTCGTGCCATTATAAATTATTTGATTTACTTCAACCTCACCCTTATTTTGTTAGTTAAAACATAAATGGTTTAGTAAATGATTAATAACTAAAAGATAAGTTCATAATGATAACCCTTATATATATGCACTATAGCAATATCTGTATCCTTTTATTATTTTAAACCATGAATAGTATCCCTTAGTCTAAACGTTAATTAGTTGGATAGTTGAATTAATACTTACTTCTAATAGTTTTATAAAGTTAGTCAAGACCTTAATTGTTGCCCTAAAACTTAGACTAAGCTTAGGAAAGAGTTGAAGGCACTTGTTACGAACTGATGACTATGACAAATTGCTGGCGAAGTAGCGACAACTGTAGCTAGACCGTTATAGTAGAGTAGTCGAAGTATTTGCAGACATATTGGTCAGGTGGCATGGCAGTATTAGACTACGATACTTGACGGTTACAAAGAAAAATCATGGTTATGAGATTCCAGACAGGTATCCCAAGATTCTCGACCCAATAAATAAATTTGTCTTACAACCTAGACAATAGCCGCAAGAGACTTTGACTACTAGTAGAATTCTTGTAAGTTGGGTAGTGTAGATGAGTTAGAAATAGAATAGTGTATGGATAATAAATGAGAAAGTGTTAGAATGGCAGACCATGACTTTTAGGAAGCACTACTAGATAGCAATATAGTGTAATAGCTATAGTGATTATTATGAATATGGGGTAGTGTCAATTTCGAGGACAAAATTTTTGTAAGTTGGGTAGAATATAAAACCCCTAATTTTAAAAACCGGATTAATTATTTAATTTATTTATAGTATTTATTAGTTAATTAGAAGAAATATAATTTATTGGATTTTAATTATTAGGTAATTATGCATTTAGAGAATTATTAAACAAACTATTATTTTATCTTATTTTATTCTATGTAGAAAAATTGTTATAGAAAGGTGATAGAATTTTAGATGTACTAATAAATTTTCCAAAAATTTTGATACCGTATATACATGTATAAACAAATAGTAATAAATAATAATTATAATAAATATACTACTAATAATAATAAGTATTAGTAATAAATAATAATTATAATAAATATACTACTACTAATAATAATAAGTGTTCGAAGTAATAATAATAATAATAATAATAATAATAATAATATTAGTAGTAGTAGTAGTAATAATAATAATGTTAATAATAAAAACAAAAAGGAAAAGAAAAAGAAATGGTAAAGAAAAAGAATAGAAAAAAAAATAGAAGAGAAAAAAAAGAAAAAAAAAAAACTAAAAACTAATAACCCTAATAACTACACCCCCACCCCCCACGAACAGAAACCCCCCGCTGCTTTCACTCAACCCATACTTGCGCGGCCCCAAGTACCCCGCTCCCTTCCCTCTCTCTATATATAATATATAATCTGACTAAACCCTAACCCTAATTCTCTACTCCATCTCGACGACCTGAGCGCCGTAGCCGCCGACCCCAGAGCCACCATCGCCGCCGCCGGAGCAGCCGCCCGCCGCCGCGACCACCGCACGTTCGCACGTCCTCCGCGCGAGCACAGCAGATCACTGCAACGAAGCCCTGTTCAGGCCCTGATTCCCGCCTCCTCACTCGACCAAATTTGACCCCGTCTTCACCGGTATGTTCACGACCTATCCCTCTTCCAACTCTGTATATTCATTTCCACCGATCGGCGGGTAACCCTAGGTGAAAATCGATGCCAAGTTGGGGAAAAATCACAACTTTTGTGCTGCAAAAATCTGTTGCGATGACCCATGTTCAAGGACTCGTATCTCCCACCACAGAGATCCGCTTTAAGTTTTTCTTCTTGTTATACGAAGACCACCAAATCAAGATTAATTTCTGTCAATTATAATATTTTAATTGTTGCTGACTGCTGAATTAAATTGGATTAAAAATCATAAAAATCTGCTTTTTTAACTTCCAAAATTTGCGATACGGAGTACGTCCTGCCAAACGGGACCGCCCCGTCGTATACCAATTGCACTGAAAGACGCGCATGGTATGTTCTGATATGTGAGCTTTCGCGAAAACTGATTTGGACGTGTATGCGTGTCGGAATCACCCTGTATCCGTGAAAAGGCCCTGTTTCGTAACTTTTATAAAATACCGCACCATTTAGTGTACGCTCTTCAGAACGTGACGAAACTTCCGCTATTGGATTCTGAGATAGTTGACCAAGCCGCCTATTTACGGGCCCCACGGTTGACTTTTTGGGCAAATTTGTGTTCGGCTCACCGGAATCCAAAATTGGACATACCGTTGAGTTCGTACTAACGTTTAGAATTTTTTTGACCTATAATTTATACCATTTAGAGATCTTTACTCCTGACATGCTTTTTGGTGCAAAGTGGGCCACATGTGGACCCCGCTTCGACCCAAAATTGCCGTTTTGCCCCTGTGTCCAAATAGGACGAAAGGGTAGTGTTTTCTAACTATCTCGCTTATTATGGGAATGTTGGTGATATTTATTTCAGCATTCGAAGACGTTCATTCTGAGACCGTAGTTTCTAATCCTGTGCGCTTGACTCCTGGACGTTATACTTTGCAGCTCTCTTGCCAGGCAAGATACCTTGCCAAATTGCTTACAGTACTTTGCATGCTTATTATATTTCTGTATATTTATTGCATGTGTATTTTCTTTCAGTCATAAGTATATGCTATATATATATATATATATATTGACACACTTGACACATAGTATCATGGGAGGGGAGGACAATCAGTAGGCGTATGGGCTATAACCACTCTGGTAAACTGTAGTAACTAGCACGCACTATGGTAGTCATGTCTGATGGTCGCTACCCCCGCGGTATATCGGCTGATGGTGTCACGATGGTCGCTACCCCCATGGTATGTCGGCTGATGATGTTCCTGACGTGTGTGTGAGTTATGAGATTAGATTGAGTAGCCTACCCATGCCCATACGTCAAAAAGTTATCCTTATTATGCATTTCATATAGATTGTCTTGTACAATGTACTTATATATTTTGTCTATATTGCATGTTTACTGTATTCAATTGGCATGCTTCTATATATCTTGTTACGTCCCTCTGTGGACCTGGTCCCTTTCCAGGTGTAGATGTTCATGACTATTCGCAGGAGCACGGATTAGGACTTACTACCTATCTCTTCCGATGGGGTCTTACCTTTTGAGCATCATTGATTATCTCTAGTGATGGATCTTCTTAGCGGATACACTTATATCATCATCTTATTTTATATTAGAGATTTACCCTTCTCTCTCATTTTAGTATTGAAATAGTCATTGGTAGTGGATTTGTCTCCACCCGACTATTATTTTGGATTATTCAGACTCATTATTCTAGTTTAGTTATTTCTTTTCTATGACTTGTTGTGTGGATGAGATTAGTATATTTGTAACTTGAGACACTATATATACCACATGTGAGTTTATATTCATATTACAGCGTACGTGTGTATTATGGTATCCATATATTGGAGTTGCCATATACATACGGCTGGCATGCTTACGTGTTCCTAGTCCTACGTATTTTGGGATTGGGGCATGATAATTCCTTTGGTACACGTTGCATGGAGGCATCACTCTCCGGGAGAGTCTACCTGGGAGAGAGAGGATGAATTGCGAGAGCGTTACCCATATTTGTTTGTGCCTTGAGATATGTTCTTTCCTAGTTATGTTCTGTTCTTTTATTCTGTTCTGTTATTTTCTGGGGGGTAGTTTTCGTCTTTGAATTTTGAGGACAAAATTATTTTAAGGAGGGTAGACGTGTCACTACCACATTTTCTAGGAAAGGGTATTTTAGTCATTTTATATTTAATTAAATATTGTGCATATTATATAATTATTTATTATATTATTTAATTATTGTTAGATGTTAGATTATTATTTTGGACTTTTGTTAGTGGACCTAACTAGTTAGTTTAGACTCATGGACCAACATGTATTAATTGTTAGAATTGAGCCCAATTAGAAGCCCATTGATTAGGAGGATGATTAGTTTAATTAAACCATTAGACTAGAACCTTTCCTCCTTAATTATTTTTTTATGAGAGGCCCCAAGGGGTATAATGAATATTATATAGTATCTTGAGGAAGGGGCAAGGGGGGCCGGCCTACATAAAGAGGGAATAAAAGTTTCTCTCCTCTTTTTATTTCAAATCTAGATCTAGAATTTCCCTCAACCAAATTTCCTTATTTTCACATCATTTTCCTACCAAATTTCATCCTAATTCCTTTCCAAATCACCATTAAAGACTAGTGGAGCAACGATCTAGAGGAAGAAAGTAAGGATCTACAAAGAGGAGCAAGGATCTACAAGTTGGAGGCCAATTTCATCATATTTGGAGGTTGTATTGGGAATTCATCTCCCAATAGATATAATTTAATTTTTTTTTCCCTTCAATTAGGTTCTAAATCTGAGATTTAACCATGAGAAATTAATCCATATGTATAGGCTACCCACAGGATTTGGAATTGAGTTCATATGAGGCCTATTGAGAAAGTTATGGTACTTTTTGTGTCAATTTTGGTGGAATTCCGAGATTGACACTTGTTGTGTTTGTCAATTGGTCCTATAGATCAATTTGACATATTTTTTGTGTATTTATGGATAGTTTTGTGTCTATAATTGGGTATGTATATGTCGTATCCCAACATTTTTGTGATACGTATTATTTTTGGGGTTTTTCCTCCGACACGGGACTTTGTGCATGTCACATTTTGACATAGACACGTAGATGTGTTTAACTCTTCGTATTATTCATATATAGTATATTAGACTTGCTCGTGTCCTTCGGGGTACGTTTGGTTGTGCAAGTGTATCATAGATCTAGTGTGATGCACTCCACATGTTTGTTGCATGTAATTTCTAGATTTATTTTCCATTGTTCTTAGCCATTTATATTATATGAATTCATATGTATATGTATAAGTATATGTAATTATATGATACCATATAGTTATGTATGTATATAGCTATGTGATAGTGTATGTATGTATGTATGTATGTATGTATCTATGTATATATATATATATATATATATATATATATATATATATATATATATATATATATATATATATATATATATATATATATATATATATATATATATATATTATGGATATTATATATATATTCATGTATATAAATGTGTTAAGTATATATATATGTGTATGTTATATATATATATATATATATATATATATAACATACACATATATATATACTTAACACATTTATATACATGAATATATATATAATATCCATAATATATATATATATATATATATATATATATATATATATATATATATGAGGGAGAGTTATATATTTACCTATGTGTATATGTGTATCTAAATGTATTATGTAAGTGTGTTGATACCCCTATCTATATGTATATATGTTTAGTCATTATATATATGTGTACGAGTGTATGTTACTTATGAGTATCTATAGTTATATTGATAAGTATATATATATATATATATATATATATATATATATATATATATATATATATATATATATATATATATATATATATCTATCTATCTATATATATATATATATATATATATATATATATATATATATATATGTGGATGTATATATATATAGGTGTGTAGTCATGTAAATATATATATATGTGTATATAGTTGTATGTGCAAGAGGGGGAGGGGCTCGACAGGGAGCAACAGCAGCAAAAAGGAAGGAGCAGCAGGAGCTATGCAATGCATAGCAGTAGGAGCTATGCAATGCATAGCAGCAGCAACATCAGCTATAACAGCAACAACAGGTGCCGCAGTCCAGCATTAGTACTGCAGTGAAACTGCAGTACAGCAGCAGCAACAAGTGACTGCAAACCCGAGCAGCAGCAACAAGTGACTGCAAACCCGAGCAGCAGCAGCAGCAAGTGACTGCAAACCCGAGCAGCAGTAGCAGCAGATTCACTAGCAGCAGCAGCAAGTGACTGCAAACCCGAGCAGCAGCAGCAGCAGCATCAGATTCACTAGCAACAGCAGCAGATAAGAGCAGCAGCAGCAGATACGAGCAGCAATGTGTATCAAGGTGTAGGCAGCAAGTTTAGGCATTGGTTTAGGTATATCAATTAGTGTTAGCTAGTTAGATGTGCAGTTAGTTAGTTTAGTCAGTTAACTAATAGTAGTTTGATATCTAGCTAGTTATTAAATTGTTAGTTTGTCACGCCCCAGTCCCAAAATACGTAGGACTAGGAATACGTAACACGCCAGCCGTATGTATACAAACTCCAATATATGGAAACCATATACACACGAACGCTGTACATGAATATCCAATCCACAGTGGTAATATATGTCACAACAAGTCACACGCAGTTCTATATCTCATCCACAGCACAAATAACAGAATAATGGAAATCAATAACTGAATATCAAAGAAGCAGTCTCAAATAGTAATCTTAAAGTGTGATAGTCGGGTGGAAACAAATCCACTGCAAATCGACTATAATAAACTACTAAAGAGAGAAGAGAATAAACTCTAATATAAGAATAAATATCTCAAAAAGAATAGCAACTAGAATCTCTAAACAGCTGCAATGAATCACATATAATCAGAAGGTAAGATCGTCTCCGACTGATAGGTAGCGTCAGGTCCAGGTCCATACTCCTGCGGGTACTCCTGCTCACCTATATCTGGAAGGGACCAGGTCCTCAGAGGAACGTAACAAGATACAAAAAGCACATGCCAATAAAGTACTAAAAATAAACATCCATTGGGGTCGCCTAACCATCTATGTGAATGCAGTTTGAGAACAACTTTCTAACAAGTGGGCTATCTGGCCATAAATAGGATTGGCATGGTTCTCTTGGAGATCCAGGGGCCTACAAAGGCACGTCGTCTTTTGAACGGCGGAGGCCCGCCAAGTAGTATATGTGTCATCATGACCGCGCATCTCCGGCGGAGCGTACGGGTTACACAAGGAAAGTGCAAAGGAGCCCAAATGCCTTACTTGTTGTTCTCCCCACCCAATGCTCTAAGCATGTCATGTCCATGACACGATAATACGTCTAATAACCGCCAGGTCTACTAGCATGCAAAGTTTCTATTGGCAGTTACCCCTATCCGTCGTACGACCTATACGTACCGGTGGCCAGCCGAGTACGCAAGTCCGTGTCCTACATGTGACTCACACTCGTGTAAGAATAGTGTCATGGCCAATGAAACATAAATGCCTCATGAAAATGGGGTAGTCTCATAAAGTAGGTCCAATGCATATACATAAATAAAAATATAGTACGACGACACTGTCGTTGCACCCAAGTTTCCTTGGACGCGCAGTTTATATAACAGTTAAAATAAATGAACTAAATAAACAGAAAGTAAACATGCATGCCTCATATGGAATGTAAAAACAGTACAATGGCAAGGTATACTTGCCTGGCAAGAAATCTGTAAAGTGTACGCGCCCAAATGTTAAGGACACTGAACCTGGAACTAAGGACTCCGAACAAACGTCTCCGGATGCTGAAATAAACATCACCAACATTTCCGGAATGAGCAAGATAGCTAAAAAGCACATCCCTTTCGTCCAATTTGGATACAGGGGCAAAACGGTAATTTTGCGTAAAAGTGGGATCCACGTGTGGCCCACTTTGCACCGAAAAGTGTGCCGAGGGTAACAGTCTTTAAATGGGATAAACTATAGGTAAAACAACTCTAAATGTCAATACGAACCCAATAATATATCCAAATATGGATTCCGATGGGCCGAACAGAATTTTGTCCAAAAAGTCAACTATGGGGCCCGCCAATTGGCGATCTGGTCAACCATCTCAGAAATGCGTGAAAATTGGGTCACAGGACCAGCGCGTTATCACGAGTCCAGTGGCACAAGTTTTGTCTCAATCTGACAAGCGTGCACAAAATACGCGCGAGTTCCATAAAAGTTGCGACACGGTGTGTGTTCGCGGATACGGTCTGATTCCGGCGCGCACACGCATCCGAATCAGTCTCCACAAATTTTCATGTGTCTGGGTACGCTGCGTGCACCATTCGGTACACTTGGCACACGGCAGAGCGGCCCCGTTTGGCGGGGCGTGCTCCGTTTTCCAACTTTTGGAAATCTGGAAAAAGTGGGTGTGCGCAGTTTTGTGATAAATTTAACTATGTCCACAGCAACTAATAACATAGGGTTATTTAACAAAAAATAAACTAGGTCAAGTGTTCTACAGTTATCAAAAAGAATCACCAAATTTGGATCTCTGTGGTGGGAGATATGAACTCGGCAATAAGGGTGGTCACCGCAGTTTTCTGCGATTTCAGAATTGGGTCTGCTCCGCCCACTTTGGATGCTGTTTTTCACCTAGGGGTACACGTTTTCCGAGGTTGGCTATAAAACAAATATGGAAGAGGGTTAAGGTGTGATCATACCGGTGAAGACGGAATAGCGTTTGGTTGAGCGAGTCGACGGGAAATCACTCCGGAGCGAAGGTACTTCGAGTGGGATTCTGCAGGGCGCGAGGTCGGAGTCGTCGGGATGGTTGGATGGCTTGGCGGGGCTTCTCTGGCTGCGGTGACGGCTCTATATGGGAAGAGGAGTTCTGGAGATTTAGGTTAGGGTTTTGAAATATAAATATATATATATATCTATTTTTAATAGGGAGAGAGAGGAATAGGAGTGAAGTGGGTTTGGGTTCGGCCGCGTGTAAAAAGAAGGGAAAGGAAAAGGCT
Source organism: Iris macrosiphon (assembly GCA_036927795.1). Classification (NCBI taxonomy): domain Eukaryota; kingdom Viridiplantae; phylum Streptophyta; class Magnoliopsida; order Asparagales; family Iridaceae; genus Iris; species Iris macrosiphon. Next base: position 115,232,776 of record JAYESA010000004.1, read on the forward strand.
GCTGAAGGGCTCAGGTTCTATTTGGTTAGCAAATGCCAAAGTGGCTGAAGCAATGGGCGGGGCTTCTCTGGGAGTTTGCAAGTTTGCTGAAGGAGTTTAAAGCAAATGCTAAGGAGTTTAAGTATAGTAGTTGATTATTATTATTATTATTATTAAATTCTTATTTATTACTTCTTTTACTTTCTTTTCTTTTTCTTTCTAAGTATATATATACATATATATATACTTGTATATACATATATATATTATATATATACTCATAAAAAAATTCATGGATTAGAATAATGCACAATATTAGGCTAGCAACTGCTTAAGGGGTCTCCTACATGGAATAAATTTTAAAAAATTCCTGATGGTCCCATAAGTCATTTAAGTGCCCGAACACCTAAAATAAAAATTATTAAAAATCTATTTCTCCTATTTAGACCTAATTACTACAATTTAATAAATAAATAAATAAATAAAGGGTATATACGATTTTCTAGGAAGGGGATTTTACATAGTTAACTAGTAGTTAATAGTATCTAGTTAGTTAGTAGTATCTAGCTAGTTAGTATTTATTTAGTTGTACCTCTTATGTATCTTAAGTTATCTATATATGTAGGTATGTATGTATGTGTATATGTATTAGGTGTTAGTGATTAGTTTGGTAGTGAGTAGTTAATATTCATGTCAGTATATACTAGAAACTATATTGGATTGATATATACATGTATTAGTATATATAGTTGAAGGGTAGTTAGATATATTCTAGATATCACATTTACCTTGAGATACTAAGGTAAGTGTCAAGGTATTGAGGGTTACTCAAGGTATTCGGGGTTTGGGTATCAAGATGAGTGTTTAGTAGTGTGATACTGAGTTGGTTCAAACCAAGGTATCGACTTAGCATTTGGTCAGTTAGGATTTATATATATAATATTGTTTGAATATGCATATGACTATTTCATATCTCTTGTTTGCTTATCCTTAGATTGTCACGACCCGCACCCGGTATAGGGATGCAAGTCGAAAACAACGTCCAACCTACGCCGCAGCATCGGCGGTAGAACGCTGTCTTGGTCTACTATACTATCTAAAATCTCACAATAATATAAAGTTTGCTAACAATAGATCACACAAAACTCAATCACAATCTAAAGCACAAGAAGATATGAAGGAAGTCTAACTATACATCAAAAAAATATAAATCATCAACAATAGAAATAAAAATCAATAACTCAAATAGAAGCCGGAAACAAATCCGGTACCAAAAATGCCAAAGAGAACTAATTATGCTACCTAGTGAATCCGGCTAAACTCCCGGTAGTCACTCCAGAACTAGTGGGTCCAGGTCTACACCATCTATAAGTCAAAGTCTAAAGTATGTCGGATACCAATCTCTCGGATCCTCTGAAAAATAATTTTCAGTCAGGAATGGAGTGAAGTACATACCTCTGAAAGCAGTTCCAATAACATAATCGAGCATATAAATAGATATAGAAATGAAATACAAGGTCACTAAACATATGAATGATGAACAAGGTATATACAGGTAATGTACGAGAATATATAGATCAACAATATGAATATCACAATATGATAAAGTAAACTGCAATCTAAACTATCTAATGTGCCTTAGAATACGAGTTCATTATATGATCGGGTTGGGTGAACATGATCAGGTAAGACGGATTACAAGTGAAGTATGTAATCAGAATGTACACGATTTGTAACAATGGCTTTGATCACATAATCAACTCCTACTCTCCCACCCCCAACTAATACTGATGGATCCAATCACGACACGCTACGAACACGAAAATATAACCACTGTCATGAGCAGTAGGTGTACACGAATATTATAACCACCGAACACGAACGGTGGGTGTACACGAATAAGCACACTGAATACGAGCAGTGTATGAACACGAAGTAACATCAATACCCAGTATACACGATGAGATATAATGTACACGAGTATCCGCTGAATACGGTAGGGGATAACATCTCATAACGGATCCATATAGCACCAGTCCGTAAAATTACTGTGTCGGAATCAATGTATACAATTCTAGAACATGCATATATACAATATTATGAATTAAAAATAATCAGAGAAATGTACTCGCTTGTGGTCCAGAGCAATGAATGTCAAATTGTCCGAACTGGTGTCACACAGACCTATATATGGAATATTGCATTAATACAAGGTTCTGGAAAGAAAAGAAGTTAAACTAGTCAACTTCTAGGTCAACAAGTTAATTCTAAGTCAAAAGTCAAACTAGGTCAACTCTAAGTCAACTATAGTAAAACTATGGTCAACTACCCATTTCTAGGTTGTATGAGTCTAACTCAAAGATATTGGGCTCACACACTATGAATCTAGGCCATACAAGCTACATCTTAGGATACTAAGATACCGTATCTCAGGATACGCAAACAAGGAATAAACTACCATGTATTTAGTATTTATATATATATACATATCAAACAATATTATATATATTATCCTAATTACCAATGCTAAATGGATACCTTGGTTTCGAACCAACTTGGTATCGCAATACTAAATCTCTATCTTGATACCCAAATCCAATACCTTGGGTATCCTTAATACCTTGGCATTTACCTTGGTATCTCAAGGTAATGTCACTCTAGTATATATATATTAACTATCCAACTATAACTATAAACTACCATGTATTTAGTATTTATACCATACTATATACCTTATTTTAGTCACCTTAATACCAACCCATAATTAGTTTACAACTATCATATTACTATGCCAATACCTACTACTCATACCTTGGTATATCTTGATACTTACCTTGGTATCTCAAGGTAATTGCCAAAACTTCATATATGTACTAACTACCCAACAATAATTACATATATCAATCCAATATAACTCTAGTATGTACTAATAGAATAAATACTAACTACCAACTACATACTAACTATTAATACATATATACGTACATACATACCTAAAAATATATAATATATAAAATATACTCATAACCATTGATAACTAAAATATACTAACTTACTCAATAATATTATGTGCTACAACTAAATATATACATATATAGTATAATACAAATAGCAATTAGGAATATATTTATATATATATTAATTACCATATATATATTTAAATACATATATATAACCCACCATATATATTTATATAATATATATTTAAATACATATATATAACCCACAATATATATTTATACAATATATATTTAAATACACATAATCCATAATATATATATTTATACAATATATATTTAAATACATATATATAACCAATAATATATATTTATACAATATATATATAAAACTATATATATAACTATACATATACTTAATAGTAAATTGTATAAAATACCACATAGTAACATACACACACATACATATTAATATGTATATATAACTATACATATATGTATATATATATAAAATCATACACTATATAAATACATAACAATATATAATATAACTATATATATAACCACATATAAATATATCTACTATATTATATATACATATACTACCACTTATAAATATATATCTATATGTAGAAAAATAGCTACATAATAAATATACACATATAGTATATGCATAGGTACATAGATCTAAAACACAATATTACATAAATATATATACATATTATTATATATATATATATATATATACATATATAATTATACTTCTCCATGAAATAAGAACACAAAAGAATTAGATCTACAATTAAATTGCACATACATGGACCGTATCACCCCGTATCCCACTAGATTCAGGATACGCATGCGACACGAGTCCACCACACATCCAAACGTACCCCGAAGGACACGAATAACTCATATATATTATTTATGAACAATACGAAGAGTCAAATATAAATCTACGTGTTCGTGTCAAAATATGACATGCTCAAAGTCCCGTGTCGGAGAAAAAATCTCCAAATTAACACGTATCACCAAATTGATGGGATACGACCTACATGTACCCAATTGTGGACACGAAACTAGCCCCAAACACACAAGCACATGCCAAATTAATCTATAGGACTAATTGACACACACAATAAATGTCAATTTCAGAATTTCCCAAAAATTAACACAAAAAATACCATAACTTTCTCAATAGGCCTCCTATGAACACAAAACCAAATCCTATGGGTAGCCTATGCATATGGGTTAATTTTCTATGGTTAAATCTTAAATTTAGAACCTAAATTAAGGGAAAAACTGATTATACCTATTAGGAGATGGATTCCCAATAAAATCTCCAAAATTGGTAAAATTAGCCTCCAACTTGTAGATCCTTGCTACTCTTTGTAGATCCATGCTTCCTCCTTGTAGATCCTTGCTCTAATAGCCTCCAATAGTAATTTAGAAAATAATTGGGTATAAATTTGGTAGGGATTTGGTTGAGGAAATTTTATAGATTTAGATTTGGAATAAAAAATGAAGAGAGAGAAAGTTTTTATCCCATTTATATAGGCCTCACTTGCCCCCTCCCTCAAGCTACTATATAAAGTCTAAAATATCCCTTGGGGCCTCTCATGAAGAAATTAATCAAGGAGGAAAGCTTCTAGTCTAATAGTTTAATTAATTTAATATCCTCCTAATCAATGGGCTTTCTAGTTGGGCTCAATTCTAACAATTAATACATGTTGGTCTATGAGTCTAAACTAAACTAGTTAGGTCCACTAACACAAGTCCAAAAATAAATCTAACATGCTAATGATAAATAAATAATATAATAAATAAAATTTAACAGGCACAATATTTAATTAATTACCAAATGACTAAAATACTCTTTCCTAGAAAATATGGTAGTGACATAAATACGGTATCTTAGTATCCTAGATTTAGCTTGTATGACCTAGTTTTATAGTTTATGAACCAAACATCATTGAGATAGACTCATACAACCTAGAAATAGGTAGTTTGACCAAGTTTGACTGTTTTAACTTAGAATTGGCTCTTTGACCTAGAAGTTGACTAGTTTAACTTATTTTCATTCTAAAACCTTGTATTGATATTATATTCCATATCTAGGTCTTCGAGACACCGTATCAGATATCTATAAGACTATTCACCGAACTTCAGGCGAGTATATTCTCTGATAGTTTATCATTTATGATATCCTCTATGTTCATTATATCTAGTGTAGATATCCTTGATTTTTTGAACAATGGTTACACGGATTGGTATATCCGGATCTCATCATGAGATGGTATTCCTTGGTATATATGGTGTATCTTGTGCAAGCCTTGTTTTATTGTTCCTCTTGTACATATACAGACACTGATTCTCGGAAAGACTAGCTATCTTCTTAGAGAATCTTGTACTATAGCGTACCATGGTTGGATCCACTATACCAGTCGGGGTTGGGGAGTATGTAGTATAGATATGTGATCATATCCTCCTTGTATTAAGTCTTGTTCTTGAATAGTTTTAATCATACACCGCACGTATGATTAGCCAAGCCATAAATCTTGTATCAAGTTTCCAAGCCGATCACATGTTAAAGCTAGTACTCACACACTTAGTCATTAGTATTTTTGATCATTGTCATATTGTTCATTCTTGTATTTACTTTCAGTATTTCCTTATTGTATATCTCTCTTGTATCTATTATTGTATCTTGTATATTCATATATATTTACTGTTACATAGTTTATATCATTGATTAGAACTGTTGTTGGAGATATACTCTGCTCGTTTTCTGACTGGATATATTTTTCCCAGATGACACTGAAGAGTGGTACCCTACACATTATCGGCCTCGGGATATTGTAGGCTTAGAGTCAGAGACCCTGGCTCAGGAGGAACTCATCCCGACTGAGACAGATGACCCAGGACTTATAGCTTCTTAGTATTCTTTTGTACTTTAGTATTTCTTCAGACTCATTGATGTTATTATTTTAGACTCATAAGTGTATTGTGACTATTCTATTCTTTATCATATTCGGACTCATTTCCATCTTAGATCTGTGATTGAGTATATTGATATTATTGGTGGCTCATTATATAGCTAGATAGATTACCCGAACAATATTCTACCGTCGATTTTGTGGCTTAGGTTGGGCATTATTCCCGACTTGTACCTTTACACCGGGTGCGGGTCGTGACAGGGGCTCCCCAAGATGATGCACCAGATCTAATAAAACCTTTATCTCTCAACTCCTCAATCATCCGGTACAAGATCTCCAACTCAGAAGGTGACATCCTATAAACCTTCTCTGATACTAGCTCTTCTTCCGGGATCAAATTAATATAGAACTCCATGTCTCTAACTGGTGGTACACCTGGTAACTCATCGGAGAATATGCCCGGAAACTTATAAACTACCTTGGGAAACTGTGCCTCCTCCGTCTCCACCATTATCAATGTAACCTCCGGTGACTTATTGTACCTCTCAAGAATGAGAACTCCTTCCCATCAAGTACACTAAAGATAACCTTACAACTATGGCAATCAATCGTCGTGTGTCTTGCACTCAACCAATCTAGCCCAAGAATGTTATCATAATCGCCCATAGAAAACTCTATTAGCCTCGCGAGAAACTCTCCCCGTTACACTATAACTCTACACGAAGGATACACTCTATCTACTCCCACGAGACCGTTATTAGTAAGTATATTCAACCTTACAGGTAAGGGCTCAGACTCCAATCCAACTCGTCTCGCAAAGCGTACAGATATAAATGAATATGATGCACCAGAATCAAATAAAACTGAAGATGAATGAAAGTAGATGAGAATGGTACCTACTACCACCACTCCTGCTGCCAAAACCTTCTCCATCGATAGTAAGAAGGCTTGACCTTGCCCTCTGGGTGCTGGTCCCCTCTGCTGCTGACCTCTAGGTCTCGCCTGTGCATGAGCCTATGCATAATGCTGCGGCCTTAGTTGGAATGCCTGAGCCTATGGAGGCAAAGGCCTCTACATCTGTTGCTGCACTAGTGCTGGTTCCCTGAACTGTGGTGCTGCTGGCCGAACTACGGACTGGGCCGATGATGATCCAGTCTAGTTTCTCCTAGGATATGTCCCGACCATGTGGTATGATGCCCCGTATACCAAGCATAATCCCTGTTCCCTATGGCACTCTGATACAATATGCCCATATTTTTTGCAATGGAAACAACTATGGGAAGAAGAAGAAAATGACTGCCTCTGCTGAGGAAACGTCTGGGAAGACTACTGAGATGATGATATTCTCCTCGAGGATCCAATCGTCAGGGCTCGAACTGCTGGAATTGGTGCTGATGAATGGGATGCTGACCCTCCTGAAACGTTGGGCCTCTTTTGACTCCTAACTCGATCGGTAATCCTCTGCGGTGTATACTCATACCTCCTAGCTGCCCGCATCATAGCATCAAAGATCTAAAACTCATGCTGCTCTGCCGCTAAGATAATCTCTAAATGGAGTCCTTGCTAGAACCTCCTCGCCCTCTCCAACTCAGTCACTACCAAAGTGGGAGCAAACCGACTAAGTCTCGCAAACTCTGTCACGTATCCGTCGACGGTCCTTCTCTCATGCCTGAGGTAAACCTCGGATGAAGCTTGTATTGCGCCACCGTGTCAAAGTACCTCGCATGAAACCTCTCAGTAAAAACTGCCCATGGGGTTATAAGAGTCCAGTCGCAAGCCAAGTCCAATAATTGTATCCTCACTACTGCTAAGCTTTGGTAGATAGAATTAAACTAACTTAGACAGAGGACCCAAAGATTCAAAATCTACGAGAAAAATGTGAGTTAGACCTTCGGAAGGAGTTGACAATACATACAGATGGAAGGCTAAGGTTTTGGAATCGTCTATGCGTACCAAGCGGGGATATTCGATAAGAAGTTATGACTGAAGCACACAGTTTCCAGTATTCCATTCATCCGAGAGGCACGAAGATGTACCAAGATTTTAAGCAATACTTTTGGGGGAACAGAATGAAGAGGAAAATAGCACACTTTGTATCGCGATGTCTGATATGTCAGCGAATAAAGGCAGAATAACATAGACCGGTAGGATTAATACAGTCGCTTCATATTCCAGAGTGGAAGTGGGAACACATCCCGATAGACTTTATGACTGGTTTACCTAAATCATCGACTGGTCGAGATGCAGTTTGGTTGATAGTAGACTATTTGATGATAAACAGAAGAATAAAACTAGGTTTATACGAAACCCTTTCTTTGTTTACAAACAAGAAAAAAGAGTATAATTAATCCTATACGAGGATGTTAAGTACAATAAAAAATAATTCTGGGGAAATATTTCTATAGGAGTCTGATCTGCGGTCGATCACTTTGTCCCTTGGACCACACGATGACGAAAAAGTGCTGTAGAAGAAGAAGAAGCTTCAAAGATTGCGAGTGTGATTAAACTGTCAACCAACACTCTCTGTTTTATGCTTTCTCTCTCTTTTGATTCGATCTTGTAGATTATCTCCCTTGATTCCGACCTCTCCTTCCCTGTGACCGAAATTCTCTATTTATAGAGATTAGTCACAGTAACTGTCCAGTCGGCATAGAAGCCAAACTGTGAAGAGAGTGGCGCTCTTTACATGACGGTTACAATAACTACTACCCACGTCTAAATGATCTCCTGAATCCGCGTATGACGCGTATCCCATTATGAGGTAACGTGTATAATCGCTCATCGAAGATTACGGCATGCAAGCCACGTAGGTAACTGCCCCTCGCGTAAAGATGGTTGACATAAAATCCAAATAACTGTCTTATTGGCGTAAAAGCCAAGTAGCTATCTTGTTGGCGTAAAAGCCAAATAGTTGTCTTGTTGGCGTAAAAGCCAAATAGCTGTCGTGTTGGCGTAAAAGCCAAATTCTGCGTAAAGCTTGATGCTGCATAAATAATAGGTAACCAGCATAAACTAGCCAAATATCCTTTCTGACTGAGGTCTTGAGCCTATTCTGGGCCAAATAGCCTTATCACGTACCTTTGCAAATATTGCCTGAGTTGGCGTATTTCGAGGAGATAGCATACGACGTACTCCTATAGTTAAAAATAGCCTGGTTGGCGTAACATACAGGGATAGTGATGTGAGCGTATTAGCCCTAGTTTTAGCTCTCCCAGTTCATTAAAAATAGAACAAGATCTCGTGCATTAAATGCAGAGATCTGCCCCCATCTTGCGCATTAACTGTAGCGATATGCCTCGAGTTCTGTACGTAGAACAGCTTTTGACGTGGCGTCTGATTTTGTCTCATCTTGAGTGTAAAAACTCATCTTTGCCTGTGTAGAATAGGCAGCGTATTCCTTGAATGCGTAAAAACGACTTGTATCAAGGATATGCCACTAAATGATAGTCTGGGTCTCTGTGCAGAATCATCATCACAATCGTCCTCTCGATTATCGTGCAGTACTTTTTGTCAGGAGTCAGGTTCACTGTTTTGTCTGACAGGTTCATTCGAGGAATACAAAGAGTTCCTCGTACAACTTCATGCTGCATTAAAAGCAGACATATTTTACGCCGGAGGGAGGTGTAGCAACCTTTTTATGCCAAAAATAGCCTGGAAGTGCTGCCTTACGCGGACTGTTCTGAAGCCATATTTTATGCCACACAGCGCTGAAGCTCTGTTTTACGCGTGCTTCATATATGTTGGGAGTTTTACGCGTATAATTCCCCAGCATATTTTTCATGCTTTACAAGCCCCCCTTCAAAGTTTTCAAATTCTTCGTAATTTGAAATACTTTGAATGAAGCATGAAATGGTCAAATTTGACTTGTTTTGCGAGGCTGATTTTTTGGAGATATTTAGGAAATTATTGGAATTTGGTATGTTCTCTTCTTCCTATATAAAGGCGAGTGAGTGAACCTATTTTTCCATTCTTCCTTCACCAAAAAGATGGCCGCTGAGATCCATCGGGCTGACCTGAGGAAGAAGAAGATCATGCTCTTCCAGTATGTAAGGAGCCGTAAAAAGAGGCATCTTCGAGAAAATATCCTCTGCAACGATGGATCATGGAAGGATATCATAGCTTCCTTTGCTCGGGATAATCAGCAATTGTATATGGCGATTCGTCCAGGAGAGAGGAAGGGTCTCATCGGACCACACAGCTTGCTAGCTGTATTTTCCTCTATTATGAAGCTGGACGCAGGTAGGCAGTTTGGCCCTGTCTTCCAGTATTGTGTTGGGTCTAAATCCCTAACACAATTCTAGGGTGTGGCTGCCATGGCGTATGGAGGGGGGCTTGAATAATTTAGACATGCCCAGTTCTGTAACCTCCCGCCATTCACCATTTTCTTGTTCATCGGTCCAGGAAGCCGATGAAGTGTCGTAGAAGAAGAAAAAGATCTCCATCAAATGAGAACCTGGCACAATAGATTCCCATCATGATCTTGATTGTTAATGAATAATCCTTTGTAAAAATGATTTCCATCATATATAATCATGAAAGAATAAAAAATCATTTGTAAACTAGATTTCCATCATATGTAATCATGATTAATAGACTTGTCTTCTTTTAAGCATTGATGATTTGCCATATTTGCTGTGAGAAAGTCTGATAATGTGCAGCTTCAACACGTCTGAGTAATTTTTTATGCTGACTCTGATAAACGCTTATCCAGTCACGTCCTGACTTTTACGCGTAACGAAAGATGTGTAAAAAAAGCTTTTTAGTATTAAGTTGTCTTGAAGATCCAACTATCATGCTGTTTTTGTACGAGGAGTCGCATAGAATTCTGAACTGTCACTTCTTTGATACGAAAAATTTCTGTTCAGAACATCATCTTCAAGAATGGCTTCCCGAAAATTCCTCGAAACAGGGCAAGGAATGTCCGTCGAATAGGCCATACTTGAACTTGATGTAAAGGATTCCGGCTAGACTTCGAATGAACTTCTAATGGCCTAAGAAGAAGAGCCATCTTCAATGCTGACATCTGTGTGTTTCAGGCACTTGGAATATTTTATAGCCAAAAAGGAGCATTTTTTGCGTAAACCCATGTAATTGGCCATCTGTAGCTTCTCAGCGTAGAAAAAGCTTCTAAGCGTAAAACCATAAATTTATAGCTTTTGAGCGTGAAACCGTAGATTTGTAGCCTCTAAGCGTAAAACCGTAGATTTGTAGCCTCTGAGCGTAAAAGCTTCTAAGCGTAAAACTATAGATTTGTAGCCTCTGAGCGTAAAACCGTAAATTTGTAGCCTCTGAGCGTAAAAGCTTCTGAGCGTAAAACCATAGATTTGTAGCCTTTGAGCGTAAAAGTTTCTAAGTGTAAAACCATAGATTTGTAGACTCAGAGCGTAAAACCGTAGATTTGTAGCCTCTGAGCGTAAAATTATAGATTTATAGCCTCTGAGCGTAAAAGCTTCTGAGCGTAAAACCATAGATTTGTAGCCTCTGAGCGTAAAACCGTATATTTGTACTCTGAGCGTAAAACCGTAGATTTTTAACCTCTGAGCGTAAAAGCTTATGAGCATAAAACCATAGATTTGTAGCCTCTGAGCGTAAAACTGTAGATTTGTAGCCTCTGAGCGTAAAAGCTTCTGAGCGTAAAACAATAGATTTGTACCTCTACGCAAAAAATTTGGATCCGTTACGCAGCATGACTGTCCGTCTTCCTTTTCAAATAATAGGCTGATATGGTCCCAAATCATAACCGACTATTAAAAATTGGATTTGGTTAGGGATTCGAAGAGTTATCTGAACTCTATAAATAGCCGAAGGTCTTGAGAGTGAAAAACCCTTCATCTGTCTTTGCAAAACCCTTCGTCTCTTTGAGAACTCTTCGTCTCTTTTTCGAGAACTTTGAGCTTCGCCATGGCACCGAAACAGGCCTCCGTCTCTAAGGGAAAGAAAGCCACTTCCACATCTCGCTCCTCTGCTCAAGCACGAGCAACCCCATTAGGCTGGGCGAGCCCCGTTTTGAACGAAGTGCTCTACCGTCGAGCTACGCTCTGGGCATCACAGGTAAAGACTTCGAGAGGAGTAGAGGACCTTCCGCACACGTTGTACGTGTATGCGCAACAATACGCCCATATTTCTAATATGTCAGCGTAAAACTCCATATTTTTATATTCTGGCATAAAAACTCAGACTGTCAAAATTTGGCGTATACTGCAAACTTTGAGTTTTACGCGCTGGATATAAATTCTAGTATAAAAAGTCAAATTTTTGTAGTCTGGCGTAAAAACTCAGACTGTCAAGTTTTGGCGTATACTGCCAATTTTGAGTTTTTACGCACTGGAAGTAAATTCCAGCGTAAAAAGTCAAATTTTTGTAGCCTGGCGTAAAAGCTCAGACTGTTAGGCCTTGGCGTATACTGCAAGAGTGTAGCGTCTAGCATAAAACTGACTTGTTTTCTTGCTTCTTGCAGTGGACCTACAGATTCTCCCTCTGGCTGAAGTGATGGGCTCTGCTGCTGGGATGCTAAATTCCAACTATCTGGAGGACTTGTCCCATGTGACATTCTCCATCTCTGGAACCGAGTATCCTCAAGAAAGGGGAACTCTGAACTCGTCCCAAGGAGAACGAATGCTGCTGAGTATGATCAGTGGGGAGCCCCTGACATATATAGATGACACTGAATATAAGAAACCAGGTTTCTTATTTGGGGATGTTATCGATAAATAATCCCAGACAAAGCCCAAGAAGGAAGATTAGGTATTTTCTGCTGAGGGCACGGTCATGTATCTGCCAAGGATGTCTAGAGATTACCCTATCTTGTGTTTGATGATAAACAGAAGAATGAAACTAGGTTTATACGAAACCCTTTCTTTGTTTACAAACAAGAAAAAAGAGTATAATTAATCCTATACGAGGATGTTAAGTACAATAAAAAATAATTCTGGGAAAATTTTGCTATAGGAGTCTGATCTGCGGTCGATCACTTTGTCCCTTGGACCACACGATGACGAAGAAGTGCTATAGAAGAAGAAGAAGATCTCCATCAAATGAGAACTTGGCGCAATAGATTCCCATCGTGATCTTGAATGTTAATGAAAAATCCTTTGTAAAAAGGATTTTCATCATATGTAATCATGAAAGAATAAAAAATCCTTTATAAACTGGATTTTCATCATATGTAATCATGATTAATAGACTTGTCTTCTTTTACGTATTGCTGATTTACCATATTTGCTGTGAGGAAGTCTGATAATGTGCAGCTTCAACACGTCTGAGTAATTTTTTTTACGCTGACTCTGATAAACGCTTATCCGGTCACGTCCCGACTTTTACGCATAATGGAAGATGCGTAAAAAAGCTTTTTAGCATTAGGTTGTCTTGAAGATCCAACTGTCATGCTGTTTTTGGACGAGGAGTCGCATAGAATTCTGAACTGTCACTTCTCTGATACGAAAAATTTCTGTTCAGAACATCATCTTCAAGAATGGCTTCCTAAAAATTCCTCGAAATAGGGCAAGGAATGTCCGCCGAACAGGCGATACTTGAACTTAGATGTAAAGGATTTAGGCTAGACTTCGAATGAACTTCTAATGGCCCAAGAAGAAGAGTCATCTTCAATGCTGACATCTGTGTGTTTCAGGCACTTGGAATGTTTTGTAGCCAAAAAGGAGCATTTTCTGCGTAAACCCTTATAATTGGCCATCTGTAGCTTCTGAGCGTAGAAAAAGCTTCTAAGCGTAAAACCATAGATGAGCTTCTAAGCGTGAAATTGTAGATTTGTAGTCTCTGAGCGTAAAACCGTATATTTGTAGCCTCTGAGCGTAAAAGCTTCTGAGCGTAAAATCATAGATTTGAAGCCTCTGAGCGTAAAACCGTAGATTTGTAGCCTCTGAGCGTAAAAGCTTCTGAGCGTAAAACCATAGATTTGTAGCCTCTGAGCGTAAAACCATAGATTTGTAGCCTCTGAGCGTAAAACCATAGATTTGTAACCTCTGAGCGTAAAACTGTAGATTTGTAGCCTCTGAGCGTAAAAGTTTCTGAGCGTAAAACCATAGATTTGTAGCCTCTGAGTATAAAATCGTAGATTTGTAGCCTCTGAGCGTAAAAGCTTCTGAGCGTAAAACCATAGATTTGTAGCCTCTGCGCATAAAATCTGGATCCGTTACGCAGCATGTCTGTCCGTCTTCCTTTTCAAATAATAGGCTGATGTGGTCCCAAATCATAACCGACTATTAAAAATCGGATTTGGTTAGGGATTCGAAGAGTTATCTGAACTCTATAAATAGTCGAAGGTCTTGAGAGTGAAAAACCCTTCATCTGTCTTTGCAAAACCCTTCGTCTCTTTGAGAACTCTTTATCTTCGTCTCTTTTCTGAGAACTTTGAGCTTCGCCATGGCACCGAAACAGGCCTCCGTCTCTAAGAGAAAGAAAGCCACTTCCACATCTCGCTCCTCTGCTCAAGCACGAGCAACCCCCATTAGGCTGGGCGAGCCCCGTTCTGAACGAAGTGCTCCACCGTCGAGCTGCGCTCCGGGCATCACAGGTAAAGACTTCGAGAGGAGTAGAGGACCTTCCGTACACGTTGTACATGTATGCGCAACAATACGCCCATATTTCTAATGTGTCAGCGTAAAACTCCATATTTTTACAGTCTGGCGTAAAAACTTAGACTGTCAAAATTTGGCGTATACTGCAAACTTTGAGTTTTACGCACTGGATATAAATTCTAGCATAAAAAGTCAAATTTTGCAGTCTGGCGTAAAAACTCAGACTGTCAAGTTTTGGCGTATACTGCCAATTTTGAGTTTTTACGCACTGGAAGTAAATTCCAGCGTAAAAGGTCAAATTTTTGCAGTCTGGCGTAAAAGCTCAGACTGTTAGGCCTTGGCGTATACTGCAAGAGTGTAGCGTCTAGCGTAAAACTGACTTGTTTTCTTGCTTCTTGCAGTGGACCTACAGATTCCCCCTCTGGCTGAAGTGATGGGCTCTGCTGCTGGGATGCTAAATTCCAACTATCTGGAGGACTTATCCTATGTGACATTCTCCATCTTTGGAACCGAGTATCCTCAAGAAAAGGGAACTTTGATCTCGTCCCAAGGAGAACGAATGCTGCTGAGTATGATCAGTGGGGAGCCCCTGACATATATAAACGGCACTGAATATAAGAAACTAGGTTTCTTATTTGGGGATGTTATCGATAAACAATCCCAGACAAAGCCCAAGAAGGAAGATTGGGTGTTTTCTGCTGAGGGCACAGTCATGTATCTGCCAAGGATGTCTAGAGATTACCCTATCTCGGCATTCTTCCATGCCACACATCCTAGGAAGATGATGTGGACTCTGACTCCCGATCTTCATGGGCGGCCAGGAAAGATCTCATACAAGAAAGGATTAAACCGAGGAGCCTTTATGAGTAGTCCTTCAGGCCCTGTTATGCCTTTCAGAGGATTACTGTCGGGCAGCGTTCCGAGTGAAGACACTTCACTGATCCAGCCGGTTCAATTAATGACTTTCTGCAATGACTTTATGGGGCAGGGAGGAGTGTACCCCAAGGTTAACCCTCGCACCAGTGGATGGCTTAGCTCCGGGAATCTTCGATGGGCCAGTTTAACTACCTGGGCCCTGAAGCACTTCCAGATGGAGCTGGAGATTATTGGCTTATTTGCGGCTGTGAGTGCCACTAGTGTTGGGCTGCCTGTCAATCCCAACTTGTTCTTAGCTTTGATGGAGCGATACAACTCGCTTACTGGGACTTTTGCCACTCCACTAGGTGAGTTGGGCTTAGCCCTTCATGAGATGGCAGAGATTTCAAAGCTGCCAATGGAAGATACTCCTTATGAAGAGTACGTTCCCACAAACAGGAAGCTGAGGGATACAAATCCTCGGGCAGTGGCAGTATACCAGGAACTGATGAGCCACTATCTTGTATGTACCACCTTCTACAAAGAGCCTTCTGATTTGGCCCATATCAACAAATGGGTATCCTACCTCTTCTTCCATCAGGCCAGAAATGCCAAGCTGGACAAGGTTGTAGATAGCAGAGATAAACCCTTGAACCTTCTGAGCATGCTTAGTGCCAACACTGTCGATGATCTCATTGAAGACGTAGGGACTTCAGATTATGTTCTCGATGATGAGATAGGGGTTATCCTGTAGGCACTAAAGCCTTCAGTTATATGAGGCATTGTCGTAAACCTCTGTTAAGGGACGCTCAACTGGCTGGCTTTCTTTCTGTTTGGCTGTGCCGATGGGTAGTACCTGGCATCGCGTCTGCGGATCGCATTCATCGCAACACCATATGGCCCGCAGTGCATTTGGTATTTGGAGCAAGATTGGGCCTGCTTCCTACCATGGTATGCAGAATACAAGCTGGCCTGAGGGCCATTACTGATGGGCTGCTTGCAGATGATACACAGCGTGAAGGATATCCCAGAGTGGAATTACCATTCCTATATCTGATGGGATGGTTAATCCTTCACAACACCAGAGTGATGTCTTCCGGCTCTGCCAGCGGTTCGGAAAATAATTTCTTGTTGAATTACAAGAATTCCCTTTGGAATGTGACTAGCGTCATAGATTATCGGCGAGCATTAAATTTTGCCCATGGTTGGAAGCTCTTCTGTACCGTCCCCCCCATACATATCAATCAACAAGGGACGAAACTTCAGGATGCAGGTCAGGGGAAGACTATTCTTTCTCCTGAAGCCTTTTACTAGTTGGTCTGCATTAGACCTTTCTATCTGCTGTACAGAAGTGAGGACCACTGCTATTTGGTGTCTTATTTGTCCAGCCAATTCGCCAGACAATTTGGGTACGACCAGTTGCACGTGGGGAATCCTATCATCAGCTTCAAGTCCAAAGGTGGACTTATTGATGGAGCTAGAGGATGGCGATACTTCATCATGGGTTGTACTGGTGCAATCTTTGCTATGCCCGCAACTTCTGTCTCCACGGAGTTGCGCATTCTTCACTCGTATGTGCAGTTTTATGCGTCCATTAATACCTTCCATCATGATTTTGATGTATATGGAAGTTTCAGGATGCCCTCCCATAAGTCTACTCGAAGAGAGGAGATCCCATCCGTCTCCTCTGATGAAGGTAAAGACACTACCGGTGCAGACGATTTCTTGTTGATAATACCGAGAGGCGTAATAGCTCCGCCAGCAAAGCCTCTCGTTATCTCCAATAAGCGAAAGGCTTCCACTCTGAAAGAGCCTTCCCCCCATAAGAAGAAGACGATCAGAGGTCCTAAAAGGACTTCCACCAAGGGGGGCTCTAGGAGCGAGCCTGTTATTTCCCCTGTCGGGGATGATTCTTTGATCAGAGGTCCTTCGCCTTTTAGAGAGGGAACCTCCACAGTTCCGGCTGACAGTGCTGGAGATTCTTTGCTCGCGATCGCTGCCGCTACTACCGCTACTGGTAGTGCTTCGAGATCGCCTTCGAGACCGAGCATATTAAGAATCAATATACCTTTATCCAAACAAATAATGGGAATAATTCCTCCTTCGTCTGTAAGTATTTCCAGTGAGATTCCACCCGATGAACCTCGAGTGGATCTGGGTGATGACTGGGATGACTATCCTTAAACGTTAGTTGGTGTACCCTCTTCTCCAGGTATGACAGCTTGTTTAGCATCATTAAGAAATGATTTAGCTATACAGGCTGCAGACGCAACATACATACCATCGGCCATGGATAAATATTGTCTTTACGCTTCTTTCAAGAAAATTAACCTCAAATTGATATTAACTTTCTCTTGTATTCCTTTCAGGCGAAGACATCTCTGAGGAGGGCAGAGTTGACACAACTTCTGACTTTGTTGCGGATCCAGTTAGTGAAACGGCGGTGCTCGACGTCGATGAAGCATGCTTTGAAGCTGCCGATCTTTCATCCGCAACATTCTCGGGTGTCATCCCGCCAGTAGCAGTTCAAACAACATCAGAGGAGGATGAGCCCATTATCTCGACTGTGCCTCCTTTATTGAGTATGCCATCAACTTCAACCGTTGTTGGAGTCTCTTTTTTTGTCGCGCCATCTGTTGAAGCAACGACTGTGGCGACATCCTCTACAGTCCTTCCGGATAGGATATTTACCGATATGGCGGCCACTCCCAGCATACATTCAATCTTTGCTAGCTAGTTGAATAATATACTAGCATATTCTACCATACTTTGAAAGAATTAATATCCATGGTGTTGGAGAAGAACCTAGGCTTTGATTCTCTAAAGATGTCCTCCAAGCTTACTGTAGCGCCGATTAGAAATTTTAATGATGCTGAAAGAGCTGATGCGCTAGAACAAATAGTTAATGGTTTAGAACAACCCATTAACGAATATTTGCAACTATCTCGAGGCAGCATCGATGACCTGGTTCAAGCTGAGTATGACTCTCTGACTGCGGAACTTGCTCAGCAGATAGAATCTCTGAACAAATCCATCCAGGAACAGCAACAAGAGATGGATAAAGAGCAGGCTGTCTTGGTGGAGCTTATTCCTCAGCTAGCTGAGTGCCAGGCCAAATTTGAGGGAAATGAAGAGAGGGTTCGAGAATTGGAAGCTGAACTCGCTCAGGCAAGGGAGAGGCTTCTCAAGAAATCGGCAGTCCGCAATGTGCTGAAGGGCCAAGTGGATACAGCTAAACAGAACTTGACACATGTGGGTGTCATCCACACAAGTTTTGTTAATTATCTGTCCGAACTATCTCGCTTGAGGAACGACGAAGCAAGGCTGGAACGGGCTCGCAACAATATTCTGAACTCCTGGAATGAGAGGATGGCTGCTTTGGCACGACAGATCAGGGATTTAACTGCTCCTCCCCAATGATGTACTTTTTTGTTTCTCCTGTAGTTTCTCAGAGATAATAAAGATATATTTTCTGATTTTGTGGACCCATCATTTTAGAATATAAATGATAGGCTAGGATGAAAGTGATATCAGAGGTAATATGGACATGATATACTTTCGGTAGGGTTCAGCTGGATATATCTATGCAGAGATTATATGGACATGATAGAATATGATCCAACTAAATTTGTATACAAAACACTATCAGAGGTAATATGGACGTGATAGATTTTGAAGTTTCAAATTAGTTAAACATATTTATTCAGAGGTCATAAGAACATGATAGAATATGATCCAACTAATCTTTGTATGTAGTGTCATCAGAATAAAATCTTCACCATACCCCTTTGAGCAAAGGAGATCAAGCATAGTACTTCTTCAGGAATTTGCCGTTGATAGGAGCCATTATTACATCTCTATTAGGCTTGGCTAATCTGTAAGCACCATTTGAAAACGTCGTTTCAATCACATAAGGACCCTCCCATTTGGGCTAGAATTTGCCCTTACTTTTGTGTATAATGATCATTGGCCTCTTCACAGCTAGAACTAGCTCACCAACTTTGAACACTCTTTCCTCACTTTTTGATTAAAAGCTCTGGAAATGCGTGCCTGGTAGAACTCAATGCGTTGTTGAGCTTGAAGGCATTTCTCATCTAATCCTTCTAGCTCTTGAAGTCTTAATTGATCATTATTTTCCTGAGTCAACTCATTAGCCACTACTAATCTGAGTGATAGAATTTGAACTTCAATGGGGAGAACTGCTTCACACTCGTTAACTAACAAAAATAGGGTACAACCCATTGGCGTTCATACCATTGTGCGGTGTGCCCCCAGACATTCCCCCAGTCTCTCGTTCCAATCTCTTTTGTTCGAAGAGATGAACTTTTTCAAGAGTTTGATGATAGTTTTTTTGAAGGCTTCTGCCAAATCATTAGCAGCAGGATTGTAAGCTGTCGAGGCCATATTCTGTATCCGATTCTTATCACAAAATAGATGAAATGCTTGGCTGATGAATTGAGGCCCGTTATCATGAATTATCCTTCGGGATATCCCAAAATGATAAATTACATGGTGCTTGATAAAACTGATCACGTTGGACGTCTTTGCCTCAGCAAGAGGGATCGCCTTCGCCCATTTGGAGAAATAATCGGTGATAGCCAATATGAACCGATGTCCTCTAGAAGACGAAGGATGAATAGGACCAATAATATCCATACCCCATGCTTCAAAGGGCCATGATGTAATAGTAGGATGTAAATACTCAGAAGGCTGATGTATGAAATCCGTATGAACCTGACAGGCTTTGCATTGTCTTGTATATTTTATGGCATCTGCAATCATAGTAGCCCATCCTCCTGATACGATCCTGTAACTTAGGACCGGGTTGGTGTGCTCCACATACCCCGTTATGAGCTTCTTGGATAATCCGCCTTGCATCATCATCAGAGAGACATCATAACAATAGTCCATCGTATGTTCGACGATATAGACTTTGTGAAGAAGCATCAAAATAGAAACGTAATGATCATTTCTTGATAGATATGGCTTCTTTAGGATCTTCTAGTAAGATTCCGTATGACACGAAGTCTATAAAGGGACTTCTCCAATCTCTCTTAGGAGGAGCCGTGTTTATAGTGTAGCTGCGTTCTATGTGAAGATTATTTTTCACACAGAATAAATCTCTGATAAGAAGGATCACCGAATTCTGCCTTATTATAGGAATAGCTAGATCTGCAGCTAGGCTGGCCAGAGCATCAGCTTCCAAATTTTGAGATCGAGAAACATGCTCTGAGAAGAATCCTTTAAAAGACATGGCTATCTCGATCGTTGTTTGGTGATAAGGAATAAGGTCTGGATTGCGGACTTCATATATTCCTCTGACCTGATTGACGATCAACTGAGAATCACCAAAAGCTTCCAGGTATTCAACCTCCAATTCTTTAGCTACTTGAAGCCCGATTAGTAGAGCATTATACTCTGCCATATTATTAGAGCAGGGTTCGCTAAGAGAATATGCTCGATAGATGACGAGTTTATCAGGAGTCACCAGGACAATTCCTACTCCTGAAACCATGTTTCCCTTGGGACCAGTTCTGGAAGCACCATCAAAGAATAGCTGCCATGTATCACCTTCCATTGCCGAAATATATTCTGCAACTTCGTCGGGAATGTCCTCATATAATTTGGAGGTTTTTGGAATTGGATGGGCAGCTAAGAAATCAGCCAAGGCTTGACCTTTCATGGACTTCTGAGGAACGTACACCATATCATATGGTGTCAATACCATTGTCCAAGTCGCGAGTCGGGAATTAAGAATACTCGGCTTATTCATAAATACCCGAAGAGGATTGATTCTGGAGATGATATGAATAGTTTGGCCTGTCACGTAATGTCGCATCTTCTGAATGGCAAATATTAGGGCCAAGCATTCTGTTTCCATTGGGTTGTACCAGTGTTCAGCTCCGATCATCATCCTGCTTAAATAGTAGATAGCCTGTTCATGACCCTCATTGTTCTTCTGTGCGAGAAGAGCCCCCAAAGAATGATCCATTGCTCGAACATACAGCAAAAATGGTCTTTCTATGACGGAAGGCACCAGAACTGGAGGATTAGTAAGATAGCATTTGATATCATTAAACGCTTGCTGACAGGCTTCGTCCCATACGAATGACACACCTTTCTTCATTAGACGAGAAAAAGGCTAACATCTTCCGGAGAGGTTGGATATGAATCTCCTGATATAAGCTAGACGACCTTGAAATCTCCTAAGTTCTCTCAGATTACGAGGCAGTTGCATTTCCAGGATAGCCTTTACTTTATCAGGGTCAACTTGAATGCCTTTAGGGGTAATAACAAATTCCAGAAATTTGCCACTGGATACCCCAAGAAAGGACTTTGTAGGGTTCATTTTGAGTTGATATTGGTGCATCAACTCGAATACTGTCTTCAAGTCTTGGATGTGATTATCCTTGAGGCGGCTTTTGACATCAATATCGTCTACGTAACATTCCACCATTTTATGTAGATGCTCATGGAATATGTTACTCATAGCTCGCTGATATGTAGCCCCGACATTCTTCAATCCAAAAGGCATGAATATATAGCAATATACCCCCAATGATGTACGGAAGCCAGTATGCTTCTCATCTTCAGGATTCATCTTAATCTGATTCTATCCTGAAAATCTGTCCATGAAAGACATGCGCTCAAAACTGCACGTATTATCGATCATGACGTCTGTAATAGGAAGAGGGAACTCATCTTTAGGGCAGGCCGCATTTAGATCTCGGAAGTCGATGCAAACATGCACTTTTCTGCTTTTCTTCATAACCGGGACAACATTAGCGACCCAATCAGGATGTTGTTCTTCCTGGATGAACCCACATGCTATTAGTTTCCTGATTTCAGCTTCAATGGCATCCATCATATCCGGGCGGAACCGACGTTGGTGTTGCTTTACAGGCTTTGAATTAGGCAGTATGTTGAGTTTATGGGTAGCCACTTTTGGATCAAGACCCGGCTTATCCTCATAATTTCACGCAAAGATATCGATATATTCTTTTATCAGCTGGATCATTTCTTCCCTTTCTTCTACGGAAAGATTATTACTGATAAATATCGGCTTTGGTAAAAATTCATCCCCAATATTGACTTGGATAACTTTATCTTCAGTGGGTAGTTCTCCTTGCTCGAACCGGAGTTCCCATTGTGTATCTATTTGTTGTGCCCAGAATTTATTTTTAAACGGTTCAGATTCTTGTTCCTCTGCTTCGAGAGAATCTGTCAATACCGTATTTACTGATAATGCCTGTTCGAGTTCACCATCTGAATCGGAGGATGATAAATCGTCTTGAGAAGAGGAAATGGTCTCCTCATTTGACTCAGAGTCGTCGGAAGTTGCAAGATGTGTGGTATACCCTAACCCAAAATGAGTTTGCTGACAGTAGGGATCACCATACAACGACATTCATCTGCCTTTTCCGAAGTTGAGGCCTGGCTCCAACTTCAAATCATAACCCATGCTTTGCATAATCCTCAAAGCCTGTGGGCTATATCTGTGAACCTGCATCTTTCCAGCATCAGATTCGTGAGAATCTTCTTGTATAATTGGTCTATTTCGTATGCAACCGAAGACTATTGGATGCTGATCGTTGCGAGTAGGTGGAACAACAAAGACAGAATCTTCATGCGGCCCATATGTCGTAACGACATTAGATGTTGACGCTACTTCCCACACATATGGATGATAGAAGTCTATAGCTTCCAAGAATTTTTGTGCTATAGGTTCTATATCGTTATGGGAGGAGGATTCCTGTTTAGGAAATTGAGCGTCAGTATACTTGAAAAGATAATCTTTATTATCGTCAGAAACCACATTTCCGGTTGTACTTACATCAGTCGGCTGTTTGTTACGCCTAAGGTTGATGACCAGAGGTGGGGGCTTCTGGTTCAGAGTGATCACTAGAGGACCACTTCCTCCTCCCGATTGGTTTTGCCCAAGTGGATAGCCATGGGTTCCATAACTTTCGGATGGGTAGTCCGCCCTTTTACCTAGATTGACAAAGGTTGCTCAGCAGATGGTTCTCCTGGCTCCTGGTAGGATTCTTCCTCTGTCTTGCCTGACACCTCCTTCATGTAGTCTTGGGTGTACAATATGGCATCAGAATAGTAGGATTCAACCCCTTTGAACGGGTTGAGATCAGCAAACTCTGTTTTCACTGTCCCTTGGACGTCTACATATTTGAAGCATTGATGTAGAGTTAAGGGAACAATATTGTGATCGTGGATCCATGGTCTGCCCAATAGAATATTGTAAGACACTTCTGAATCAATGACGTAGCATGTAGCCACTGATCTAAGGTCACTAATCTGGATTCTCAAACGAATCTTTCCCAATGGTTTGCTCTTCCTGGCATTAAAGCCCACGATCGTAGTGGTAGTGTAAGCCAGTTCGCTTGTAGAAATTCTCAACGATCTTAGCAGACTATGAGGGATAATGCTGATCGACGATCCCGAATCTATGTGAATCCGGTCTACCTCCATGGAGCCGACGTATCCAGTGTAATAAAGAGGCCTGTCATGCATGTTATGTTTCAACAACATGTCCTCTTGAGTGAAAATGATATTGGGGACCACTTCCATCACACTATGGCATTGAGGACATGCCACAGGCTCTTTATCAGGGGACTTGAGCTGAGTCAAGCATACATCCGCCTGCATTAACACTTCACTCAAGGCTTGACGAGTGTCTTTGGATAGCCTAAGTAGCTCAAAAATGGATAATCTGGCTGGAGTATTAGCCAACTGAGCCAAGATGTCGAAATTATATGGTTTCTCTAAACCTTTGTTTTGAATATTCTTCAAAGGTTTATCAAAACGAACTTCTTTTTGCTTGTCTTTGTCCGTCGAAGTTGGTCTAGAAGGACCTGCTTCTAGTATGACAGGTTAAGGCTCTGAAAGTTTGGCAGCTGAAGTGTCTGTCGTTGCTTCCCCCTGGTTCCCTCCATAGTCCTTGAGGTAGGCTTTCCCTGACCGGGTTCCGGTTGCCAAAGTCTCTTCTTCTAATGTCGGGGATATTGCAACCATATGGCATGGTTTGCATCTTGAGTTCTTTTTAGACTTAGCTTTAGCAGCTTTAGTCTTTTTCTCAATTTCTGACACTAGATCAGGGTGGACCCACATTATCTCCCCACGCTTGGTAGTTAGGGGTACTAAGTCATGATTTTGACCCCTGATAGGAGAGAGATTAACAATGTTCATTATTGCCCGTGGAATAGGTACCATACCATCCGAGATTTCCTGAGGGGGCAGATTGCCAAACTGGAGAGAGATCATGGTGGTAGTGACCATCTTCTCGCTATTACGCAGAATGATGGCCTTGGCGTCGATCAACTCCTAGATTTTCCTTTTTAGTACATAACATGCCTTTGTGGGGGTGATGTATGTATCTGTGGAAAATGCAGTACTTAGGATTATTGGTACTGTCGACTTCATTTGGCCGCTTTACCTCGAGGAGAGTAGGCTTGCCACTTTTGACTAGACAATCGAATATGCTCGGAATATCGTCGTCTTCAAAAGAATATTCTTCTTTAGGCCTGCAAGTCCCAGGATTCGTCTGCATAGTCACTGGAGTATGTTGCCTGGACGTGTTGATCGTCAGATCTTTTTTTCCTTTGGAACTACGAGTATGGTCATTATTGGAGGATGACCGCTTCCCTCTATCAGAGGTAAAGATCATGATTCCATTGTCACGATCCTTCCGACTGTTATCTTCAGCGGCTACCGCTGATATGATAAATGAGGCCAATCATGGAACTGATATGGTCCCGTGAACACTGAGATCAGCGGGAGAAGGTTCTTTCTGCAAATGTCCACCAAGGCAGAATCTGAAACTCCGGGAGGCATCTGCAAAGTAGCCTAACGAAAACGTTCGATAAAAGTACGAACGCTCTTTTTCTTCTTCTGTTTTACTTCGATAAGTAATGACATAGACATGTCCATTCCTCCTTCGTAGAATTGGGCGAAGAACAGAGTCTTGAAATCTTCAAAAAAAGTAATACAATTGTCTGCTAGACTACGGTACCATTGATAGGCCACTCCAGACAGACAGCATTTAAACACTCGAGTGAGAAGGGCATCATTCCCCTGCAACAACATTGTCATCATGCTAAAGTAGTTCATGTACTGGCTTGGTGACGTCTTTCCCTCAAACAAAACCATAGCCTGTGGTTTTTATTTTAGTGGAAAAGGGATCTCGTCCCAGATAGCTGGGTATGGCTGGTTGATTCCCAACTTCTTGAGCTGATCCTTATGCTTTAAGGCATCAAATTGGGCTTTTAATTCTCGAACTGGCTGTATCGGATCTTCAGTTGGGAAAGGGACAGCAGAGAGGTGAGAGATTGGTTGCATTATAACTCCCACAGGAGGTAATACATTCTCCGGGTTAAGGGGTTGAGGAGTAGCTGATTCTTGATTTTGAATAGGCTCCTGGCTTGCATTAGATGGTGGTATATCTACCCCCACCCGTAGTTGAGTCGGAGGAACAGGTGCTTGAGCTACCGCAGCTGTATGTTGAGTCACCATCATTTGGTGCATACTCTCCATCATGGTATGCATCTCTTTAAGTGATGCTTCCAATACAGCGATGCGTTGTTCAATATTTCCTGATGGGGAAGCTTCTTCATATTCATTTCCAACGGCATAAACTCCCATTTCTCTGGATGCCACCGAGGGGTTAGTATAGATCTCTGTAGAGATCGAGTCTATACTTTCAGCATCAGATTCGGAAAGCTGGCGACCCCCAGCATCGGAATCAGAAGAATATGAAGCCGGTTGTCCTGACCTCGAGCGGGTGTTTCAAAAAACACCTGCCTCAATATTCTCAAGAAGTCTGTCAAATCTTCTTTGACTTGGAGTTCTAGAGGGATGACGTCTTGAACTTGACCTTCCGCTAGGAATGTCCGAAGCCATGTTTACTGATGCTAATGTCGGCTCTTCTTCCTGTAGAGATAAAAAGTAGTTTAACGGGTCGAATACTGACCGTTTTCCCTTAGAACAGCAGTAGTTAACTACAACTTTATGACTATTACAACAATGCTCCCTAGGGGGTATAATAGACATGTTAGAAGATCCCCTGTCTTTGCGCTTCTGGATCAAGAAATCACGCAAATCAGGGGGATTAACAGAAGAAGAGGGCTTATTATGCCTTTTTACATCAGTAGGGATGTAGAGATTGGGAACCAAAACCCTCTTTCTGCCAAAGAATACAACAGTTCGCCCATGTGAGTAGCATACAATCCATCACCCGTCTGAGGAGCATATTTTCCCATAAAGCGGGTCTTCTTTACGCGGATGGGCTTATCCTGGCGTAATCTGGAGCTTTGCACAGGTTCGCATAAAATAGGGATAGTCCTCAAACGGCCTCCAGTATCACACGTAATCTTCTTCTCTTGGTGGCATACAACTCTAGAGGTTGGGAGATTCGCCACTCGTTTTCCCTTGATGTGATCCAAGGGTCCATCTGCCTCCTTATAGACTGGAGATGTATTTTTACGCGCATGGCGTGTTTGAAATTTCCGCGCTGGCTCTGAGGCCTTGCTAGGAATTTTGTCTGCCATGTCACAGACGGGAGATAAATTTTTACGCGCATGGCGTGTTCTAGACTTCTGGATTTGCATTAGGGCATTGCCAGAAGCTTTGTCTGCCACGTCACAGACGGGAGACATAGTTTTACGCGCAGGGCGTGTTCTAGACTTTTGGATTGGCACTAGGGCATTACCAGAAGTTTTGTCTGCCACGTCACAAACGGGAGACGGATTTTTACGCACAAGGCGTATAGGTTGTGATGTCACAACCTTGTTGATCGGAGAGAGAGCCTGCAGGAAGGGTAGAGGATGTCCGGGGCATCCATACTTTATGCAGCTTTCTGTTGTCCTGGACAGAGAGGGGATGAGAGCCACCCCCTGCGTGAAGCATGTCTTCATAAGAAGATTGGTCAAATTGGACGACCAAAGTCTTCTTCGTCGATCCGACGGATACAATATCGTGTTGAGCAATGGCTTTCTCGTCAGATGAGAAAGTAGTCCCCAGCAGAGTCGTCATCTTGTGTTTGATGATAAACAGAAGAATGAAACTAGGTTTATACGAAACCCTTTTTTGTTTACAAACAAGAAAAAAGAGTACAATTAATCCTATACGAGGATGTTAAGTACAATAAAAAATGATTCTGGGGAAATATTGCTATAGGAGTCTGATCTGCGGTCGATCACTTTGTCCCTTGTACCACACGATGATGAAGAAGTGCTGTAGAAGAAGAAGAAGCTTTAAAGATTGCGAGTGGGATTAAACTGTCAACCAACACTCTCTGTTTTATGCTTTCTCTCTCTTTTGATTCGATCTTCTGGATTATCTCCCTTGATTTCGACCTCTCCTTCCCTGTGACCGAAATTCTCTATTTATAGAGATCAGTCACAGTAACTGTCCAGTCGACATAGAAGCCAAACTGTGAAGAGAGTGGCGCTCTTTACGCGGCGGTTACAATAACTACTACCCACGTCTAAATGATCTCCTGAATCCGCGTATGACGCGTGTCCCATTATGAGGTAACGTGTATAATCGCTCATCGAAGATCACGGCATGCAAGCCACGTAGGTAACTGCCCCTCGCGTAAAGATGGTTGGCATAAAAGCCAAATAACTGTCTTGTTGGCGTAAAAGCCAAGTAGCTATCTTGTTGGCATAAAAGCCAAATAGTTGTCTTGTTGGCGTAAAAGCCAAATAGCTGTCGTGTTGGCGTAAAAGCCAAATTTTGCGTAAAGCTTTATGCTGCATAAATAATAGGTAACCAACGTAAACTAGCCAAATATCCTTCCTGACTGAGGTCTTGAGCGTATTCTGGGCCAAATAGCCTTATCACGTACCTTTGCAAATATTGCCTGAGTTGGCGTATTTCGAGGAGATAGCATACGGCGTACTCCTATAGTTGAAAATAGCCTGCTTGGCGTAACATGCAGGGATAGTGATGTGAGCGTATTAGCCCTAGTTTTAGCTCTCCCAGTTCATTAAAAATAGAATAAGATCTCGTGCATTAAATACAGAGATCTGCCCCCATCTTGCGCATTAACTGCAGCGATATGCCTCGAGGTCTGTACAAAGAACAGCTTTTGACGTGGCATCTGATTTTGTCTCATCTTGAGCGTAAAAACTCATCTCTGCCAGTGTAGAATAGGCAGCGTATTCCTTAAATGCATAAAAATGACTTGTATCAAGGATATGCCACTAAACGATAGTCTGGGTCTCTGTGCAGAATCATCATCACAACCGTCCTCTTGATCGTCGTGTAGTACTTTTTGTCAGGAGTCAGGTTCACTGTTTTGTCTGACAGGTTCATTCGAAAAATACAAAGAGTTCCTCGTACAACTTCACGCTGCATTAAAAGCAGACATATTTTACGCCGGAGGGAGGTGTAGCAACCTTTTTACGCCAAAAACAGCCTGGAAGTGCTGCCTTACGCGGACTGTTCTGAAGCCATATTTTATGCCACACAGTGCTGAAGCTCTATTTTACGCGTGCTTCATATATGTTGGAAGTTTTACGCGTATAATTCCCCAGCGTATTTTTCATGCTTCTACAAGACCCCCTTCAAAGTTTACTTCTCTTTTTTGGAAAAGTTTACACCAGAGCTTGGGCACCAAATTAAGATTCAGAACAGCTTACCACCCCAAGACCGACGGACAATCAGAGAGAACCATCCAGACCCTGGAGGATATGCTACGAGCATGTACCTTAGATCTTGGTAGATCTTTGGAGAATCACCTTCACTTGGTGAAATTCTCATACAATAATAGTTATCAGGTCAGTATTCATATGGCGCCTTTTAAGGCATTATACGGCAGGAAGTGTAGGTCACCGTTGGTTTGGGACAAAATTGGTGAGCGAAAGATGTTAGGCCCTGAAATGATCACGCAGACAGTAGAATTTGTCAAACATATTAGAGAGCAACTTTGGGTTGCACAAGATAGGCATAGTCATTGGGCATATCATCATCGTAGACCTTTAGAGTTTTGTATTGGCGATCACGTATTTTTGCGGATTTTGCCTACCCGAGGAGTCATTAGATTCGGTGTTTGCGGGAAGCTTAGTCCCAGATACGTAGGTCAGTTCGATATTCTCGAGCGGGTAGGCAATGTTTCTTATCGTCTTGTCCTTCCACCTTCGTTACGTGAGGTACACATTATATTTCAAGTGTCTCAGTTACAAAGTTATGTTCCGGATCTGAGTCATATCCTCGATCACTCTGAATTAGTCGTTGGTACTGACTTATCTTACGAGGAGCAACCCGGATCCCTATTGGACCGAAGGAAGAAGGTGCTTAAAAATTGGACTATTTCTCTTATCCGGGTTGCTTAGGTCCATCACTCTCTAGGGGAATCGACGTGGGAGTGCGAGGACGATATTCGATCCTGGTACCTGAACCTATTTGATTCAGAGGGTATATTCTTTCTTACGCCTTCATATCTCGGACTCTGTGATCAGGTGATCACTTTATGTTGTGATGATATTGCTTGCATGTATAGTTGCTAGTAGATTTATATCGTTCTTGTCCTGACTTTCCTAGCCATTACTCTCTAAGGGAATCGACAAAAATTTTCTAAGGTTGATAGAGATGTCACTCCCCGTTCCCGATATACATATTTGGAACGTATTTTTATTTTAGTATGATTGTATGTGCATGGAGACTAGACCTATTCTTTGGTTTAACCTTGTTCATGGTTTATTTTGTGGGTTAGTTCAACTCATGAGAATCTTTGGTTCAACCCTCAACCCTACCATATATAACCCAACATTTTTCTCTCTCTCTCTCTCCTCACTTCTTTATTACTTCCTCCTCTTTTAGTTTTCTCTCCCCATTTTCATAGGCAAGTATATCTTACATGAGAAATGGGAAACCCTCTATATTATTGTTCTATTGTGTACATTATGTGTTTCTAAGCACTTTTAGTTCTTGGAGTTTTCTATTTTGATGGATGGATTAGTGTAGCTCTATATTTCTAACTTAGGGTTTTATGAGTTTCATGAATTTTTCTTAGTTTTGATCTATTAAACTTGTGTCTTCTTCAAACTAGTTTTTGCTACATGATAGAGCTTTTAATTTAGGGCATTTTTGGCTTTTGGTTCACCTAATTTGGACTTAAAATAAGAATTTTATGGACAAAATAATATTTTAGTTTTTGGAGCTTTTTTGCCATGGCCGAACCTGCTATTGGAGAATAAGAAGTACCCATGCGTGGCTGAGAGTGCCATACGGTCCGAAAGGGTTATGCAGCATAAACTCTTGCCGCATACTAACAACATGTGTCCATCTTATTGGACGCATGACTGCTTATTTACACAAGTGTCCTTGAACACCTTGTGCTTTCACTTGCTGAACGAATGAGAAATTCGCTAAGTCCAAGAGAACTCCATGCGGCAATGAACCCCATGCGACACCGACACCCATGCAGCCTAGAGAGCATGCGACCCTTATTTTCTTGGACACATGGCTCTGAACCGTTGGCACTTATTTCTATGGTTTTATCTTTTCTTGCTGACACACTTTATGGCTTGTCACATCAGTCATCTTATGTCACATCACTGACACTTTTTATTTTGACCGTCACTTAATCACTTGCCCCAAGGAGTAGACCTTAACCCTGAGCATGCGGCCAAGTGACTTCATGCGGCCTGACTTCATATACGGCCAGGATTGTCATGCGGCCTGACTTTCCATGCGGCCTAGAGACCCATGCAGCCCTGCTTGTTGATTGAATATTTCATGATTCATGTGACCCAATGTATAATTGCTAACTGAATTCGAATACTGTATCTGTGCCAATACCACTATTGCCTGATAATTGTTCATGATTTAATATACACTGAGGTATGACACATCGTGTCACGTGTTAAGTAATTATATTTGGGTTATGTATCGAGAATGCCTCCAATTTTCTGAACGCATGATATTATAAATATATATACATTATTTCCCAGCAGGGGCATAATAAGTGAATCAACTACCAAAGCATGGCTTGAATATTGATTGTTTGAATGTTGCACACACACTTAGGTGAATCCAGATTTGACTTCCATGGATTCGTATCTAGCGTGCCCATACTTTGTACGACATCTTCAGCAAAATTCTCATATGACCATACCTTGAGATTTTAAAAATAACATGGGGCTAATTAGGTAACAGAAAATGGTAGTAACATTAGAGGAAACGATATCCCTAGATCATGCCAACGAATCTTCCTACAGATATTTATTCTAAGTGCGCTATGGGCTGGCCACCAAAGATACTATATATCATCTGCCTTAGTGGAGTGCAGTATCTGACTTATTATTATGTTGAGCCACTATTTCAATATAGGAATACTGGAACTGCTAATACCGTATTTTTAGTATTGTGGCCCTACGAAGGACTGGTGCATCTTCCAAGTCCCTATTTTATTTATTTGGTTCGGTTAGCTCATGTTCGACACTGGCGTTATCTGAGGATACTTATTATATATTATTCTGAGATAACCTCAGACTCCATAAAATAGCAAGTCGTACAAATGATTGGCCGATATAAGAAATGGGCTTGGTTGTGATTGTATTATTCAGCTAGTAGCCTAGGAAAATAGATTATCTTAGTGTGATGGTTCAACAATTATCCTTGTTTGGTTGTAGGGTTGAGCCTTAGTGCTAGGATATGCCATGGACCTAAGTTACGACACTGAACCTATATAATATTATATATTTTTCTTGGATTTTTGTTTCTCCATTTTCATACTTCCTTTGTGGTACTTGCTATTTGGGGTCTAACCCCACTAGTTTTGCATGACCAGATTTCGAGCTAGCACTCGAGGATCCAGTGTACCTTCCCATAACTCATGGTACGTACCAGGAACATGGTTGTAGGAGATAGCGAGTGGGTTTTCTTTTTTCTTGCTCATCATTGAATATTTACTCCTTTTGGGCGTTTAGCCATCGGCACCTGTTAGCCGGCTCGTCTGGACATTAGTTTTCCTTTTATGATTATATTAAATCAGACTATAGCTGATCACTGTCATGTACTTTTGTTACTCTTTCTGCTTCTTATTTTGTACAGCTGGACTCCAGAATATTTTGAGAAAGCGTTTGGGACACCTTATTGCTTATCATATATGCTCTATTCTTACTGTGTCTTGTCTGAATGATTGAGACATAGAAGTTCTTGACCATCGACTTGATTGTACATACACCCCCTTATCTTATACAGCCGTGATCACCGTACGATGTATAGCACCTTGTATGGGGTAGCTGGCTATGTCCGTCTCCGTATTCTAGTACTGAGGCGTGACAAGATTTTAGTGGTGGTCCATGCAGGTCTGTTCTTTAGACTTATAGGATGTCATGGTCATAAGAGTCTCAATCAAACATGATCCTTCTTGAAACTCTAAATTCGTCCACTTTAATACTCAGCTTAAATTTTTCCAGATTGATTGCTTTCTTGTTCCTTTGTGTCCTGTTCTTGATTGTTTCTTGTGCTCTTCTTTAGGGCTTCTCTTTCCCCCGATGTTGCAGCAACATGAGAGATAGAGTTGCCAGTGGAACAAAATCCTGTGGAACCCCAACCAAGGATCCGAGTTGAGCCCACAATATTGGATACCTCCCGCAGTACCGATAATACTAGATACCCCGACCTTAATAGATATTATCCGTGGATTGTTGGCTGCCCAACAACACCTGATGGTGGTACAAGAACAACAACAAAAGCAACGTCAGCAACAACAGTTCCAACAACAAGAACAAAATATCCTGTTGAACCAAGGATTAGAGACAGCCTAAGAACTATAGTTCCCTAATCCTATTGCGGAGCACGGATTGGGCTAGCGGCTGAATAGCCGAGTCGGAATCAGAAAATAGGGAAACTTTGACGGTATCGATTGGTCGGGACAAACAAACGGGAAGACGTTCCTCGTTATGGGATATAATCCTTAGAATTTACTCCAAAGATGTAGTGCTTGGTGTCTTAGGGAGTGAACTCCATATAAGGGTATATGCCTCAAGACCCGTGCGCTGTTGGTTTTTGATGTTGGTTTTTACTGTTGGTTTTATGATTTATGTTTTCATGATTGTTTTCGATGAACGACTTTCATTATATGCATTCACTGTCTCGTATTTACATATCGAATTACTAAGAGAAAGAGAAGAATGATCCTGAACCCTTGTTGGTGCCAATGCAGGTGAACCTGTGAACCAAGCTTGAAGTCGCGAAGAAGATCTCTCTTTCTTAGTAATTTACCAACTAGTGAGTGACTTCGATCTTTCGATGAATCATTTAGTCATCATGCTTAACAAAATGATCAATGATACCTAGCAAAGAACCCAGAAAATTAAGCAAGATAATAATCACATTATTATGAACTGGACTATTGTAGTATAATTGATTATATGGAAAAGACCCTGGACTGGGCGGTAAGTATGGTGGGCTGTGGCTAAGACAATCAATAAGACCTTGGACTGGGTGGTAAGTATGGTGGGTTGTGGCTAAAATAATCAATATGACTCTAGAATACTATATCAAGTTTCTGTATTTGCATATTTTCTTCTACTAGCTAGTTGCATTCATGCATGGTCATAGACAAACTTGTGCACAAGGGGTAGGTTCCTCGAAGAAGTGCACCGAGGCTATGGGACCGCTTCATCCTAGGGTGGGTGCTAAAGTAATTGCATCAAAAGTTCAGAACCTTCAGTGAGGTTAGCTCCTTGCACTGAACAGGGCGCTAAAATTTCAATAATGTCGTGATGACTTGGCCAGTGACCTTTATATAGACATGGTGCATGCTAATAATGTCTTGTGCAGGCAGAGTAAGTTATTATTCATAAACAGGGATGGATAAACGACCGTGGGTAAGAATCACCAAATATGGTAATAAATATATGTGTTCCTTATGTTCTTGATATATGAATTGTTAATTAAACTTAAGGCAACATAGCAAGATCACAATAATAACTGATGCTTTCATATATCTACTTACTGTTGGCTTTTTAGGTGAGATTGGTTGCAGCCATTCACCAGTACATGTTGCGTACTGACCCACATTTATGAGAATCCTCAGGTATTGGGGATTTGGCTGCTGCGAGAGAACATTGAAGGTTTTGGTCTGACCCTTTAGAAGCCTTGCACTTGAAACTTCCAAGTGGAGAAAAAAACTCTAACTGAAGGTGGTCCATGAGTTTTAATATTTCAATAAGGCATATAATGTATGGAGCAACGTTGTATCTCATTTTAATATTTCTGCAAGTTGTAAGCCAAGTCTGGCATTTTTATCTTGGCCGTTCGAGGGCCTTATATTTTTATTTCAGAGAATTATCAATAAAGAGCTATTTTTATTTTAAATGTGTATTTAATTTCTCTATGAATGATGTGTACTCTATCTTCAAATATCTGTGTTACAAAATAAGCACGAGCATGCCTTGTACAAGAGCAACCCTAGGCTTGTATGGCATCACGCCAAGCGAGAACGACGGCTCTACAGGATCGGGGTATAGGAAGCCCAAGCGTGGACGTTCGGTTCTGCAGAACAGGGGCATGACAAGAACAAGGCGGGAGAACAGATTCTGGGACATATGTTAGATTTTGCAGATTAAACCCCAGATATTCTGATGGCATAGGGGACACAATCACGGTAAATAATTGGCACCAGGATATTAAGACCATTCTGACAACAGATAAAGTTTTGTCTGAGGAACAAGTTGACCTAGTTCGCCTACAACTCCAAGATCTGGCAAGAGATTAGTGGGCTACGATGGAGGTAGGATTGAGGCATCATATTTTATGGAAAGATTTCAGGACCCAATTCACGACGAAGTACTTCAGGATTATGGCTCAGTGTGAGTTGCAGCAAAGGTTCATTAACCCCAAGCAAGCAGGAAGGACAATAGACGGCTATGCGGCAGAATTTTGTCGACTAAGCAGATTTTCTCCAACCATGGTGGCAACTGATGTCACTACCACATTCCAAAAATAGGGGTATTTTTGACTTTTTATATATTATTAATATTATGGTATTTATATTAAATGATTGCATGATATGTGTATTTAAATTAAATAATTATGTGAGATGTATAATTAAATATATTATTATATACAGTGTTCATTAATGTTTGAGCTGGTAGACTTGACCTAGAAGCCCACTAGGCGAACACCTGACCGAATTATAGGATTATGTATTTAATTATTTTATTTAGAGTTTAATTGATTGGAGGTAGTAATTAATTATCGTAATTTATTTAATTGTTGCGTATTGCCGTTGCTTCGATATTTGGAGCGCTACCCTGGCTTTTGCCTTCCAACAAATTTCACAACCTTGCCCTGGACATGCCTGTCTTCCATTCTAACCTTTTTGTAACTCATAATTATGCTCTCTGGTATTTTATTTTAGCCGCATAATATTCATCGCGGACGTTTATTTAATTTCTAAATAAATTCTAACTTTGTATCGTTGTATGTTCCAATCAAAATTGGAGGCAATCCTGATCCATTTTTCGTGCAACCCAAATTAGGGTAATATTCTGTTCTGAGTCTTCTTCACTAATGATATTTGTGATCCGACCTAATTTTGGCCCCATGTACTCCTAATTAATTTTAGAACACAGCTTGCATTTATTTCTAATTAAATTGAGGATACCACTTTTGACTAATTCTGTTAATCCTGATTTAATTCCAATACCCTACTAATTAAGCCCATACCAAACACACCAACACCCCCTCACCCTGCAAAACACCGAACACCAAATCGCCCACGAAATTTTTATCATTTCATGTGTCTGTGAAAATACCCAAATTTAAGGGGGCTAATTTCCTATTATTGTATTAGATGTCAACACCCCATTGGTTCAAACCAATGGAGAAGCCCAAATGTTTGACTAGTCAATGACCCTCATCCTTACATGAAGGATTCCTTCATGACAAATCCTAACCACCCATTTAAAATAGGTGCATCTACACCACTCATTCTCCTCTCACCTCTTCCTATTTAATGTCCCATCACACCCTCTTCCCAACCTAGACCTAATCCCCAAACCTAGGGAAGCCCCCATCATCCTCCCCTCACTTAAACCGTAGCATCCTCCTCCATTTCTTCATTTTTCTTTTCCCTTCTTCTTCTTCTCTTCTTCTCTTCTTCTTCTTCTTCCTTTCTTCTCCTTCTCCTTGTTTTTGAATTTATTAAGGGAAAATACAATCACCACCACCACCACTGTTCACTCCTCAGCCCGTAGCCACCCTACTCCGGCGAGCTGCCTCCCCGGCCAAGCCCCGACCCCGTTCTGCTTATCCCCTTCGGGCTGCTGCAACTCCCCGGCTGAGTCATCGACTCACTGTGTCACTCCGGCCCGGCGACCTAGCTCCACATTCAGCCTGGCCCGACCACCCGGCCGGCTCTTCCCTGCAACTCCGGCTCCGGCCTGCTGCATCAGCCTCACCCCTCCACTGCATCGACTCCCTGCTCCGGCGTCGAGCTCTCCTCTCCTTCTCGATATCCTTTCCCCCGGCGAGTGTCACTACCACATTCCAAAAACAGAGATATTTTTGACTTTTTATAATATTTAATATTATGGTAGTTACAATTAAGTAATTGCATGATAAGTATATTTAATTTAAATAATTATGTGAGATGTGTAATTAAATATAGTATTATATACAGTATTTATTTACTGTTTGAGCTGTTAGACTTGACCTAGAAGCCAGTAGACGAACACCTGTCCGAATTATGGGATTATGTGGTTAATTATTTTATTTAGAATTAATTTATTGGAGGTTATAATTAACTACCGTAATTTATTTAATTATTGTGCCCTGCCCTTGCTTCGATAATTGGAGCGCTACCCTAGCTTTTGTCTTCCAACAAATTTCACAATCTTGCCCTAGACATGCCCGCCTTCCATTCTGCTATTTTTGTAACTCATAATATAGCTCTCTGTACCTTATTTTTAGTCGCACAAAAATCATCGCAGACTTTTATTTATTCCTAAATAAATTCCTATTTTGTATCGTTGTGGGTTCCAATCGAAATTGGAGGCAATCTTGACCTATTTTTCGTGCAGCCCAAATTAGGGTAATATTCTGTTCTAAGTCTTCTTCATTAATGATATTGATGACCCGACCTGATTTTGGTCCCATGTACTCCTAATTAATTTTAGAACACAACTTGCATTTATTTCTAATTAAATTGAGGATACCATTTTAACCGATTTCAAAAATCCCAATTTAATTCCAGTGTCCTGCTATTTGAGCCCATACCAAACATACAGC
This sequence comes from Iris macrosiphon, assembly GCA_036927795.1. Lineage (NCBI taxonomy): Eukaryota > Viridiplantae > Streptophyta > Magnoliopsida > Asparagales > Iridaceae > Iris > Iris macrosiphon. Next base: position 115,270,297 of record JAYESA010000004.1, read on the forward strand.
GCCCCCTGACCCTACAAAATACCAGACACCGAATCGCCCTCCAAATTTTCGTCATTTTATGCGTCTGTGCAAATATCCAAAGTTAAGGGGGCTAATTTGCAAATTTGCATTTGGTGTCAACACCCCATTGGTTCAACTAATTGGAGAAGCCCAACATTGACTAGTCAACACCCTCATTCCCACATGAAAAATTCATTCATGTTTAATCTTGGCCATTCATTAAATGGGTCAATCACCACCCTTCATTCCCACACCCTCTCCCTATTTAAAGTCACATCATCCCTCTTTCCTAGGAAAGCCCTAATCCCTAAAAACCTAGGTTTCTCCACCTCCTCACAAGCCCCCATCTCCACACTCAACCATAGGCTTTCCATTCTCCATTTTTCTTTCTTCTTTTCTCCACTTCTTCTTCCTTTCTTCTTCTCTTTCCTTCTTCTTCTCCTTTCCTTTTTTGAATCAAAAGAAAGGGAGGAAATAAATCCCATTGACTGTATACTGCACCCGGCCGGCCGACTGATCCTGACCCCGACCGGTGCTGCCTCGACTCGACAGTGCGGCCAGCTCCCCGTCCGGCCCGTGTCGCCTCGACGAGTCTGTGCACTGCCGCTCCGGCCCGTGCGACCGTCGACCCGACTGTGCCAACCCGGTCGAGCTCCCCCATCACTCAGCCTCCACCACCCTGCTCAAGACCCCCGGTCAACCACTCCGGCGTGGTCCAGCCACCCTCTGGCCTGACTTCGACACCCTCTCCGGTCAGTCGACTCCGACACTTCTGTCACTCCACCACCCGACGGCTCTCCCTCCATCTCCTCCGACATCATCCTCCAGCTCCCGCAGTTCACCGAAGCAACTCCGACCATCAGCTGCTCACCCAGCCCTGAGCTCTCCCTACTGCGAGCTCCGGCCTACGGCCGACTGCCCCCCGCACGATCATCCTCCTGGCGGCCCGCTGGCTGCTCCCCGACCTTCCCTGCTACTTCCGGCGGCCAGCCACCTACACCATTACCATCTTCACCTACATCTACATCTACCACCACCACCTCCATCTACATCTACCACCACCACCTCCATCTACTATCATCCCCACCTTGCTCCGCTGCAGCCCGGCGACCGAGCTCCCCCTCCGGCCGGTAGGCCAGCCGACCCCCAGCCACCCTGTGAGCTCCTCCCCCTCTTTCCTCCTTTACTAGTTAATGTATATATAACTAATGTTTATATATATGTATATATAACTAATGTATATGTATTTGTATATATTTAATTAATGTGTAGATATATGTAGGTGTATAATTAAAGTATATGTACATATACGTGTATAATTAATGTATATGTATATATAATTAATATATATGTATATGTATATATTTAATTAATGTGTGTATGTGTATGTTTTTAATTTAATTGGTATATATATATATGTATATATGTACTTATATACTAGTATATAGTATTGTATTTTCAATTGGTATATATGTATATATAATTTGTATATGCATTTAGTATATCTGGTATGTTTATGCAAACATATATATAGTATAAATATTTATCTGGTATATGTACTAATTAATATATATATATACTTTAAAATGTATTTTTGTATATATGTGACGTATCTATATATATATATATATATATATATATATATATATATATATATATATATATATATTGGTATATGGGTATAATTAATTGGTATGGTAATAATGTACATATTTAATAGGTGTACATAATTCAATATGATGAGTATAAATATATATATATATATATATATATATATATATATATATATATATATATATATATATTGTAAGTATTAATGCTAATTAATAATATGTGTATTTATATACGTATCCCTACTAGATGACCCTAGTTGACTAGTGCCATGCCTGGCATAGCCCTAAGGCCAGTATATTTCTTTTGTGTGTTAGTGTAGCATCTGACACAAGTGTTATAACTGTGATATGTCTATAGGACTGTTGGTTCATCCAGGCGATACTCTGGAATAGGATATCAATATTTACCAGCTAAGGACCCAAGGCAAGTACATTTCTCTGATAATTTCCAATTTTTGATAATTTCTATAAGTTTAATAATCTAGAAATATTATATCTAAATTCTTGACACTGTGCTACACGGACTAGTATATAGCTTGGATCTGCAGTCATGAGATGTTACATTGATTATCGTATTGATATTGTACACAACATGTATATTAGACATCGTACATGATAGATTGGACTTGCTCGTGTATCGTGACGTGTCATGGTTGGATCCACAGTACTAGTTGGAGGCGGGGAAGTAGTTAGTAAGAAATATGATCATAACCTTTTATTACAGTATAGAACAATGTAAGTGTTAATCATGCTCTTCACATATGATTAGCCAGGCCCTATAGCTCTCGTACATGTTCCCAAGCCGATCACATTTTGAAACTACTATTTCAAACACTTAGAATAGATTACAGTTCTCTATTTTAAATCATATACTACATCACCCGTATATGATACTGTACCTTATTCTTTTCATTTTCATATATGCACCGACTGTATCATATTGCCTATTGCCTGACTCTTTACATTGCTTGTCTCTTTAATTGCTATTGCATTTATTCACTGTCTTCTCAGTATCTAGCATCATCTGTTTATTGCTTTATAGTCCTTATCAATTAAATGGAACTATTATTTGAGATTGTACTTTGCTCCTTCCTGACTGGAAATATTTTTCCAGACTATGCCTTAGAGGACCGGTGTCCGACACTTTATGGACCATATGGTGAGTAGCTGCAACTTGGGCTTGGTAGTTTAGTTAGGATTCCGGGAGGTCTAGCCGGAATCACTAGTTTTTCTAGTTAGTTCTTTTAGTAGACTATTTGGTACCGGATTTGTCTCCGGCATACTTGTTGAGACTTGGACATTTGTTGAGTTAGATTATTACATTTAGACTTGTGTTGTATTTAATTTTATTTGTTCGATATCTTATCGTGCTGTAGTCATGTGATTGAATATGTGTTCATATTATTGTATCACCCGTGCTTTCTTATAGAGATTGGATGCTTGTGTGAGATTGGCTAGGTAGTATCATGACATTGACAGCATTCTACCGTCGATGCTGCGGCGTAGGCTGGACGTACCCGCGTACTCGTGCCCCAATTTCGGGTGCGGGTCATGACATATTTTTAGTGGTGGCCCATGCAGGTCAGACTTCACGAGTTGTGCGATGTCGTGGTAGTGTGGCATCTTTGTTACCCTACTGCGTGCCTGTGATAGAATCTAGGACATAGGATACTAGGATGAGAGCGAATACTCAATCACAATTCCTTGAGAGATTCCTGGGATGACCCCTGAGAATCTTGTTATAATTTCCAATTTAAAACATTCCCTTGTATTCCGTCCATCCTCACTTATTGATATTGAATTTGATTATTGTTGATTAGTTATTAAATTAGGATTTTGGTTTCGTTGTAGAGTTTGATTTCATATCAAGATGAATTTACAGACTAATTTATGGTATTAATTGATGACACACGTCGACGAGGACAGCGAGAAAGATAACACTAGGACTAATGGACTACAAGATATGGATTTAAATTATAATTTGAAGCTTGAAAATGAATTGCAATTTTGAGAAGTTGAGATATTGTTATGAAAATTTTGAGGATTCAGATTCGATTCAATGAACCTAGACAAGTCTGTGAGGTTTTTTTTTGAAGTGATTAAGTTTTCATTTCAGTATTTAAATAATTGACCTTGAGGAAAGTATATGCATTATTCGAGGACTTATTTTGAGGAATTTATTTTAAGGATAAAAATCTTATAGTGAGAGAGATATATTAGTATATAAGTAGATGAGGTGCATGTGTAAGGATCTGTTGGCTAGAACATGATTGAGATCTCACTGCCAACTGACTTGGGTGTCCATCTAGGGTTGCATTAGAGAGAGCAGTACTTAGTATGGTGTGTTGCATTTGATATGCACTTGAGTGATAAGAATAACTAGTATCAACGATTTCAGTAAGTAAGGAAGCTAGCAGTGAGTGTGCTTGTAGTAGAACTATGGTACCTAAAGGGATAGAGGTATCAGACCTTGGATGCATCTTTAACCTGTGCAATCGCAACTAGGATTATTCCAATCTATTTATCTTGAATGTTGCTTCTTTAGAACTTTAGTGTCCTTTCTTGATGATATCGCCTTTTGCCTTAATTGATTCTTTGGGATCTATCTTCAGGATGTCGCCGAAGACACGGTCTATGAGAGTGGAAGCATCAGCTTTAGAGGGGTCTGCCACCTCTCCACCTGAGGGACAGACAGCCGTAGTTCCTCCTACATCTCTGATACATGTAGGAGTTTCTGCACTTTTCGGGGATCCTCCTCCCCCGCCTGTTCAGAGGATTGCCGCAGATGTGACGGACAACCTTCCTCCTCCACCGACTCCGATTTCTGGAGGTTTACCCGTTGACGGGGCACAGATGATTACCTTGATCTAGGGCATGATAGATGCCCAGAGAGTGATGGCAGACGCTCAGCGAGTTCAAGCTGAGGCTCAGAGGGTGCAAGCAGAAGCGCGCCAGGCACAAACTGAGCTGATGAGAGAAAGCATGGAGAATGCTCATCAGGTGACTCTCCAAGCTTTGGAGAGAGTAGCACAGTACCAGCAGTTTCCTGGCCAGCAGCAGCAGAGATCAGGCACTATAGTGGACTTCAAAAGGATGATGCCTCGAGAGTTCAAAGGCACCGAAGGGATACTCTACGCAGATGACTGGCTAGAGGATATAGAGAGGAGCCTGCGATTGACCCAGATTCCGGAGAACTTGCAGATAGAAGCCGCTGGCAGTCAGATGTTCGATATCGCACTCACGTGGTATCGCACGGAGCCGAGACTTACTACACAAGGACTTACTTGGGAGACCTTCAAAGAGCTCTTCAAGGAGAAGTTCTTTCCCGACGTGGCATTGGGAGCCTTGGAAAGTCAGTTTCATGACTTAGTTTAAGGAAATATGTCGGTCGACGAGTACGCTGCAGAATTCTATAGATTGAGCTGTTTTGCATCGTCTATGATTCGGGACCCAGGAGATCGAGCCCGGAAGTTTAGAAAGGGACTGACGAGAGAGATTAGGTCGCGTACTTCTGGTCGTCGTACCACTACCTTTGAGGGTATCTTGATGGATGCCCAGATTGCAGAAGAGGATCTGGATCTCAGGCCTAAGAGGAGTCACAATATTTTTGGAGATACGAATGGTAGCACAGGACCGGCCAAGCATCCCCGTATTCAGCACCAACAGAAGTACCAAGTACCAGTTCATATTCAGCCATGGACATTTCAGCATCCACAGCAATACCTGGTACCAGTTCATATTCAGCAACATCCATGGGCGTATCAGTATCAACAACAGTACCAGACGCCAGTTCGTATTCAGCAGGATCAGCAGCAGCCTCCAAGAGAGACACGGCAGACTTGTCATTTCTGTAAGAAGCTAGGTCACCTTTGGGAGAGCTGTAGAACGAGGCTAGGACTTTGTTTGCTCTGCGGCGCTGCGGGACATCGAGTAAGGGATTGTCTTCTAGCCCCTTATCTTTCCGGCCAGCGCGCAGCTTCATATTATAGAGATCCAGTTAGGCTACCCGTGGAGCCGTATATTGCTCAGCACCCACGAAGGGAACCATCCCAGCAGGACGGGGCATTCGCGATGACGGTCGAGGAGACCGATACTACAGGTAATGTGTTTGCAGGTTCTATTTTTTTCTTCCTTCTGTCCCTCTCTATTTGATTGATTGATTGATTCCTTAGTACAATAGTTGTATGCATGATTTTCTTGTTAGAATGTAGTTAGTAGTACACCCTGATACAGAGACTACAATACCATGACAAAAGACACTATGACCGTACATATTCCCCTTAGGTTGCATGTTGTATGATTGTAGGAAAGATTTTTCTTAGACCATGATTATTGGAGTTTAACCATGACGAAGATTCATGAAGGGGTTATGACTTGACAAGAGAGACAAGATGATTAAAATTCGAGGATAAACATCGATTTAAATAAAGGGTCAAGAATTTAACATGGCAGAATAGATAATTTATAAATTTAGGAAGGATATGATATGATTGAGGTTATCATTAGAATTTGAGGAAATTTAGGAGATTATCATTATATTTATTTGATCGCAAGTTATGAAATTTTTAAAATTTTATATTGGGTGTTGCATTTGGAGAATCCATAAGTATCGCATTGTTGAGTATTTTGAGGAAAGAGAAAACCGAGGAATAAAATTATTGATGGATTAATGTTTGAATTCAAACTTTTTGGGACGAGATTACATTTTATATATGTGCATTGATTAAAATCAAATTAGAGGAGTGGATATTAAATTTTGAGTATTGAATTATTAACTAAAAATTTCGGGGAATTTTTTTGATAAAAATGGACTTTGATTTTATTTCGAGGATTTTTCAGGAATGCAATAATTTTAGAATTTTTAAAAATTATGAAAAGACATTGTGGATTATTACCTGATTTCGTGGTTGATGAATTTAAACTTTGAGGGAAAATAATAATGTGTATGAATAAACACTAGTATGAGAATTTTAAATTTCGAGGACGAAATTCTTTTAAGGAGGGTAGACTTGTCACTACCACATTATGAAAACAGGGATATTTTTGACGTTTTATAATATTTAATATTATGGTAGTCACAATTAAGTAATTGCATGATAAGTATATTTAATTTAAATAATTATAAGAGATGTGTAATTAAATATAGTATTATATACAGTGTTCATTTACTGTTTGAGCTGTTAGACTTGACCTAGAAGCCCAGTAGACGAACACCTGTCCGAATTATGGGATTATGTGGTTAATTGTTTTATTTAGAATTAATTTATTGGAGGTTGTAATTAACTACCATAATTTATTTAATTATTGTGTCCTGCCCTTGCTTCGATAATTGGAGTGCTACCCTAGCTTTTGTCTTCCAACAAATTTCACAATCTTGCCCTAGACATGCCCACCTTCCATTCTGCTATTTTTGTAACTCATAATATAGCTCTCTGTACCTTATTTTTAGCCGCATAAAAATTGTCGCGGACGTTTATGTAATTCCTAAATAAATTCCTATTTTGTATCGTTGTGCGTTCCAATCGAAATTGGAGGCAATCTTGACCTATTTTTCGTGCGGCCCAAATTAGGGTAATATTCTGTTCTAAGTCTTCTTCATTAATGATATTGATGACCCGACCTGATTTTGGTCCCATGTACTCCTAATTAATTTTAGAACACAACTTGCATTTATTTCTAATTAAATTAAGGATACCATTTTAACCGATTTCAAAAATCCTAATTTAATTCCAGTGCCCTGCTATTTGAGCCCATACCAAACATACAGCGCCCCCTGACCCTACAAAATACCAGACACCGAATCGCCCGCCAAATTTTCGTCATTTTATGCGTCTGTGCAAATACCCAAATTTAAGGGGGCTAATTTGCAAATTTGTATTTGGTGTCAACACCCCATTGGTTCAACTAATTGGAGAAGCCCAACATTGACTAGTCAACACCCTCATTCCCACATGAAAAATTTATTCATGTTTAATCTTGGCCATTCATTAAATGGGTCAATCACCACCCTTCATTCCCACACCCTCTCCGTATTTAAAGTCACATCATCCCTCTTCCCTAGGAAAGCCCTAATCCCCAAAAACCTAGGTTTCTCCACCTCCTCACAAGCCCCCATCTCCACACTCAACCGTAGGCTTTCTATTCTCCATTTTTCTTTCTTCTTTTCTCCACTTCTTCTTCCTTTCTTCATCCCTTTCCTTCTTCTTCTTCTCCTTCCCTTTTTTGAATCAAAAGAAAGGGGGGGAAATAAATCCCATTGACTGTACACTGCACCCGGCCGGCCGACTGATCCCGACCCCGGCCGGTGCTGCCTCGACTCGACAGTGCGGCCAGCTCCCTGTCCGGTCCGTGCCGCCTCAACGCGTCTGTGTACTTGTCACGCCCCAGTCCCAAAATACCGAGGGACCAGATACGTGGCAATGGCCAGCAGCACACACCGATGGACAAACCCAATTTAATGGATCCATCGGAGCATACTTAAGCTGTAGTACAATAATAAGGGTCTAGATATACTAATCTCATCCACAGAATTGAATACAATAATATCAGAATCATAGAGCAAGATCAATCTCAATAAAATATAACACTCGGGAAATAGCCCGATAATGAGTCTGATACATCTGTCAAGATACAAGAATAAAGCTAACTACAACAAATACTGAGTATGGAAACAGTATATACTCAGAAGATAACCTCGGTGATCACTCGTCTACTGAATCTGGTACTGCTCCGGTGTCTGCTCCTGCTCCGTAAACCTCGGGGTCGATCTCATCAGCTATACCTGGGGATATAGTCCGGATCCAGGTCCTCAGGGGACAGCAAGGTACAGAAAATACAAGCCATAATAATGCAGTGAAATAGATAATGAAATGAATAGGGTAAGTATGTAACCATCTATGTGAAAATGCAAGTGAGAGCATCACGAGTACTTAGGCTGATACCACTACAAGCTCTGTGTCTGTGAGCCGGGTAGCAGCAATAACTATGTATTTTACTATGTGTTTACTATGTTTTATATATATATAATCAGCCTGTAGCCTGTGTGTCTCTCCCCACCCCATGTAATCATACGTCTCATGTCCACGATGCATCATGTCCATGTCACGCACGATCATATCTAATGCAGCAAGTCATCTAATGTCTATGAATAAATGTCTATGTCATAAAACCTGTATCCTACACAGAATCACCATGAATATCTCAAGAAGATTATGTCTCATGAATAGTGTCAAGTGTCCTGGGTCATGATATACTTGGTAAGACAAGTACGAGAATGTAACGGGGGTCACGAATGTCCATCTCTAGATGACCGTACCCAACACCGCATACAATGTTGGCACCCGACTAATAATCGGACGCTAAGTACGTCACACGGTCCTAGGTCAAGCATGCACAGCAATATAATAAAGCAAGAAAAATATGTAACAATACTGCAGAGTTTGGCAAGGTATACTTGCCTGGTAAGGAAGCTGCGATGTACCAATAACCTGCTCCAGAAGTCGCACAGAACAAATCCAATATCCTATGTATTACAAATTTATCACGTCCAAAGATAATTTATTTTAATTTATTTAATTCTGGAATAGTTACTCTAAAATCCTATTTTAATCTTATTATTCTGATTTTTATGTTAATTCCTAAATTTTGTCCAAAGAAACTGAATTTTATCAAATCGAGACTCATGGCACGCAAATCGAGGCGATCTGTTGACCGAAAAGTCAACCGACACAAACTCAACTTTCATGCATGATTTCCTGTAGATTTTAGCGTCAAAAACATGCTAGAATTTACGGCTCGTCCGAATTCAAATTCGTTTTGGGAATTATAGCACATACAAATTTTGTATTGTGCACCGATGGTTAAATTCTAACCTAGAAGTTCTACAGAATTAACAGTATGTAAATACTTCAAATTAAATTCTGAGAAAAATATATGTCGATGATCTCGATATTAGCTTTCTGAAACTTTAAACGGTTCATGATTCTGATTCCTGGTTCTTCCGGAATCGCGAAAACATCGAAACACGTCTATTTTCGGATATGCTGTACTCTACGAATTTTTTAGAATTCAATACTCATAATTTAGAAAAACAATTTATATAATCAGAAAGCTAACCTCATTATCGTTCTAACAAAAAAAACTAGGCCTCGTTTGGAGTCCGGAGCTAGGAGATATCGTCTTTTTAATTCGTCATAACTAGTAGAAAATGAGGCTGAATTTATGACGAATTTTGACTATTTTTTGACGAAAAAGAGAGGAATTTGGGGAAAATATAAAGGATGAGGTATTTATAATGGTGGAGACTACTTAATTAAATACAACTAGGATTGGTTAATTTGGATAGGATTATGATGAATTTAAATAAGGATATGATATACATTAAGTTGTATTCCTAGTAGGTTCGTGATTTGAATTAATTTAAAGTAGAGTTTGAATCTATCTCAATAATTTATAATCTTGAATATAATTAAATATAATACAAATAATTTATAAAATCTTATTAATATCTATTACCACTAAATTAGCATATATCTAATATTAAGACTATATATATCCAAATAAATCCTAATTAATTTCAAAAATCTAAAATAACCTAAAAATGATTCTAAATAAATATTTATATAAGTAAATATATCAAGAAATTCATTTGCTAATTAAATAACAGAATACTCTAAAGAAATTCAATACCTATAATAATATAAAATATACACAAAATATCTATTTTGGGTGAGGGGGTTTACAATCTACCCAACTTAAAACAATTTCGTCCTCGAAATTAAAATAGAACATGGTTTCTCTCTATCTAATCTCACTTGATCATAATCTAAAAGAATTTACCTCAAGTTTAATAATGTAATTTCTACCCAACTTAGAATTTACCCATCTATCACATAAGGCTCTTACATTTAAGAAAAATATTCCTCGATTTATTTTCTCATGTCATTTAATCCTCAAAACTTTAACACCAACTATATCATATGTGATATGCCCTTAATCAATTATGAAAGATAGTCACCAAATAATGTGATTAGCCTATGGGGTATATCTTGTACTATCCGTGTATCACTTATATCCAAGCACGAGATTTCGTCTTTCCAAAACAAGGGAAGACGGAAAGCAACGGAAAAGAGTTCAAGGAGGGGTAATAGAATGGAAGTATGGGAATCAAAGCGTTTAAAGAATTCAAATGAGAATTGTCAAGACAGTTGTGGATTAAAATCTTAATTTGGTAATTTCCTATTCGCATGCTCACATCGATGCAGTTATGTAACCGATACGATATGTCAGACATGTCTAGGGCAAGTATATTCGTCTACTAATCACTACATATCTCAATCCACATAAAATAGCGTTACGAAGGGCGAATCAAGCGCACTAAGGTTGGCCAGACCGTAATACACTGATTCTGAATAGACAATTGTATTAGTGTACGCGTCCACTACTACATATGTCATGAACAAGCTTGATAAAAGACTGAGCTTGAAAAACTAGGCTGTAACAGCAGCATAAGTCAGGGTAGTACAACCAATATAAGTACGCTAGATAATGATGAAAAAGAGGTACAAATTATTCAAGTTCACCAAACAAACAAACAAACAAACAAACAAACAAACAAGCAACCATAATAAGAACAGACTCTACAATCTCTACAGTTATCATACAACCTCCTTCTCTAAGTCGCTAGTTTACCAAATAGGGGCAAGGACCTCTAAATTCTACAGTCTGAATAAATACTATCTTCTTATGCAAGTCTAAAGTTGTGTCATCCTAGTTCACTTCATCAATGGGTCAATAGGGATAGGTGGTATTAGGTTCTGAGGCATACTACCCAACTTATAACAATAACTAATACTGAAATCGTCTTAAGGATACCGTGAAAAACTCTTGTTAAGGTCTACGAGAAGGGGACTTGGTACCTATTAGGGTATCCTCCTATATTACATAGGTCATGGTCGTCTTAAGCCTTAGTCTTAGTGCTTATAGGACAAGTATCGATAGTGAGGCTAGAGGAGTTACTGGCCGTCAAGGGTAAGGGATCTAACTTGTATCGAGGTGGGGGTACTAATTTCGTGACTTAGAGCTAAGGGGTAATCATTGGGTCATAATCTACAATACTAACTTAAACTGTCAAGTTCTAATTACCTAATCACACAGCAAAAATAAAATTTTAGGGTAACAACCAAAATAAACAATAAGGGCGCACAGGAATCAAGGCAGGATGCAAGTCAAGAGATTAATTCGAATCCGATATAGATGTCAGGAACGATTCAAGCAAGTGGATGAGATTCAAAAACTTGTCCTATTCTTATTGCAGGCTTGCTCGGTCCCTAAGTTGAAACCGAACAATTTAGTCGTTGACCTGCATGGGCCACCACAAAAACCATGTCACGCCCCAGTCCCAAAATACCGAGGGACCAGATACGTGGCAATGGCCAGCAGCACACACCGATGGACAAACCCAATTTAATGGATCCATCGGAGCATACTTAAGCTGTAGTACAATAATAAGGGTCTAGATATACTAATCTCATCCACAGAATTGAATACAATAATATCAGAATCATAGAGCAAGATCAATCTCAATAAAATATAACACTCGGGAAATAGCCCGATAATGAGTCTGATACATCTGTCAAGATACAAGAATAAAGCTAACTACAACAAATACTGAGTATGGAAACAGTATATACTCAGAAGATAACCTCGGTGATCACTCGTCTACTGAATCTGGTACTGCTCCGGTGTCTGCTCCTGCTCCGTAAACCTCGGGGTCGATCTCATCAGCTATACCTGGGGATATAGTCCGGATCCAGGTCCTCAGGGGACAGCAAGGTACAGAAAATACAAGCCATAATAATGCAGTGAAATAGATAATGAAATGAATAGGGTAAGTATGTAACCATCTATGTGAAAATGCAAGTGAGAGCATCACGAGTACTTAGGCTGATACCACTACAAGCTCTGTGTCTGTGAGCCGGTAGCAGCAATAACTATGTATTTTACTATGTGTTTACTATATTTTATATATATGTAATCAGCCTGTAGCCTGTGTGTCTCTCCCCACCCCATGTAATCACACGTCTCATGTCCACGATGCATCATGTCCATGTCACGCACGATCATATCTAATGCAGCAAGTCATCTAATGTCTATGAATAAATGTCTATGTCATAAAACCTGTATCCTACACAGAATCACCATGAATATCTCAAGAAGATTCTGTCTCATGAATAGTGTCAAGTGTCCTGGATCATGATATACTTGGTAAGACAAGTACGAGAATGTAACGGGGGTCACGAATGTCCATCTCTAGATGACCGTACCCAACACCGCATACAGTGTTGGCACCCGACTAATAATCGGACGCTAAGTACGTCACACGGTCCTAGGTCAAGCATGCACAGCAATATAATGAAGCAAGAAAAATATGTAACAATACTGCAGAGTTTGGCAAGGTACACTTTCCTGGTAAGGAAGCTGCGATGTACCAATAACCTGCTCCAGAAGTCGCGCAGAACAAATCCAATATCCTATGTATTACAAATTTATCACGTCCAAAGATAATTTATTTTAATTTATTTAATTCTGGAATAGTTACTCTAAAATCCTATTTTAATCTTATTATTCTGATTTTTATGTTAATTCCTAAATTTTGTCCAAAGAAACTGAATTTTATCAACTCGAGACTCATGACACGCAAATCGAGACGATCTGTTGACCGAAAAGTCAACCGACACAAACTCAACTTTCATGCATGATTTCCTGTAGATTTCAGCGTCAAAAACATGCTGGAATTTACGGCTCGTCCGAATTCAAATTCGTTTTGGGAATTATAGCACATACAAATTTTGTATTGTGCACCGATGGTTAAATTCTAACCTAGAAGTTCTACAGAATTAAAAGTATGTAAATACTTCAAATTAAATTCTGGGAAAAATATATGTCGATGATCTCGACATTAGCTTTCCGAAACTTTAAACGGTTCATGATTCTGATTCCTGGTTCTTCCGGAAGCGCGAAAACATCGAAACACGTCTATTTTCGGATATGCTGTGCTCTACGAATTTTTTAGAATTCAATACTCATAATTTAGAAAAACAATTTATATAATCAGAAAGCTAACCTCATTATCGTTCTAACAAAAAAAACTAGGCCTCGTTTAGAGTCCGGAGCTAGGAGATATCGTCTTTTTAATTCGTCATAACTAGTAGAAAATGAGGCTGAATTTATGACGAATTTTGACTGTTTTTGGACGAAAAAGAGAGGAATTTGGGGAAAATATGAAGGATGAGGTATTTATAATGGTGGAGACTACTTAATTAAATACAACTAGGATTGGTTAATTTGGATAGGATTATGATGAATTTAAATAAGGATATGATATACATTAAGTTGTATTCCTAGTAGGTTCATAATTTGAATTAATTTAAAGTAGAGTTTGAATCTATCTCAATAATTTATAATCTTGAATATAATTAAATATAATACAAATAATTTATAAAATCTTATTAATATCTATTAACACTAAATTAGCATATATCTAATATTAAGACTATATATATCCAAATAAATCCTAATTAATTTCAAAAATCTAAAATAACCTAAAAATGATTCTAAATAAATATTTATATAAGTAAATATATCAAGAAATTCATTTGCTAATTAAATAACAGAATACTCTAAAGAAATTCAATACCGATAATAATATAAAATATACACAAAATATCTATTTTGGGTGAGGGGGTTTACAGTACTGTCCCTCCGGCCCGTGCGGCCGTTGACCCGACTGTGCCAACCCGGTCGAGCTCCCCCATCACTCAGCCTCCACCACCCTGCTCAAAACCCCCGGTCTACCACTCCGGTGTGGTCCAGCCACCCTCCGGCCTGACCCCGACACCCTCTCCGGTCAGTCGACTCCGACACTTCTGTCACTCCACCACCCGACGGCTCTCCCTCCATCTCCTCCGACATCATCCTCCAGCTCCCGCCGTTCACCGAAGCAACTCCGACCATCAGCTGCTCACCCAGCCCCGAGCTCTCCCTGCTGCGAGCTCCGGCCTACGGCCGACTGCCCCCCGCACGATCATACCCCCGGTGCCCCGCTGGCTGCTCCCCGACCTTCCCTGCTACTTCCGGCGGCCAACCACCTACACCATCACCATCTTCACCTCCATCTACATCTACCACCACCACCTCTATCTACATCTACCACCACCACCTCCATCTACTATCACCCCCACCTTGCTCCGCTGTAGCCCGGCGACCGAGCTCCCCCTCCGGCCGGCCGGCCAGCCGACCCCTAGCCACCCTGTGAGCTCCTCTCCCTCTTTCCTCCTTCACTAGTTAATGTATATATAACTAATGTATATATATATGTATATATAACTAATGTATATGTATTTGTATATATTTAATTAATGTGTAGATATATGTAGGTGTATAATTAAAATATATGTACATATACGTGTATAATTAATGTATATGTATATATAATTAATATATATGTATATGTATATATTTAATTAATGTGTGTGTATGTGTATGTTTTTAATTTAATTGGTATATATATATATATGTATATATGTACTTATATACTAGTATATAGTATTGTATTTTCAATTGGTATATATGTATATATAATTTGTATATGCATTTAGTATATCTGGTATGTTTATGCAAATATATATATAGTATAAGTATTTATCTGGTATATGTACTAATTAATATATATATATATATATATATATATATATATATATATATATATATATATATATATATATATATATATATATATATACTTTAAAATGTATTTTTGTATATATGTGATGTATATATATATATATATATATATATATATATATATATATATATATATATATATATATATATATATATATATATATATATTGGTATATGGGTATAATTAATTGGTATGGTAATAATGTACATATTTAATAGATGTACATTATTCAATATGATGAGTATAAATAAATATATATATATATATATATATATATATATATATATATTGTAAGTATTAATGCTAATTAATAATATGTGTATTTATATACGTATCCCTACTAGATGACCCTAGTTGACTAGTGCCATGCCTGGCATAGCCCTGAGGCCAGTATATTTCTTTTGTGTGTTAGTGTAGCATCTGACACAAGTGTTACAACTGTGATATGTCTATAGGACTGTTGGTTCATCCAGGCGATACTCTGGAACAGGACATCAATATTTACTAGCTAAGGACCCAAGGCAAGTACATTTCTCTGATAATTTTCAATTGTTGATAATTTTTATAAGTTCAATAATCTAGAAATGTTATATCTAAATCCTTGACACTGTGCTACACGGACTAGTATATAGCTTGGATCTGCAGTCATGAGATGTTACATTGATTATCGTATTAACATTGTACACGACATGTATATTAGACATCGTACATGATAGATTGGACTTGCTCGTGTATCGTGACGTGTCATGGTTGGATCCACAGTACTAGTTGAGGGCGGGGAAGTAGTTAGTAAGAAATGTGATCATAACCTTTTATTACAGTATAGAACAATGTAAGTGTTAATCATGCTCTTCACATATGATTAGCCAGGCCCTATAGCTCTCGTACATGTTCCCAAGCCGATCATA
Source organism: Iris macrosiphon (assembly GCA_036927795.1). NCBI lineage: Eukaryota > Viridiplantae > Streptophyta > Magnoliopsida > Asparagales > Iridaceae > Iris > Iris macrosiphon. Next base: position 115,286,562 of record JAYESA010000004.1, read on the forward strand.
TTTTGAAACTACTATTTCAAACACTTAGAATAGATTACAGTTCTCTATTTTAAATCACATACTACATCACCCGTATATAATACTGTACCTTGTTCTTTTTATTTTCATATATGCACCGACTGTATCATATTGCCTATTGCTTGACTCTTTATATTGCTTGTCTATGAAAATAACAAGGTACAGTAACTATTATTTGAGATTGTACTTTGCTCCTTCCTGACTGGAAATATTTTTCCAGACTATGCCTTAGAGGACCGGTGTCCGACACTTTATGGACCATATGATGAGTAGCTGCAACTTGGGCTTGTTAGTTTAGTTGTGATTCTGGGAGGTCTAGCCGGAATCACTAGTTTTTTTAGTTAGTTCTTTTAGTAGACTATTTGGTACCGGATTTGTCTCCGGCATACTTGTTGAGACTTGGACATTTGTTGAGTTAGATTATTACATTTAGACTTGTGTTGTATTTAATTTTATTTATCCGATATCTTATCGTGCTGTAGTCATGTGATTGAGTATGTGTTCATATTATTGTATCACCCGTGCTTCCTTATGGAGATTGGACGCTTGTGTGAGATTGGCTAGGTAGTATCATGACCTTGACAGCGTTCTACCGCCGATGCTGCGGCGTAGGCTGGACATACCCGCGTACTCGTACCCCAATTTCGGGTGCGGGTCGTGACAGTGAGCCTTTCCTCCCTACACCCGGCCGACTCGCCACCCACAGCCCATACGACGCATCCACCGGCCAACTCCCGACCGTAGCTCCCCACTGCTCCTTCCTCGACTCCACTCCCCGAACAGCCACCCCGAGTCGGCCTGCACTCCGGCTCCACCCCAGACCACACGACTCCGGCTCCACTAGCATCCGCTCCTGCCAACCGAGCCTGCAGCACTCCGACGAGCCCGCCGCAGCTCCCCTCGACTGCTCTCTCATCCTCCCGCTTCATCCCGACTCCGGTGCAGCCCCGCTCGACCACCACGACCACCTCCCTCTGCTTCTCCCTGCATCCTCGTAACTCCGGCACTGTCATTCTCCCTCCGGCGAGCTGCTACCTCCGCAGCTGCAGCCCAACTCCCTGCACCTCCAGTCGAGCCCTCCTCCGTTCACCACCACTGCGAATACCACCACCACCATCATCATCACACTCCGGCACCACCGTGAGCCTCCCTCCCCCTCTCCCTCTTCCATTAGTATTATACCTATGTATTAGTATACAACTTAGTATATTTGTATTCATATACGTATATGTATGTATTGGTGCGTGTATGTATTAATATATATATATACATATATATATAAATATACAGAAATACAGTATATGTTAGTAAATGTATATTTGATATATATATATATATATATGTTGTATTGGTATACAATAGTATATACGTATTCATAATGTATGTTAGTATTTATTTTAGTATGTATTTAATGTATATATATTTGGTATATATATATATATAAATGTATTTTGGTATAAATATATATATTGTATTGGTATACAATAGTATATACGTATTCATAATGTATGTTAGTATTTATTTTAGTATGTATTTAATGTATATATATTTGGTATATATATATAAATATATTTTGGTATAAATATATATTGTATTGGTATACAATAGTATATACATATTCATAATGTATGTTAGTATTTATTTTAGTATGTATTTAATGTATATATATTTGGTATATATATATAAATATATTTTGGTATAAATATATATATTGTATTGGTATACAATAGTATATACGTATTTATAATGTATGTTAGTATTTATTTTAGTATGTATTTAATATATATATATGTAATTGGTATATATATAAGCTTTTTCTCAAACTAATAAATATATAATTAAATATATTTGTGGCATACTTATGATGTATATATATATATTGCTCAACTATATATATTATGTATGTATTGAGTATTGATATTTATAATTAATAATATGTATAATATGTATATTTATATATGTATCTTTTATAATTGTAATTAATTTAATGTGTATGATATATATATATATATATATATATATATTTGGTCTATCTACTAGATGACCCTAGTTGACCAGTATCATACCTACCGTAGTCCCGAGTTCAGTGTATTTTGATTGTGTGTTAGCGTAGCATCTGATGCAAATGTTGTATTGTTTTATGATATGTCTATAGGACTGTTGGATCATCCAGACGATATTCTGGAACAGGATATTGGTGTTACCAGCTAAGGACCCATGGCGAGTACATTCTCTGATAATCTTTTTAATTATTTGATAATATCTATAATTCCAATATCTAGAAATGTTACATCTGATTCTTGACACTGTGCTACACGGACTAGTATATAGATTGGATCTACAATCATGAGATATTACATTGATTATCATATTGATATTGTACACGACTTTGATATATTGGATATTGCTCGTGTATCGTGACGTGCCGTGATTGATCCACTGTACTAGTTGGGGGCGGGAGAAATATTAGTAGATTATGTGATCATACCCAACTCTACATGCATCATAGCTTACCCCACATCTCACGTCGGGTGCGGCCTGACCATTACATGCCTCATAGCTGTTATATATGATTAGCCTGACCTCTACATGCATCATAGCTAACCAAATGGTTAGCCTGACCTTACATGAATCATAGCTAATCATATGTAGCCGGCTTGATCCTGTTCCAAGCCGGTCACATGATAGACTGATACTCTAAACACTTAGAATAGTTACAGTTCTCTACTTTGGATCATATACTACATTACCGTAGATGATATTGTATCTCGTTCTCTTCATTTCATATATGCACTGACTGTTTCATATTGTCTATATTGTTTGTCTCCTTACATTGCATGTCTCTTTATTTTGCCATTGCATTTATTCTCTGTCTTCTCTCAGTATATAGCATTATCTGTTTATTGTTTTATAGCTCTTATCAATTAAATGGAAATGTTATTTGAGATGTACTTTGCTCCTTCCTGACTAAAAAATATTTTTCCAGACTATGCCTAGTGGACTGGTGTTCGACACTTATGGACCACAGGGTGAGTAGCTGCAGTCTTGGAACTGGTAGTTCAGTTGTGATTCCGGGAGGTTTAGCCAGAATCACTAGTTATCTAGCTAGTTCTTTTAGCAGATTATTTTAGTACCGGATTTGTCTCCGGCATACTTGTTCAGACTTGGATTTTTATTGTTGAGTTAGACTATTTCTAATTTAGACTGATGTTGTATTTTATCTTGTTTCTTCGAGATCTTATCGTGCTGTAGTTGTGATTGAGTATGTTGTTCATATTATACTGTGATATCCGTGTCTCCTCATGGAGTTAGATATTCATGTGAGATTGATTAGATAGTTACATGACCTAGACATCGTTCTACCGTCGATGCTGCGGCGTAGGCTAGACGTACCCACGCACTCGTGCCCCTATACGGGATGCGGATCGTGACACATTTTTAGAGGTGGCCCATGCAGGTCAAACTTTGCAAATTGTGCGATATCGTGGTAGTGCGAAGTATTAGTTGTACTACTGCGTGCCTGCTATAGAATATAGGACATAGGATACTTGGATGAGAAAGGATACTCAATCACAAAATTCTTGAGAGTTTCCTGGGATGACCCCTTGAGAATCTTATTACAATTTTTAATTTTAATCCTTCGCCCTTATTTTCGTCTGTCCTCACTCGTTGATATCAAGTTTGATTCTTGTTGACCAGTTGTTAAATTTAATTCTTGGTATCGTTGTTGAGTTAATTTTATATCGAGATGAATTTTACGGACTAAACTTTACAGTATCATCTGATGACATACATTGATTAGGACGGTGAGAAAGGTAAAACATCTACTTTGGTTATGAAACCTAGAGTTTATCGCAGCCATATTAGCTGTCGTGATGAGAACGTAGGACCTGACTTGGATGTATATACCTTAGTTATGAAATTTAGAGTCTCTCGCAGCCATACCGGTTGGCGTGGCGAGGATTCTAGATGGCATGATTATAGGGTTGCATACTTTAGTTACGGAACCTGTCGTTTATCGCACCTATGCTTACTGGCATGGCGAGGATTCTGAGTGTCATAATTTCGGACAGACGTGTGTGATTATCAGGTTGTATCTTAAATTGGTTCTTAAGGTCTCATCTCAATACTTATTTTCTGTTATTACAGGACTTTATTCCATCGCTTCTTTTGTTTGTTAGCAGTAGAAATACCTTCAGTCCTCAATCCAGTTCCTTTTTGAGCTTCTATTCTTTGAGGATTCCTTGTTAAGTATGATAATTAGTGACTTGTAATTATGTCTGTGTCTTGAGTATTAGTATTGACTGAGTGTTGCTTGTGAGTTTGTAAGTACTTCCTAGTTGGACATGTGAGCAGTAGGCCTTAATCTAGAGTTAACCCATAGCATAGTACCTTGTAGCAATAGCTCTAGGATAGGTGTCATTATAGTACTATGAGTAAAGGAGAGTATAGAGTATCAGTGATAGTTCCAAGAGTTAGTATCAGAGCCAACATACCCGTCCTGGATAATCATGATTATGTAATTGGATGATCTATGTAAATAATTAAGTATCCAGGATTTGTGTTAAGGATTAATAGAACATGATATTCAATCTGATGAATGATACTTGGGGGTATTTTAAGAATAAAGAAATGAATATGCATAAAGGGTTTTAATGAGATGTCATGAGTAGAGAAATATCAGGATTGGTAATGAGAATGGTGAAGCGTATCACAGATTAGTTTAACAGGCTGTAAAAGATCAAAGGAAAATACCTATACATCAATCGAGATAAAGAACCATATACTTGCCCATGAGAGTAAAAGTGAAACATGGGTGTTATAGAAGGTGCAAGAAATCGTGAGTTCTAATAAGTTTGATGAGATGATCCAATAATGAAGCTAGTGTTATCATACCAAGGGTACTAATGATTCTATATCGAGGATTAGTTGAGCAAGGTGCTAATAGTAAGTGTCTTGTATGATAATGTTAAATTAGTATATCAGTTAATATAGATAGAAACTCATTGGAGAAAATACGTGTGATGATGACTTTGATCATTTGGAAGTAATAGTACAAGTAATTCGGGCAGTACAAATTTTAGTACACAGTTGAGAGTATAGACAATAGGTGTATTTGAGTGCACCTTGAGTATTAGAGACCGTGAGTATTATATGTATATTTATGGATTTGAAATTAAGAGTGGAAATGAATTTAAATTTTTAAGAATTTTGAGGAGTTGAGATTCTATGTTATTGAATTTTGAGGATTCAAATTTGATTCAATAAACATGGTCAAGGCTATAAAGATTTTAGAAATGATTAAAATTTTATTTCGATATTGAGTATTTAACTTTGAGAAAGTATATGTATTTTATTTTAAATCGTTCGAGAAGTAAAATTTTGATGATTTTATTTGAGGATTAATTTTATGGTGGATAAGAAACATATACTAGTATATGAGTGGATGAAGTGCATACGTAAGGATCTGTTGACTTGGGCAAGATTGAGATGGCGCTGCAAACAGACTTGGGTGTCCATCTAGAGTTGTATTAGAGAGAACAGTACTTAGTATGATATGTTGCACTTGGTGTGCACTTGAGTGATGAGAACAACTAGTATGAACAATTGTAGTAAGTAAGAGAACTAGCAGTGGGTGCACTTGTAGTAGAACAGAGGTACCTACAGCGATAGGAGTATCAAACTTGAATGCATCATTGACCTATGATTGTGTTATAGGTCCTTGGTATCAGATTTTGGTATCAATAGACATATGTGTGTAATATGGATGTATTCATAGATGTCTTGTGGACTAATGATTAGCTGATATGGATATCAGTGTACAAGAATAGGAATTAGTTAGTAAATATGCCAGAGTTAAGTGTATGTTAGAGATAGAAGATACTGCAAGAAATATGTTAGCAGGTTCCTTCTTTTCTTTCCTCATGTTCCTTTTTCGACTTCTGATTGATTGATTCCCTACTACCGTAGCCTTGTATTCATGATTTTCTTGTTAGAATGTAGTTAGTAGCACACCCTGACAGAGACTGCAATACCGTGACAAGACAGACCATAGCCAAGCATGTTTCCTCTAGATTGTATGTTGTATGACTGTAGGTAAAATTTTCTTAGACCATAATTATTGGGTTTTGACCATAGTAGATTTATGAAGAGGTTATGACTTGACAAGAGAAACAAAATGCTTAAAATTTTGGAGGATAAGCATAAAGAGTTAAGGATTTAATATGGCATAGTTGATGAATCATTGATTTTTATCAAGATTGAGATATGATTAAATGATCATTAAAATTTGAGGATAAACATTAATTTAAATGAGAGGTTAAGAATTTAATATAGTAGGATTGATGATTATTGATTATGATATATTTATCATTAAAAACTTGAGGAAATTAAGGAGATTATCATTATATTTATTTGACTGCAAGTTATGAATTTAAAATTTTTTATATTATGGACATTGCATTTGAAGAATCCATAGGTATCGCGTTGTCGAGTATTTTGAGGAAAAGGAAAACTAAGGAATAAGATCATTGATGGATTAATATTTGAATTCAAACCTTTTGGGACGAGATTTTAATTTTATATATATGCATTGATTGAAATTAGATTTGAGGAGTAGATATTAAAATTCGAGTATTTAATTTTTAACCTAAAAATTTGGTGGAAATTGTGAGGAAAATGGAAACTGATTTTATTTCGAGGATTTTTCAGGAATACAATAATTTTAGAATTTTTGAAAAAATTATGAAATGATAAGATGGATTATTTCAAGATTATGTGGGTTGGTGAATTTAACTATTGATGGAAAATAATATAATGAATAAACACTACTATGAGGATTTTAAATTTTGAGGACAAAATTCTTTTAAGGAGGGTAGACTTGTCACTACCACATTCCAAAAATAAGGATATTTTTGACTTTTTATACATTATTAATATTATGGTATTTATATTAAATGATTTCATGATATGTGTATTTAAATTAAATAATTATGTGAGATATGTAATTAAATATATTATTATATACAGTGTTCATTAATGTTTGAGCTGGTAGACTTAACCTAGAAGCCCACTAGGCGAACACCTGACCGAATTATGGGATTATGTATTTAATTATTTTATTTAGAGTTTAATTGATTGGAGGTAGTAATTAATTACCGTAATTTATTTAATTGTTGTGCATTGCCGTTGCTTCGATATTTGGAGCGCTACCCTGGCTTTTGCCTTCCAACAAATTTCATAACCTTGCCCTGGATATGTCTGCCTTCCATTCTGACCTTTTTCCAACTCATAATTATGCTCTCTGGTGTTTCATTTTAGCCGCACAATATTCGTCGTGGACGTTTATTTAATTTTTAAATAAATTCCAACTTTGTATCGTTGTGCGTTCCAATCGAAATTGGAGGCAATCCTGACCCTTTTTCGTGCAACCCAAATTAGGGTAATATTCTGTTCTGAGTCTTCTTCACTAATAATATTTGAGACCCGACCTAATTTTGGCCCCATGTACTCCTAATTAATTTTAGAACACAGCTTGCATTTATTTCTAATTAAATTGAGGATACCATTTTTGACTAATTCCGTTAATCCCGATTTAATTCCAGTACCCTACTAATTAAGCCCATACCAAACACACAACACTCCCTCACCCTGCAAAATGCCGAACACCAAATCGCCCACGAAATTTTCATCATTTCATGTGTCTATGCAAATACCCAAATTTAAGGGGACTAATTTGCAATTATTGTATTAGGTGTCAACACCTCATTGGTTCAAACCAATGGAGAAGCCCAAATGTTTGACTAGTCAACAACCCTCATCCTTACATGAATGATTCCTTCATGACAAATCCTAACCACCCATTTAAAATGGGTGCATCTACACCACTCATTCTCCTCTCACCTCTTCCTATTTAATGTCCCATCACACCCTCTTCCCAACCTAGACCTAATCCCCAAACTTAGGGAAGCCCCCATCATCCTTCCCTCACTCAAACCGTAGCATCCTCCTCCATTTCTTCATTTTCCTTTTCCCTTCTTCTTCTTCTTCTTCTTCTTCTTCTCTTCTTCTTCTTCCTATCCTTCTCCTTGTTTTTGAATTTATTAAAGGGGGGAAAATACAATCACCACCACCATTGTTCACTCCTCAGCCCGTAGCCACCCTACTCCAGCTAGCTGCCTCCCCGGCCAAGCCCCGACCCCGTTTTGCTCATCCCCTCCGGGCTGCTGCAACTCCCCGGCTGAGTCATCGACTCACTGCGTCACTCCGACCCGGCAACCTAGCTCCACATTCAGCCCGGCCCGACCACCCGGCCGGCTCTTCCCTGCAACTCCGGCGCTGTAACTCCGGCTCCGGCCTGTTGCTGTACTCCTACTCCGGCCCACTGCATCAGCCTCACCCCGAACAATAGGGGACGAGGAACAAGGATAGAGATATTAACGAAGATTGATCGAATGCAAAGTGGAAGTCCAAGGGCGATAATCACATACAAAGAGTTTTAAAAATCGATTATGGATTAAGATCCTATTCAACAATCATAACATCTATTCCTAATTTGCAGGCTCGCTTGGCACAGTCAGGTGACCAAGACGATTTAAATCGGACCTGTATGGGCCACCACAAAAATATGTCACGCCCCAGTCCCAAAATACGTAGGACCAGGAATACGTGACACGCCAGCTACGCATTCGACCAGACTCTGGTCTGACTCGAATACGTATAAGCTGTAATATAAAGGGCACTATCTAGATATTCCATAAATGTAAACCTCTATGTCTCAACCCACAATATATAACAGTATACAAGAAAGAGCTATATGTGCTAGAGTCGGCCGCCCCATAACACACTAACTCGAATAGACCCGAGAAGAAATATGAGTCTATAAAAACTAGGCTACAACAGCAGATAAAATAAATACTGCAAAATAATTATAATGCCAGTAAATATAATGTGAGTACCTGGTACCATGCTATCAGGACATGCAACTCCAACAGCAACTCCAAATGCTCCGTAATCATCTATGCTGCAAAACTGGCAGGGAACCAGGTCCTCAGAGGGACGTAACAAGATACAGAAAAACAACATGCCAGGTAAACAGATAGTACAAGTGCAACAACAAGGTAATCTATCATAACCAAACTAGTGTGACACAGTTTAAAGACAATATTCGACGCGTGGGATTTTTAATATAAAATCGTAGCTCCGAACATAGAGACACACGGGTCGGACCGTAGCTCCGAGCACAGAGGCACACGGGTGAAACAGCTACACTAGATACAGGTATCACTACAAAATACTACATATATATAAGCGCGTGCAGAGTAGCCCAAACGTCTAGTAACTGTCTTCCCCTTCCCAAGCGGTCAACGATTGTGCGTTGAACCTAAACCTCTAGCTAAGTCTCGACACACAGAATTAACTCAACAGACGCGACCCTAAGGTCGTCCCAGTCTCTGGTCATGATGTCAGTATCAGAATACAGGAATCTGGCACGATCATGGTGTATAAGTGTGTCCTGGGGTATCGATGTACTCCGGTACGTGCATCGAGGTACTACAAAGTATCTAACAATTATTCTAAGACGTTACGACGAACGTCAGCACCCGGTTGTGAACCGGTCGCGAAGTATCGAACGTCAACATAACTACGTGCATAAAGTACATAACAAAATAATAAACATCTGTAAACTGAAATACAAGATGGCAAGGTACACTTACCTGCGTGCGGCTGCTGATGACGGGGATCTGGTACCGCATCCAAGTCCTCAGGTCCCGCAGTACCTAGAGACGAGATACAAACTCAATCAATAATCTATCACACGGCAAACAGGGGTGTGACACACGTCTAAACATATGCTACAATCTTAGTTATAACTTACAGGGATACGAAACTAGAGGGTTGACCAGGGTTGACTCAGGGTATATTACATCTAATCTAGTTAATCATTCGTTTCATATCATCAAACCAAACCTCGATCTCACTACATTCATCACGACATTCAGTAGTTTAAACCATGATCATATCCTCGGTTTTACCCCGGTGTTCACAGACATTCACATGTACAATTAATTATCATCCTCGAAATAAATAATTATTTATCTAAACCCCCAATTATATACAACCTTTACCATTTCACAATAAAACTACTACTCCATTAAGTTCATCATTATTTATCAATTCTCAAAGGGTGACTAATGGTTTGATATTTCATAATATTTCAAAATCAATTATCTGCTCCTCAATGTCCATCAATTTGCTTGGAACGATTATATCAAACCTTAAACTTGATGCGTTCATAAACCCTACACTTAATCTAAATCATCCCCAACCATCAAGTGCATATTACAACCTGAAATAAACCTAAATATCTACCTTGCATTTAACCATCAATTTCTTATATATTAAAAGATAATAAATTCTAAAACTCATGCTTTCAACACTCTAAGCTCATCTAGAGCATCCCCAACAATTACACCTGCTCCGCCACACACTTCAACGCATATTTTATATAACCTCAAACCGTAATGATCAATGCCTTAAACATACCATCAATGCTAACTCAACGTATATAACCCCCCCTACACGATAATACTAACCTAACATAATAAACCACACAAATAGAGGGGAAGTGCTCACCTTGGTGGTGGCACGGGGGCACGCCGGGGTAGTTGTTGGCCGGAGGGGTATCGATGACTATGGTGAAGATGATGGATGATGTTGATAATGAAGATGACGAGGAGAGGCGGGGTGGTCACGGGCTGAGGTGGCCGGTGCCTAAGGGTCTGGCCGGAGTTGGCACTGCGGGTGGAAGTCGGCCGGGGGACTCGGCCGGGGTGAAGCTCGGGAGGATGGGGTCGTGGTGACATAGGGGTGGTGGTATTGCACAGGAGGTGGTGGTGGCGTGAAGCTGGATAGGTGGTCATGGTGGTGGCAAAAACGGACGAGGAGGAGATGATGAAGATGACCGGACCGTCGCCGGAGTGCGGGGGATCACACGGCCGGCGGGGGAAAGTCAGGTCGGTCGGGAACGCCGGAGTGCGGATGCAGTCGGCCGGAGCACTGCATAGCCGCTCGGCGCTGCAGCTCAGTCTGTGCGGGAAGTGCACTACCGGTCGACGGGGAGAACACAGCCGCTGGAGGGCTGTCTGGTCGGACCGATGCACAGCGGTCGGCGGCTGCTCCGTCCAGTCAGCGGAGCACGTACAGTCGGTCGGCGGACCGTAGCCGGAGCGGCCGGTCGGGCGGGGAGCTGAAGCTGGAGTCGGGTGAACACAGTGAAGAGGAGAGAAAATGAAGGAAGAAGAAGAAGAAAAATGCAATTGAGAGTGGAGGAAGAAGTTTGCATGGGGGCTTTAAATGAAGGAGTGAGGATAGAGAGAGAAGTTTTCCCCTTGGGATTAGGGCCGGTTGGAATGTGTGTTGAGGGTGGGGTGAGGAGTTACTTTATAGGGGTTGGTGAAAGGGGATGGATGGTTGTGATCAACATATTCAAAATGGATGGTTGTGATTGATCATGAAGAGGAGAGGGTTTTCTTCATGAAGGGTGAATGCATGGGTGAGAATGGGATCCCATTTTGGGACCTCTCATTTGTTCATGGCCAATAGGGTGGTGCCACACAATTCAATAATTGCAACTTAGCCCCTTAAATTCGGGAAATTGTATGGACACATAAAATGACACAAAAATTGCGGAGAAAAATATGTTTAGCAATTTTCATGGTGAGAGGGTGTTGTGCGTTAGGCACGGATTTAATTAGAAAGACATTGGGATTAATTTAGTATAAAAATTGGGATTTACAAAGTTGGTATCCCCGATTTAAATAGAAATAAAGTGTCCCGCAAATTTAATTTAATTGGGGCACTTGGGGTCAAAATCCGGAAATGACGCAAAGGCCAAAAATGGTGGGGGCTTGGAGTCAGTCTTGGACCCTTTAGTTGGTCCGACTCAACGGGTTAAGTTGGTATCCCAAAATTTAGGGTAATGACACAGGTGTCCGCCACGGAATTAAATATGTGTTACGATTTTCGGAATGTTGTACAATCAATTTAGAGCACACAAAAATTAATTTTAAAAGACGGAAAAGTCCAATGCCTAATTTGGCGGGTCAGGTTAGAAGTACAATAATTGAACAAAATTTATGGGCGGATATTGGGCTCCGAATAATCAAACAATGATAGGGCGCGCCAAGGGTTTTAATTAATTGAATTAAATACCAGATAAGTTATCTCTACTCTAAACCTCGACATCTGCTACCAAAAAAAACCAAAATTTTCTAAATCCACCCTAACTATCTACAGAATAAATCGAGGGGGTTTACATTCTTCCCAACTTAGAAAAATTTTGTCCCCGAAATTAAAAGTAAAGCACGATAATATCTAACAGAATTTTAAAACAATCTAGTAATCAAATGCCGTACGTAAATTCGTACCATGCTCCTTAAATAAGTACGGGAATCGCTGCCGAATAGAATCCTCGCGCTCCCAAGTAGACTCGCCTGGTGAATGGTGCTTCCATGCCACTCTGACCAGTCGAATCGTCTGCCCTCTCAAAGTCTTCTCACTGCGATCGGGGATCTCAACTGGCTGCTCTACGTAAGACAGACTGGGCCCGACTGTAATCTCCGAATGATCAAGCACGTGGCTAGGGTCTGCGACATATCTCCTCAGCTACGATACGTGAAATACGTCATGTACTTCCTCTAATGATGGAGGTAATGCAAGATGGTAAGCCACTTCGCCAACTCGTTCTAAAATGTCAAAAGGCCCGTGTACCTCGGACTCAGCTTGCCTCTGCCTCTGAATCTGATAGTATCCTCAAAAACGTATAGTCACCCTCCTTGAACTCCAATAGTCTACGGTGCGCATATGCTCAATGTTTCTGTCTGTCCTGTGCTGCACGCAGGTGGCTCTGAATCTGCTTGACCTTCTCCACTGTCTGTGTCACTAGCTCTAGACCAAGTATCTGACGCTCTCCCACGTCACTCCAACAAACTGGAGACCTGTATTTCCTGCCGTACAGTGCCTCATAAGGTGCCATCTGTATGTTAGTCTGGTAACTGTTATTGTAGGAGAATTCTACCAAGTGCAGGTGGTCCTCCCAAGATCCTCCAAAATCAATCATGCACGCTCTCAACATATCCTCTAATATATGTATCGTGCGCTCTGACTGACCATCAGTCTGTGGATGATATGTAGTGCTGAACTTGAGACGAGTTCCTAGGCTCTCCTGCATACTCCGCCAAAATGTAACGTGAATCTGGAATCACGGTCCGATATGATGCTGACAGGCATTCCATGTAATCGTACTATCCACCTCATATACCTGTCAACTAGTATCTCTGTGGATTGCCCAGCTCTGAATGGCAAGAAATATGCAGACTTTGTGAGTCTGTCTGCGACAACCCAAACTGCATCGTTACCGCTAGGGCTTTGCAGAATTCCTGTGACGAAGTTCGTGATAATGTGTTCCCACTTTCACTCGGGAATAGGAAGCGGCTGCAATAGTCCTACAGTCCTCAGGTATTCTGCCTTGACTCGTTGACCTACCAAGCATCTTGCTATGAATCTCGTAATCTCTCTTTTCATCCCATGTTACCAAAATTGTTGCTTCAAGTCTTAGTACATCTTCGTACCCCCGGGATAAAATAGAATAATTGAGCTATGAGCCTCGGTCATCAACTCTTGGCGTAGCTTGCCACTCGAAATGTATAGGCGATCTCCACACCTCAATGTTCCGTCTTCATGAATCTTGAATCCTGTTTGCATGTCGGCCTCTGTCCTTTCTCGCAGTCGTCTAAATCTCGTGTTCGTAGGCAATGCTGCCTTGATCCTCTCAACCAAAGTAGACTGAACCTCAAGATTGGCCATCTGTCCATCCATGTCTGGCAATACATTCTCAATCCTGAGTTCTTGAAAATCCTCTAACATCTGGCGACGAGTCGTAAGCTACATTCGCCTTGCCAGGATGGTACTGCGACTTGATTTCATAATCTGTCGTCAATTCCAGCCAGTGTCTCTATCCCATGTTGAGCTCCTTCTTTGTGTAGGCAAACTTCAGACCTTTGTGTTCTGTATAAATCTCAACACGCTCTCTATAAGGGTAGTGTCGCCATAGCTTTAGTGTAATATCACTGCAGCTAGCTTTAGACTATACATCGGATAGTCCTTCTCATGAACTCTCAGCTGTCCTGATGCGTAGACTATCTATTCCATCTGAACATATCTCATATTTGCGGAGCTTGGCGTACTGCCTTTCTGTCTCAACATCTCCAATACGATCCTGAGATGTCTCTCATGCTCCTCCTGACTCTTGGGACATACCAATATGTCATCTATAATTATCACCACGAACTTATCTAAGTACTGGTGGAAAATACTGCTCATTAGGCTCATAATTACTGCTGTCGCGTTAGTTAAAACAACATGACTAGAAACTCACAGTGTCCATACTTTGTCCGAAAAGCCGTCTTCGGAATGTCCTCTCTCCGTACCTTGATCTGGTGATAGCTTGATCTGAGATCGATCTTCGAGAATGCATATGCGCAGCTAAGCTAATCAAATAAATCATCGATGCGCGGCATAGGGTACTTGTTCTTTATTGCTACGGCATTTAATGCCCTGTAATCAATACACAAGTATACTGTCTCATCCTTCTTCGGCATTATTTAGATGGTTGCTTCCCATGGAGAAACGCTAGCCCGACTGAAACCCTTTTCTAAGAGATCCTCTACTACGGACCTTCAACTCAGACAACTCTAACGGTGCTAGTCTGAAGACGGGAAAAATAATTGGCCCCGCTCTTGGAGTCAACTCTATAGCAAATTCTATCTCTCTGTTAGGTGGCAAGCCCGGAAGGTTCTCTAAAATCACCTCCCCAAACTCTAATATAATGCGGGGGTACACTGGTTCACCCTGCATTATGTGCCTCTAAGGTAGATGGGCACCATACTCCTGGGCTCCCTGAACTCAACTCAGGGTAACCTGGTGGCCTAAAAATATAAATGCAACTACGTCGACAACCTAGTATCGCGTGGTTTTAGCTCAATCAACTCATGCTAGGACGGTGTCATCGTCCAGACTTAACCTCAAAATAAATCCTCCTGTTCTGTTTACCATACTAATCCTTTAAAAGAAAATTTTCTTTCCTGCCTAAAGTATAATTTCTCTTCTCCTCAAATTTTCCCTAAAATTGTTATTCCTCGAGTTTCTTCTTTTCATTATTTATCTCTCCAAGTCGCATAGTACAATAATGGTATCACTCAAGCACATACTAGAATTTCCTGGAATCCGATTATTATCTCCCAAGTGAGAGCTTGAAATTTTATCTCCTCTAGTCCATAATATCATTCCTGGTATTGCTATCATATACAACCACTAGTTTCCATCATTAGGCTATGCATTTACATAAATCATTCTAGGTCATGATCAACAATCCTTCTAGCTCTCAGTACTCCCAAGATCACTGCTATCTCAAGTACGACTAGGGTACTACTGGCTCCAATTCTCTTGCTACCCTTTCATACTAGTTTTAGAATCCAAAGAACCCTTTAATCTATCCTGATAGGGTAATATTCTTCTCATAGAAAGGTATACGAATTCTGTCTCCTGTCATCTGGTCTTCGATCTTCTTCTGGAGGGAAGTCATCAGTCACAAGCATTCGTCTCCCCGAACAATAGGGGACGAGGAACAAGGATAGAGATATTGACGAAGATTGATCGAATGCAAAGTGGAAGTCCAAGGGCGATAATCACATACAAAGAGTTTTAAAAATCGATTATGGATTAAGATCCTATTCAACAATCATAACATCTATTCCTAATTTGTAGGCTCACTTGGCACAGTCAGGTGACCAAGACGATTTAAATCGAACCTGTATGGGCCACCACAAAAATATGTCACACCCCAGTCCCAAAATACGTAGGACCAGGAATACGTGACACGCCAGCTACGCATTCGACCAGACTCTGGTCTGACTCGAATACGTATAAGCTGTAATATAAAGGGCACTATCTAGATATTCCATAAATGTAAACCTCTATGTCTCAACCCACAATGTACAACAGTATACAAGAAAGAGCTATATATGCTAGAGTCGGCCGTCCCATAACACACTAACTCGAATAGACCCGAGAAGAAATATGAGTCTATAAAAACTAGGCTACAACAGCAGATGAAATAAATACTGCAAAATAACTATAATGCCGGTAGATATAATGTGAGTACCTGGTACCATGCTCTCAGGACATGCAACTCCAACAGCAACTCCAAATGCTCCGTAATCATCTATGCTACAAAACTGGCAGGGAACCAGGTCCTCAGAGGGACGTAATAAGATACAGAAAAACAACATGCCAGGTAAACAGATAGTACAAGTGCAACAACAGGGTAATCTATCATAACCAAACTAGTATGACACAGTTTAAAGACAATATTCGACGCGTGGGCTTTCTAATATAAAATCATAGCTCCGAACATAGAGACACACGGGTCGGACCGTAGCTCAGAGCACAGAGGCACACGGGTGAAACAGCTATACTAGATACAGGTATCACTACAAAATACTACATATATATAAGCACGTACAGAGTAGCCCAAACGTCTAGTAACTGTCTTCCCCTTCCCAAGCGGTCAACGATTGTGCGTTGAACCTGAACCTCTAGCTAAAGTCTCAACACACAGAATTAACTCAACAGACGCGACCCTAAGTTCGTCCCAGTCTCTGGTCATGATGTCAGTATCAGGATATAGGAATCTGGCATGATCATGGTGTATAAGTGTGTCCTGGGGTATCGATGTACTCCGGTACGTGCATCGAGGTACTACAAAGTATCTAACAATTATTCTAAGACGTTACGATGAACGTCAGCACCCGGTTGTGAACCGGTCGCGAAGTATCGAACGTCAACATAACTACGTACATAAAGTACATAATAAAACAATAAATATCTGTAAACTGAAATACAAGATGGCAAGGTACACTTACCTGCGTGCGGCTGCTGATGACGGGGATCTGGTACCGCGTCCAAGTCCTAATGTCCCGCAGTACCTAAAGACGAGATACAAACTCAATCAATAATCTATCACACGGTAAACAAGGGTGTGACACACGTCTAAACATATGCTACAATCTTAGTTATAACTTATAGGGATACGAAACTAGAGGGTTGACCAGGGTTGACTCAGGGTATATTACATCTAATTTAGTTAATCATTCGTTTCATATCATCAAACCAAACCTCGATCTCACTACATTCATCATGCCGTACCAGAAGGCCAACAACAGAGAGGACCTCCACTTCCACCGCAGCAGCAGATGTTTGCTCAGCACCGGCAGCAAAGAGGTGCACCCCAGGGGCGAGCATACGCCATAGCAGTCGAGGAGGTCGAACCAGCAGGAGACTTGATCACAGGTTCAGTTCTTCTCGATTGTATTTCCGTATTTACCTTATTCGACTCTGGCGCTTCCCATAATCTTGTGTTTGTATCTTGCACTTCGACATCATTTAGAGACATAACCATTAGCTAGGACTTGTAAGATCATGACTGGTGGAGGTATTATCCTAGTCTGTGATCACTGCAATGACCAAAGGGTGTCGGTAGGAGTCCGAGAGTTGAGCGTGAGCTTACTCGTCGTGCCACTTTCGGGGTACGATATTGTACTCGGAATGGACTGGTTGAGTAGGCATCATGCTACTATAGATTGTTATAGAGGCAGAGTATTATTTCGACCACCAGGAGAGCCAGAATTCAAGGTTGCCAGAGGAACAGCGGAGCAGAGCACGATGCTCAATCACAATTATTGAGAGATTCCTGGGATGACCCTTGAGAATCTCATCATGAATTCCAATTTAATTCCTTTCCCCTTATTTTCGTCTGTTCTCGCTTGTTGATATTAAGTTTGATCCTTGTTGATCAATTGTTAAATTTAATTCTTGGTATCGTTGTTTAGTGGATTTTTATATCAAGATGAATTCTTACGGGCTAAATTTACGGTATCATCTGATGACATATATTGATGAGGACAGTGAGAAAGGTAAAATGTCTACTTTGGTTATGGAACCTAGAGTTTATCGCAGCCATACTAGTTGTTGTGACGAGAACGTAGGAACCTGACTAGGATGTACATACTGTAGTTATGAAACTTAGAATCTCTCGCAGCCATACCGGTTGGCGTGGCGAGGATTCTAGATGACATGATTATAGGGTTGCATACCTTAGTTACGGAACCTGTCGTTTATCGCACCTATGCTTACTGGCGTGGCGAGGATTCTGAGTGTCATGATTTCTGACAGACGTGTATGATTATCAGGTTGTATCTTAAATTGGTTCTTAAAGTATTATCTCGGTTAACCCACAGAAGATCGAGGCAGTGGAGTCGTGGGCTACCCCCAGTTCGGTAGCTGAGATTAGGAGTTTTTTCGGGCTAGCAGGATACTACAGGAGGTTTGTACAAGATTTCTCCAGGATTGCAGCGCCGATAACCAGACTGACTAGGAAGGATGTGGATTTTGTCTGGACAGAGGATTGCCAGGCCGCATTTGATGAGCTGAAGAAGAGGTTGACGACAGCTCCCATTTTGACGTTGCCAGCAGGGACATGTAGGTTTCACCATCTACAGTGATGCTTCAGGTAAGGGTCTGGGATGTGTTCTTCAGCAGCACGAAAAGGTAATTTCCTATGCTTCCAGGCAGTTACGCCCTCATGAAGAGAACTACCCCACCCACGATTTGGAGTTGGCAGCAGTAATCTTCGCTCTAAAGCTGTAGAAATATTACCTGTACGGAGAGCATGTGGAGATCTTCACAGACCACAAGAGCTTGAAGTACGTATTCACACAGAAGGAGCTGAACATGAGGCAGAGGAGGTGGTTAGAGTTGATGAAGGACTTTGACATCTTATTGCAGTACCACCCAGGGAAGGCCAACGTAGTCGCCGATGCCCTGAGCAGGTATCCGATAGCTATGTACTTGACGACAGATAGACATTTGCTGGTGGATTTGGAAAGCTTGGAGATTGAGGTATTAGTTCCCGGTACTGAGATTCAGATGTGGGAATTACAGATACAGTTCGAGCTGATGGACAGGATCAGAGCTGCGCAGTATGATAATGAGGCTCTGAGGAGTATCAGAGCACAGGTTCAGACAGGATTGTCGGACGACTTTACTATCGCAGAGGATGGTTCCTTACGACACGGCACGAGGATATATGTGCCGAGCGGGGAGTTGCGAAGGAGGTTTTACAGGAGGCACATCGCTCTCAGTACTCGATGCATCCCGGTGCCAACAAGATGTATCGAGACTTGAGGGAGCACGTATGGTGGTATGGAATGAAGCGCGAGGTAGCACGCTTCGTATCCCGGTGTCTAGTGTGCCAGCAGGTAAAGGCAGACCGGCAGAGGCCAGGTGGTTTGCTTCAACCTTTACCGATCCCAGAGTAGAAGTGGGAGCACGTGACCATGGATTTTGTTTCAAGGCTTCCACGTTCTCCAGGAGGGAAGGACGCGATTTGGGTCATCGTGGACAGGTTGACCAAATCAGCCCATTTCTTACCTTTCAAGGTGGGCACATCGACAGAGAGGCTAGCGGAGATGTACGTGCGTCATATCGTTAGACTTCATGGAGTTCCTGTAAGCATCGTCTCGGATCGGGATAGCCGTTTCACTTCCCACTTCTGGAGGAGTCTGCAGGCTAGCTTGGGCACTCAGCTCAAGTTCAGTACCGCATATCACCCCCAGACAGACGGGCAGTCTGAACGGACTATTCAGACTCTCGAGGATATGCTACGCACTTGTGTTCTAGATCTAGGAGGTTCTTGGGAGGATCATCTGCACCTGGTAGAATTTGCTTACAACAACAGCTACCAGGCCAGCATCGAGATGTCACCATTTGAGGCTCTTTATGGAAGGAGGTGTCGTACACCGTTATCTTGGGACGACGTTGGAGAGAGAGCCTTGTTAGGACCAGAAATGGTCGTGGATGCAGCAGAAAAGGTGAAACTCATCAGAGACAGACTGCGAGTGGCGCAGGACAGACAGCGGCATTGGGCCGACGGCCACCGTAGACCCCTTGAGTTTCAGGTATAGATCGTTATTTCTGGCTTATGTTTGTTTGTTTAGATTGCGTGTTGAGACTGTTTTGTTTTAGGTTGGCGATCTGGTGTTTCTACGGATTTCTCCGACGCGTGGCACGATTCGTTTTGGTCGAGGCGGGAAGCTTAGCCCACGCTACATCGGACCCTTTGGTATTCTTGCGAGGGTAGGTGCAGTGGCGTATAGACTGGACTTGCCGCCTGCATTAGAGGGAGTGCATGATGTGTTCCATATGTTGCAGCTAAGACGGTATATGGCAGACCCTAGTCACATACTTGACCACTCGGAGATTGAGGTTGGTCCGACGCTCAACTACCCCGAGCAGCCTGTAGAGATCTTGGACCGCAGAGAGAAGGTGTTGCGAAACCAAACTATTCCTTTGGTTCGTATTGCATGGGGACATCACTCTCCAAGGGAGTCGACCTGGGAGAGAGAGGACGAAATGCGCGAACAATACTCGTACCTCTTCTAGACTTGAGGTATTTTCTTTTCTGATTTCATTCTTGTTCTAGTTCAGTCCAATTTCGAGGGCAAAATTTCTTTTAGGAGGGTAGACTTGTTACTACCACATTTCCAGATGAGGGCATTTGTATAAATTCACTATTTTGAATAATTATGTATTTAATTAATCTGCTGAGTTTTTCAAAACTATTTATATGTTGTTGGTTGTGTTGGTTTAGGTCAAACCCTAGAAGTCAGTATGGCTAACCCTAGTTGAAAACCCAATTCTAGTGAAACCCTAGAATTCTAATTTTAGGGTGGAACCTCAAACCCTAGACTGACTAAACCTTAGTTAATTAGGTTCTACATGACCTAACATAGGGGATTTAACCTAAACTATGCATTAGAAACCCTAACTTGGTTTTAATATAAAAGGGAGCCACTATTTTCCTTCATGAAGAAAGAAACCCTAGCCTCCATTAGAAAAACCACTTGTTCTCCACCCCAAATTCGAGATCAAACCCTAGGATTCCATCCTCCTCCTCCAAAGCCAAGGGAAGCAAGGAGCTTGGGTCAAGGAACCTTGGGGGAAGAAGAGCTTTCATAGGGAAACCATCTCCCTATAGGTAAAATTCAATTTTTAATCCCTTTAATTCCTGTTTTTCTTGTTTTGGCCATTAGAAAACCTACCTTGTGGTATGGATCTCGATTTTGAGGGATCCTACATGAAGACCTAGGAGGAATTAGGGCTTAGGTGTACCTACGGGTGTTTTCCCCAAATTTCAGGAACCCTAAACCTAGGGATTTTGTGTAGACACAATTTTACCTCCAACTTATGAGTATAGATCTTGATTTTTAGGGTTTTCGAATTGAGGATTCATGGGTGCTTGTGTAAAACCATTTTTCTGCACACCAAGTATTTGGTGATATGGTTCTTAGGGTTTTTGCCTATCCCTGTGTCTTAATTCCTGTATTTTGACATACAACTATATACATACATATATTGGCATAGGTATATCAGTATGTTCGATATTTATATAAATGTACAATCGGGCTTTGGAGTAAACTGTGCAGTCGGGTTTGTGTATCTGGGCATAATGTGTGAGGCATGTGTGTCTGTGAGTAATTCTGTGTGTTAGGGGTGTTCAGTGTGAAGTATAGTGTCTCAGTTGAAACATTGTATTTTGGTTTGAGTGTGTGTCAGTGTAGGAGGAGCAAGGTATCAGTGGGATTATGTATTTCCTGTGTGTCCCAGAGTTTATGTGTTACTGTGTCTTGCTGTGTCGTGCCTGTGGTTGTCTTTTGTCTCAGTTGTGTATGTGTATATTGTGTTTGTGTGTCTACTAAGGAATTCTCAGTGTGTCTAGGAATTATATGTGTCAATGTCCTATGTGTTTCTCAGTGAGCCTTGTGTAGCAGGGTGTGTGTGAGAGGCATATACCTGTGTCAGTTTGTATCAGTATAGAGTATCAGAAACTGTGCAGATTGGTCACACTGTGTGTGTGTAGTTGTTTAGGTTCAGTGAGGGGTACTGTGTATCAATGTTAGCTGTGTGTCTCACTGTTTATGTGCCAGTGTGTGTCTGAGCGTGTGTGCCAATGTGAAACTAGTGTGTGTGTATCAGTTAGACAGGGGTATGTATTGTGCTGTGTCAGTAACTTATGTGTGGTAGTGTAGGAATTATGTGGTGTCAGTATTTAGCAGTATAACAGGTACTGGGGGGTTAGTATCTGGAGGATAGTAAGTTTAGAGTATCAGTATTGGGGGTTTCACTACTGTGAAATTGTGTGTGAGACTAATGTGTGTGAATACCTGAGAGAAGTATACCTATATGTTGTGAGTAGCTGTGTATGCCTCAATAAGAAGCCAGTGTACCTGTGAGTGAGTGTAACAGTGTGTGTATCCTAGAACTCACTATGTGTATAGGTGTGAACCTATGTATCAGTGTGTGACCCATGTGTGTCTCAGTATCAGTGTGAATACCTGTGTATCCCTGAGTTCTAGAGGTAGTATCAGTTAGATAGAAATCAGCATGTACCTGTGTATATATGTACCTGTGTGTAGATGATACCTGTGAGTGCAGTGAGGTATCAGTGTGCAGGAAGTGAGATCTGTGTGTGAAACTGTGTGGGTGTGAGTTGAGTTAGGGATTTGTGTGTGGCTGTGTATGTGTGCAGTGAGTCACCTACATGTGTGTGTGAGTTCAGTGAGGAGTTCAGTTGTGTCTGTGTGTTCTCAGTGTTAGTTCTAGGGCTGTGTGTCAGTTATTAACTATAGTGTGTGTGCTTTAGGTTAGTAACTAATAGTGTACAGTGTGTCTCCCTGTGTCAGTGAGCAGTGAGTGTAGGTGTACCAATACCTGAGTGTATACTATGTGAACTATGAGTATCTGTGTACATAAAACCAGTGTGAGAGCCTATGTGCATCAATAACCAGTGAGTGTGAGAATACCTGTATGTGTAATGTTCCTGTGTATTAAATTGTGTTAGTGTCAACCTGTGTGTAGCTATGTGTGTCTATGTGTAGCTAGGTGTATCTGTGTGTGAGCAGTAATTCAGTTCAGTATGTAGTCTTGTGTCTCAGTGTCTATGTATTAGGTATTACTCTTCAGTCAACCAATAGGTACAGTACAAGGTTGGGAACTCAGGTAGGAGTTAAGATAGTATATAAGTATGTCTATGACAGTTAAGACATAAGTGTTAGTTATTATAGACCAATGTGTATAGAGTATCATATTACTTATATTATTTTCATTAGTTAGTGACCCTAGAGACTAATTAACTAGTTTTGGACCTAAACCTTAGTGTGGACCTAGTTTATCTAGGATAACCTAGTACTGAACAGTAAACCACAGAATTGACCTAGAGGCCTCGCTTTTTAATTAATTAAGCATGTTAATTCCTTTAAATTCAGTATCTGACATTTATATTCCACAAATAGGTCATTGTGATCTCACTTTGGACATCGATCCTCACACCTTGCTCAGGACCACAGGCGAGTACATTCTCTGACAGTTTTCATTGTTGATTATTTCTATAACTCAGTTGTATTACATACTTGATTCCGACACTATGGATACACGGGTTAGCACCCTAGATCCCCATCATGAGGAGTCATGATTGGAATCCATCGTGCTAGCTGGGGGATGGGGAACTATTAGTAGATTATGTGATCATATCCAAACATTTACATGCATCATAGCTCACCCCACTTCTCACGTCGGGTGCGGCCTGACCATTTACATGCTTCATAGCTGTTATATATGATTAGCCTGACTACTACATGCATCATAGTTAACCATATGGTTAGCCTGACCTACAAGAATCATAGCTAATCATATATAACCAGCCTGATCTAGTCCCAAGCCGATCACATAATAAACTGATAATTCAAACACTTAGCTAGATGTCTATTCTTTATTTCAGATTCACTTGTTCTAGCATTCACTGTTTACTGTTCATTGCTAGATGCTCTATTGCCTATTTCTTTTCTCCAGTACTTTACACTTCCAGTATTTATTCTCATCATGTATTTCTTACACTGTTTATAGTTTTTGTCAATTTAATAAAACTGCTGTTAGTGCTTGTGCTTCGCTCCAATCCTGACTGGATAACATTTTTCAGAGGACCTGGAGAACTATTGCCCCACTCATTACGGCCCAGGTTCAGAGGGAGATTTCACTCCGGAAATTCCAGAAGAGTTGCCTATCCTAGAGGAGATCCTACCTGGCTGTTCTTAGATTATTTTTCTGCATTTGTTGTTTTAGACTGAGACTGAGTTGTATTTATTATTTTGTGACTTTTTGAGGTTATCTAGACCCAGGATTTGAGTTGGACTTATTGTGGTTGGTTTATATCAGAACTCTTTTCTATTCTCATCATGCCATTATTTCTTATAGCTTATGATTGAGTATACTATAGAACTGTGGATTTTTTATTGTCCTCCGTTCGGAGTTGAGACTATTGACAGAATATATTATGTTGAGACCTAGACAGCGTTCTACCGCCGATGCTGCGGCATAGGCTGGACGTACCCACGACTCATGCCCAAATTCTGGGTGTGGGTCGTGATACGTTTTTAGTGGTGGCCCATGCAGGTCGAGTCCTAGATTCGCATTAGAGCGATATCGTAGTGGTGCTCGCTTATAGTATTACTACGAGCCTGTTTTAGGAAATAGGAATTAGGCCGAGGTTATGCTCAATCATAATTAGGAATTTCTGATTCTTATAATACTACTCTTAATGATTTTTCCTTTAGAAATTACTGTCCTTCCTTGATGATATCATATCTATTACCTTAATCGATTCCTTTCGCGCTGTCCTCAGGATGCCGTCGAGGACCAGATCGCAGGATCAGCAACAGCCTCCGAGGAAGATCCAGCAGGCTTGTCACTTCTGTAAGAAGCCAGGTCACCTTTGGAAGAGCTGTAGGATGAGGCGAGGACTTTGTTTGTACTGTGGCACTGCGGGACATCAAGTGAGGGGTTGTCTTCAAGCTCCTTATCTTCCCGACCAGTGTGCAGATCCAAATTAAAGAAGTCCAGTTAAGCCACATGTGGGATCGCAGATGGCTCATCATCAGCAGCACCAGACACCAGTTCGAGGACACATCCAGCAGCAACAGCCACAGAGACAGACTTGGCCCACTATCCAGTATGTGTATTGCAGGAAGATGGGACATACCAGAGACATCTGCAGGAAGAGGTTGGGCACATGTCTCTCCTGGGATCGATGACACATCAGCTGAGGGATTGCCCTACCATTCGCCCAGGTCAGGGTGGAGCAGCCGCCCAGAGAGGACCAGACAGGGTACCGGTCGTACCAGGAGACCAACAACAGAGAGGACCTCCACTTCCACCGCAGCAGCAGATGTTTGCTCAGCACCGGCAGCAAAGAGGTGCACCCCAGGGGCGAGCATACGCTATAGCAGTCGAGGAGGTCGAACCAGCAGGAGACTTGATCACAGGTTCAGTTCTTCTCGATTGTATTTCCGTATTTACCTTATTCGACTCTGGCGCTTCCCATAGTCTTGTGTCTGTATCTTGCACTTCGACATCATTTAGAGACAACCATTAGCTAGGACTTGCAAGATCATGACTGGTGGAGGTATTATCCTAGTCCGTGATCACTACAATGACCAAAGGGTGTCGGTAGGAGGCCGAGAGTTGAGCGTGAGCTTACTCGTCGTGCCACTTTTGGGATACGATATTATACTCGGAATGGACTGGTTGAGTAGGCATCATGCTACTATAGATTGTTATAGAGGCAGAGTATTATTTCGACCACCAGGAGAGCCAGAATTCGAGGTCGCCAGAGGAGCAGCGGAGCAGAGCAGGATGCTCAATCACAATTATTGAGAGATTCCTGGGACGACCCTTGAAAATCTCATCATGAATTCCAATTTAATTCCTTTCCCCTTGTTTTCGTCTGTTCTCGCTTGTTGATATTGAGTTTGATCCTTGTTGATCAGTTGTTAAATTTAATTCTTGGTATCGTTGTTTAGTGGATTTTTATATCAAGATGAATTTTTACGGGCTAAATTTACGGTGTCATCTGATGACATATATTGATGAGGACAGTGAGAAAGGTAAAACGTCTACTTTGGTTATGGAACCTAGAGTTTATCGCAGCCATACTAGTTGTTGTGACGAGAACGTAGGAACCTGACTAGGATGTACATACTGTAGTTATGAAACTTAGAATCTCTCGCAGCCATATCGGTTGGCGTGGCGAGAATTCTAGATGACATGATTATAGGGTTGCATACCTTAGTTACGGAACCTGTCGTTTATCGCACCTATGCTTACTGGCGTGGCGAGGATTCTGAGTGTCATGATTTCTGACAGACGTGTATGATTATCAGGTTATATCTTAAATTGGTTCTTAAAGTATCATCTCGGTTAACCCACAGAAGATCGAGGCAGTGGAGTCGTGGGCTACCCCCAGTTCGGTAGCTGAGATCAGGAGTTTTCTCGGGCTAGCAGGATACTACAGGAGGTTTGTACAAGATTTCTCCAGGATTGTAGCGCCGATAACCAGACTGACTAGGAAGGATGTGGATTTTGTCTGGATGGAGGATTGCCAGGCCGCATTTGATGAGCTGAAGAAGAGGTTGACGACAGCTCCCATTTTGACGTTGCCAGCAGGGACATGTAGGTTTTACCATCTACAGTGATGCTTCAGGTAAGGGTCTGGGATGTGTTCTTCAGCAGCACGGAAAGGTAATTGCCTATGCTTCCAGGCAGTTACGCCCTCATGAAGAGAACTATCCCACCCACGATTTGGAGTTGGCACTTTGCTCTAAAGCTGTGGAAACATTACCTGTACGGAGAGCATGTGGAGATCTTCACAGACCACAAGAGCTTGAAGTACGTATTCACACAGAAGGAGCTGAACATGAGGCAGAGGAGGTGGTTAGAGTTGATGAAGGACTTTGATATCTCATTGCAGTACCACCTAGGGAAGGCCAACATAGTCGCCGATGCCCTGAGCAGGTATCCGATGGCTATGTACTTGACGACAGATAGACATTTGCTGGCAGATTTGGAAAGCTTGGAGATTGAGGTGTTAGTTCCCGGTACTGAGATTCAGATGTGGGGATTGCAGATACAGTCCGAGCTGATGGACAGGATCATAGCTGCGCAGTATGATAATGAGGCTCTGAGGAGTATCAGAGCACAGGTTCAGACAGGATTGTCGAACGACTTTACTATCGCAGAGGATGGTTCCTTACGACACATGTGTGCCGAGCGGGGAGTTGCGCGAGGAGGTTTTGCAGGAGGCACATCGCTCTCAGTACTCGATGCATCCCGGTGCCAACAAGATGTATCGAGACTTGAGGGAGTACGTATGGTGGTATGGAATAAAGCGCGAGGTAGCACGCTTCGTATCCCGGTGTCTAGTGTGCCAGCAGGTAAAGGCAGACCGGTAGAGGCCAGGTGGTTTGCTTCAACCTTTACCGATCCCAGAGTAGAAGTGGGAGCACGTGACCATGGATTTTGTTTCAGGGCTTCCACGTTCTCCAGGAGGGAAGGACGCGTTTTGGGTCATCGTGGACAGGTTGACCAAATCAGCCCATTTCTTACCTTTCAAGGTGGGCACGTCGATAGAGAGGCTAGCGGAGATGTACGTGCGTCAGATCGTTAGACTTCATGGAGTTCCTGTAAGCATCGTCTCGGATCGGGATAGCCATTTTACTTCCCACTTCTGGAGGAGTTTGCAGGCTAGCTTGGGCACTCAGCTCAAGTTCAGTACCGTATATCACCCCCAGACAGACGGGCAGTCTGAACGGACTATTCAGACTCTCGAGGATATGCTACGCACTTGTGTTCTAGATCTAGGAGGTTCTTGGGAGGATCATCTGCACCTGGTAGAATTTGCTTACAACAACAGCTACCAGGCCAGCATCGAGATGTCACCATTTGAGGCTCTTTATGGAAGGAGATGTCGTACACCGTTATCTTGGGACGACGTTGGAGAGAGAGCCTTGTTAGGACCAGAAATGGTCGTGGATGCAGCAGAAAAGGTAAAACTCATCAGAGACAGACTGCGAGTGGTGCAGGACAGACAGCGGCATTGGGCCGACAGCCACCGTAGACCCCTTGAGTTTCAGGTATAGATCGTTATTTCTGGCTTATGTTTGTTTGTTTAGATTGCATGTTGAGACTGTTTTGTTTTAGGTTGGCGATCTGGTATTCCTACGGATTTCTTCGACGCGTGGCACGATTCATTTTGGTCGAGGCGGGAAGCTTAGCCCACGCTACATCGGACCCTTTGGTATTCTTGCGAGGGTAGATGCAGTGGCGTATAGACTGGACTTGCCGCCTGCATTAGAGGGAGTGCATAATGTGTTCCACGTGTCACAGCTGAGACGGTACGTGGCAGACCCTAGTCACGTACTTGACCACTCGAAGATTGAGGTTGGTCCGACGCTCAGCTACCCCGAGCAGCCCGTAGAGATCTTGGACCACAGAGAGAAGGTGTTGCGAAACCAAACTATTCCTTTGGTTCGTGTTGCATGGGGATATCACTCTCCAGGAGAGTCGATCTGGGAGAGAGAGGACGAAATGCGCGAGCAATACCCGTACCTCTTCTAGACTTGAGGTATTTCCTTTTCTGATTTCATTCTTGTTCTATTTAAGTCCAATTTCGAGGACGAAATTTCTTTTAGGAGGGTAGACTTGTCACTACCACATTTCCAGATAAGGGCATTTGTGTAAATTCACTATTTTGAATAATTATGTGTTTAATTAATCTGCTGAGTTTTTTAAAACTATTTATATGTTGTTGGTTGTGTTGGTTTAGGTCAAACCCTAGAAGTCAGTATGGCTAACCCTAGTTGAAAACCCAATTCTAGTGAAACCCTAGAATTCTAATTTTAGGGTGGAACCTCAAACCCTAGACTGACTAAACCTTAGTTAATTAGGTTCTACATGACCTAACATAGGGGTTTAACCTAAACTATGCATTAGAAACCCTAACTTGGTTTTAATATAAAAGGGAGCCACTCTTTTCCTTCATGAAGAAAGAAACCCTAGCCTCCATAAGAAAAACCACTTGTTCTCCACCCCAAATTCGAGATCAAACCCTAGTATTCCATCCTCCTCCTCCAAAGCCAAGGGAAGCAAGGAGCTTGGGTCAAGGAACCTTGGGGGAAGAAGAGCTTTCATAGGGAAACCATCTCCCTATAGGTAAAATCCGATTTTTAATCTCTTTAATTCCTATTTTTCTTGTTTTGGCCATTAGAAAACCTACATTGTGGTATGGATCTCGATTTCGAGGGATCCTACATGAAGACCTAGGAGGAATTAGGGCTTAGGTGTACCTACGGGTGTTTTCCCCAAATTTCAGGAACCCTAAACCTAGGGATTTTGTGTAGACATGATTTTACCTCCAACTTATGAGTATAGATCTTGATTTTTAGGGTTTTCGAATTGAGAATTCATGGGTGCTTGTGTAAAACCATTTTTCTGCACACCAAGTGTTTGGTGATATGGTTCTTAGGGTTTTTGCCTATCCCTGTGTCTTAATTCCTGTATTTTGACATACAACTATATACATACATATATTGGCATAGGTATATCAGTATGTTCGATATTTATATAAATGTACAATCGGGCTTTGGAGTAAACTGTGCAGTCGGGTTTGTGTATCTGGGCATAATGTGTGAGGCATGTGTGTCTGTGAGTAATTCTGTGTGTTAGGGGTGTTCAGTGTGAAGTATAGTGTCTCAGTTGAAATATTGTATTTTGGTTTGAGTGTGTGTCAGTGTAGGAGGAGCAAGGTATCAGTGGGATTATGTATTTCCTGTGTGTCCCAGAGTTTATGTGTTACTGTGTCTTGCTGTGTCTTTTGTCTCAGTTGTGTATGTGTATATTGTGTCTGTGTGTCTACTGAGGAATTCTCAGTGTGTCTAGGAATTGTATGTGTCAGTGTCCTATGTGTTTCTCAGTGAGCCTTGTGTAGCAGGGTGTGTATGAGAGGCATGTACCTGTGTCAGTTTGTATCAGTGTAGAGTATCAGAAACTGTGCAGATTGGTCACACTGTGTGTGTGTAGTTGTTTAGGTTCAGTGAGGGGTACTGTGTATCAATGTTAGCTATGTGTCTCAGTGTTTATGTGCCAGTGTGTGTCTGAGCGTGTGTGCCAATGTGAAACTAGTGTGTGTGTATCAGTTAGACAGGGGTATGTGTTGTGCTGTATCAGTAACTTGTGTGTGGTAGTGTAGGAATTATGTGGTGTCAGTATTTAGCAGTATAACAGGTACTAGGGGGTTAGTATCTGGAGGATAGTAAGTTTAGAGTATCAGTATTGGGGGTTTCACTACTGTGAAATTGTGTGTGAGACTAATGTGTGTGAATACCTGAGAGAAGTATACCTATATGTTGTGAGTAGCTGTGTATGCCTCAATGAGAAGCCAGTGTACCTGTGAGTGAGTGTAACAGTGTGTGTATCCTAGAACTCACTATGTGTAGAGGTGTGAACCTATGTATCAGTGTGTGACCCATGTGTGTCTCAGTATCAGTGTGAATACCTGTGTATCCCTGAGTTCTAGAGGTAGTATCAGTTAGACAGAAATCAGCATGTACCTGTGTATGTATGTACCTGTGTGTAGATGATACCTGTGAGTGCAGTGAGGTATCAGTGTGCAGGAAGTGAGATCTGTGTGTGAAACTGTGTGGGTGTGAGTTGAGGTGAGTTAAGGATTTGTGTGTGGCTGTGTATATGTGCAGTGAGTCACCTGCATGTGTGTGTGAGTTCAGTGAGGAGTTCAGTTGTGTCTGTGTGTTCTCAGTGTTAGTTCTAGGGCTGTGTGTCAGTTATTAACTATAGTGTGTATGCTTTAGGTTAGTAACTAATAGTGTACAGTGTGTCTCCCTGTGTCAGTGAGCAGTGAGTGTAGGTGTACCAATACCTGAGTGTATACTATGTGAACTATGAGTATCTGTATACATAAAATCAGTGTGAGAGCCTATGTGCATCAATAACCAGTGAGAGTGAGAATACCTGTATGTGTAATGTTCCTGTGTATTAAATTATGTTAGTGTCAACCTGTGTGTAGCTATGTGTGTCTCTGTGTGTAGCTAGGTGTGTCTGTATGTGAGCAGTAATTCAGTTCAGTATGTAGTCTTGTGTCTCAGTGTCTATGTATTAGGTATTACTCTTCAGTCAACCAATAGGGTACAGTACAAGGTTGGGAACTCAGGTAGCAGTTAAGGTAGTATATAAGTATGTCTATGACAGTTAAGACATAAGTGTTAGTTATTATAGACCAATGTGTATAGAGTATCATATTACTTATATTATTTTCATTAGTTAGTGACCCTAGAGACTAATTAACTAGTTTTGGACCTAAACCTTAGTGTGGACCTAGTTTATCTAGGATAACTTAGTACTAAACAGTAAACCACAGAATTGACCTAGAGGCCTCGCTTTTTAATTAATTAAGCATGTTAATTCCTTTAAATTCAGTATCTGACATTTATATTCCACAAATAGGTCATTGTGATCTCACTTTGGACATCGATCCTCACACCTTGCTCAGGACCACAGGCGAGTACATTCTCTGACAGTTTTCATTGTTGATTATTTCTATAACTCAGTTGTATTACATACTTGATTCCGACACTATAGATACACGGGTTAGCACCCTAGATCCCCATCATGAGGAGTCGTGATTGGAATCCATCGTGCTAGCTGGGGGATGGGGAACTATTAGTAGATTATGTGATCATATCCAAACATTTACATGCATCATAGCTCACCCCACTTCTCACGTCGGGTGCGGCCTGACCATTTACATGCTTCATAGCCGTTATATATGATTAGCCTGACCACTACATGCATCATAGTTAACCATATGGTTAGCCTGACCTACAAGAATCATAGCTAATCATATATAACCAGCCTGATCTAGTCCCAAGCCGATCACATAATAAACTGATAATTCAAACACTTAGCTAGATGTCTATTCTTTATTTCAGATTCACTTGTTCTAGCATTCACTGTTTACTGTTCATTGCTAGATGCTCTATTGCCTATTTCTTTTCTCCAGTACTTTACACTTCTAGTATTTATTCTCATCATGTATTTCTTACACTGTTTATAGTTTTTGTCAATTTAATGAAACTGCTGTTAGTGCTTGTGCTTCGCTCCAATCCTGACTGGATAATATTTTTCAGAGGACCTGGAGAACTATTGCCCCACTTATTATGGCCCAGGTTCAGAGGGAGATTTCACTCCGAAAATCCCAGAAGAGTTGCCTATCCTAGAGGAGATCCTACCTGGCTGTTCTTAGATTATTTTTCTGCATTTGTTGTTTTAGACTGAGACTGAGTTGTATTTATTATTTTGTGACTTTGTGAGGTCATCTAGACCCAGGATTTGAGTTAGACTTATTGTGGTTGGTTTATATCAGAACTCTTTTCTATTCTCATCGTGCCATTATTTCTTATAGCTTGTGATTGAGTATACTATAGAACTGTGGATTTTTTATTGTCCTCCGTTCGGAGTTGAGACTATTGACAGGATATATTATGTTGAGACCTAGACAGCGTTCTACCGTCGATGCTGCGGCGTAGGCTGGACGTACCCACGACTCATGCCCAAATTCCGGGTGCGGGTCGTGACAGATGGGGTCGTAGTGACGTGGGGGTGGTGGTATTGCACAGGAGGTGGTGGTGGCGTGAAGCTGGATAGGTGGTGATGGTGGTGGCAAAAACGGACGAGGAGGAGATGATGAAGATGACCGGACCGTCGCCGGAGTGCGGGGGATCACACGGCCGGCGGAGGAAAGTCAGGTCGGTCGGGAACGCCGGAGTGCGGATGCAGTCGGCCGGAGCACTGCATAGTCGCTCGGCGCTGCAGCTCAGTCTGTGCGGGAAGTGCACTGCCGATCGGCGGGGAGAACACAGCCGCTGGAAGGCTGTCTGGTCGGACCGATGCATAGCGGTCGGCGGCTGCTCCGTCTAGTCATCGGAGCACGTACAGTCGGTCGGCGGACCGTAGCCGGAGCGGCCGGTCGGGCGGGGAGCTGAAGCTGGAGTCGGGTGAACACAGTGAGGAGGAGAGAAAATGAAGGAAGAAGAAGAAGAAAAATACAATTGAGAGTGGAGGAAGAAGTTTGTATGGGGGCTTTAAATGAAGGAGTGAGGATAGAGAGAGAAGTTTTCCCCTTAGGATTAGGGCCGGTTGGAATGTGTGTTGAGGGTGGGGTGAGGAGTTACTTTATAGGGGTTGGTGAAAGGGGATGGATGGTTGTGATCAACCTATTCAAAATGGATGGTTGTGATTGATCATGAAGAGGAGAGGGTTTTCTTCATGAAGGGTGAATGCATGGGTGAGAATGGGACCCTATTTTAGGACCTCTCATTTGTTCATGGCCAATAGGGTGGTGCCACATAATTCAATAATTGCAACTTAGCCCCTTAAATTCGAGAAATTGCATGGACACATAAAATGACACAAAAATTGCGGAGAAAAATATGTTTAGCAATTTTCATGGTGAGAGGGTATTGTGCGTTAAGCACAGATTTAATTAGAAAGGCATTGGGATTAATTTAGTATAAAAATTGGGATTTACAAAGTTGGTATCCCCGATTTAAATAGAAATAAAGTGTCCCGCGAATTTAATTTAATTGGGGCACTTGGGGTCAAAATCCGAAAATGACGCAAAGGCCAAAAATGGTGGAGGCTTGGAGTCAGTCTTGGACCCTTTAGTTGGTCCGACTCAACGGGTTAAGTTGGTATCCCAAAATTTAGGGTAATGACACAGGTGTCCGCCACGGAATTAAATATGTGTTACGATTTTCAGAATGTTGCGCAATCAATTTAGAGCACACAAAAATTAATTTTAAAAGACGGAAAAGTCCAATGCCTAATTTGGCGGATCAGGTCAGAAGTACAATAATTGAACGGAATTTATGGGCGGATATTGGGCTCCGAATAATCAAACAATGATAGGGCGCGCCAAGGGTTTTAATTAATTGAATTAAATACCAGATAAGTTATCTCTACTCTAAACCTCGACATCTGCTACCAAAAAAAACTAAAATTTTCTAAATCCACCCTAACTATCTACAGAATAAATCGAGGGGGTTTACAATCATCACACTCGGGCACCACCGTGAGCCTCCCTCCCCCTCTCCCTCTTCCATTAGTATTATACCTATGTATTAGTATACAACTTAGTATATTTGTATTCATATACGTATATGTATGTATTGGTGTGTGTATGTATTAATATATATATATATATATATATATATATATATATATATATATATATATATATATATATATATATATATATATATATATATATATATATATATATATATATACAGGAATACAGTATATGTTAGTAAATGTATATTTGATATATATATATATATATAAAGGTATTTTGGTATAAATATACATATTATATTGGTATACAATAGTATATACATATTCATAATGTATGTTAGTATTTATTTTAGTATGTATTTAATGTATATATATTTGGTATATATATAAATGTATTTTGGTATAAATATATATATATATTGTATTGGTATACAATAGTATATACATATTCATAATGTATGTTAGTATTTATTTTAGTATGTATTTAATGTATATATATTTGGTATATATATAAATGTATTTTGGTATAAATATATATTGTATTGGTATACAATAGTATATACATATTCATAATGTATGTTAGTATTTATTTTAGTATATATTTAATGTATATATATTTGGTATATATATATAAATGTACTTTGGTATAAATATATATATTGTATTGGTATACAATAGTATATACATATTCATAATGTATGTTAGTATTTATTTTAGTATGTATTTAACATATATATAATTGGTATATATATATATATATATATATATATATATATATATATATATATATATATAAGATTTTTCTCAAACTAATAAATATATAATTAAATATATTTGTGGCATACATATGATGTATATATATATATTGTTCAACAATATATATTATGTATGTATTGAGTATTAATATTTATAATTAATAATATGTATAATATGTATATTTATATATGTATCTTTTATAATTGTAATTAATTTAATGTTTATGATATATATATATATATATATATATATATTTGGTCTATCTACTAGATGACCCTAGTTGACCAGTATCATACCTAGCGTAGTCCCGAGTTCAGTGTATTTTGATTGTGTGTTAGCGTAGCATCTGATGCAAATGTTGTATTATTTTATGATATGTCTATATGACTATTGGATCATCCAGACGATATTCTGGAACAGGACATTGGTGTTACCAGCTAAGGATCCAAGGCGAGTACATTCTCTGATAATCTTTTCAATTATTTGATAATATCTATAATTCCAGTATCTAGAAATGTTACATTCGATTCTTGACACTGTGCTACACGGACTAGTATATAGATTGGATCTGCAATCATGAGATATTACATTGATTATCATATTGACATTGTACACGACTTTGATATATTGGATATTGCTCGTGTATCGTGACGTATCGTGATTGATCCACTGTACTAGTTGGGGGCGGGGTAAATATTAGTAGATTATGTGATCATACCCAACTCTACATGTGTGTTTGATAATAAACGAAAGAAATGGAAAACGAGGTTTATACGAAACCCGCCCTTCTTGGTTTACAAACAAGATTGTACAATTAATCCTATACGAGGATGTCGAGTACAATTTATTTAATCTGGGTAAATATTGCTATAGGAGTCTGATCTGCAGTCGATCACTTTGTCCCTTGGACCACACGATGGTGAAGAAGTGCCGTAGAAGACAGAAAGCAGCTTCAAAGGCTGCAGAAGAGAGTGGATGCTCGATGCCAAAATCGTCGATCACTACTCTTTCCTTGAGCTCTGGATTCTTCTCTCTCAAAGACTCTTTGACTCTCAGTTCCTTGACCTTCTCCTTTGATCTTGGAATCTTTGACCTTGGTTCTCTCCACCCTCGAATTTTTTTACCTTGACCTCTGTTGATAGAGGTCTCTATTTATAGGGTTTTAGTGACAGTGACCACTCAGTCGACGTAGAAGCCGGGTAGTGGAAAGCATAGCACCTTTTACGCAACGGTTATAATAACCATTATCCACGTATAAATGATCCTTTGAATGAGCGTGTGACGCATATCATTAAGAGATAATGCTTATAACTGCTGCGAAGATCACGGCATAAAAGCCACGTGGGTAGTTATCCCTTGCGTAGAAAAGGTTGGCGTAGAAGCCAATAACTGTCACTATGGCGTAGAAGCCAAATAGGCATAGAAGCCGAGTAGGCGTAGAAGCCTAGTAGGCATAGAAGATAGTTGATCCTCCTCCCCTGACTGAGGCCTTGAGCGAATTCTGGACTAAACAGCCTTGATACGCACCAATGCAAATGTGGCCTGAGTTGGCGTATTCCAAGAAGATAGCGTATAGAGCGCTCCCATAGCCTGATGGCGTAATGTGCCAAAGTGATGATGTGGACATCTTAGCCAAAATTATAGCTTTTGGAGATATAATCAGATCTCTT
The DNA here is from genome assembly GCA_036927795.1 of Iris macrosiphon. Classification (NCBI taxonomy): domain Eukaryota; kingdom Viridiplantae; phylum Streptophyta; class Magnoliopsida; order Asparagales; family Iridaceae; genus Iris; species Iris macrosiphon. Next base: position 115,323,158 of record JAYESA010000004.1, read on the forward strand.
GCGAAGCGTAAGAAGCTCTCGTCTGCCTGTGTAAAACTAGGCAGCGTATTACCTTGTATGCGTAAAAGCGGTTTACGCCAAGGAAATGGCACTAAACGACAGTCTGGGTCGCTGTGCCGCGCCATCATTATAGCCGTCGTCTTGGTAGTCGTGCAGTACTCTTTGTCAGGAGTCAGACGTCAGGTTCACTGCATGATTTTGACAGGTTCATTTCGGAGAATACAAAGCATTCCTCGTACACTTCAATGCTGCATTAAAGCGGATGAGTTTTACGCCATAAAGGCGATGTAGCACCCTTTTTACGCTGAAGCAGCCTGGACATACTGCATTACGCGGATAGTCCTTGAGCTTATATTTTACGCTGTGCTCAGCAAAAAAGCTCTATTTGCACGCTGATGGCTTTGAGGTCATCTTTTTACGCTGCCCGACATCAACATGCTGCGTATAGCTATCCAGCATATTTTTTATGCTTCTACAAGACCCCCTTCAAAGCTTTTAAATTCCTTGTAATTTGAAACGCTTTGAATGAAGCATGAAACGTTCCTCGTAATTTGAAATGCTTTGAATGAAGCATGAAACGTTCCTCGTAATTTGAAACGCTTTGAATAAAGCATGAAACGGTCAAGTCTGACACGTTCTTTAAGGCTGACTTCTTGGCGGATTCATTGGGATTTGGTGTGATCTCTTTCGCCTATATAAAGGCTGAGGAGTTAACCTGTTCTTCGCATATTTTCTTCACCATACAGAGATGATGGCACATTTCCTTCACCACACAGAGATGATGGCCAGAGTTCGTCGGGTCGACTTGAGGAAGAAGAAGACTATGTTCTTCCAGCATGTAAGGAGCCAAAAAAGATGGCGTCTTCGAGCAAATGTCCTCTGCAACGATGGATCATGGAAGGATATTAGCCTCCTTTGCTCAGGATAATCAGCAACTTTGTATGGCTGTTCTTCAGGAGAGAGGAAGGGTCTCATTAGACCACACAGCTTGCAAGCTGTATCTTCTCCTGATACTCGTGAACGAGGGACAAACTAGCCCCATCGTTCATGGACGAGAGCAAACAAACTAGCTCTATCCTCGAGTATTGAGTTGGGTGAAATACCTTAACTCAATCTGTCATGGCGTACGGAAGATGGGATCTGCATAATTTAGGCAGGCCCAGTTTTGTACCCTTCCGCCATTGATCATTTTCTTGTTAGTCGGTTGCGAAAACTGACTAACTGCTGGAGAAGATGGATGAAGAAGTCTACCCATGCGAGAACCTGGCAGAACAGATTCTGGGCGTGCTCTTCAAATGACGATAAGGAAACCCTTTGTAGACGGGATTTCCCTCATATGTAATCATGAAAATAAAGAAAAACCCTTGTAGACTGGATTTCCCTCATATGTAATCATGATTTTAATAAGATCATCTTCTTCTGTGCATATGATCATTTTGCCATATATTTTGCTATGATAAAGTCTGAATATGTGTAGCTTCGACACATCTGGTAATTTTATGCCGACTCTTTTAGAAAGAGTATTAGGTCCCGTCCTGTCTTCTACGCATAACTGACAATGCGTAAAAAGCCGCTTTAGCATTTAAGTCGAGTGTTCAAACTGTCCTGCTATTAGGAATGGGGAGCTGCGTAGAATTCTGAACTGTCACTTCTGATAAACAGAATTTTTGTTCAGACTTATCATCTTCAAGAATGATTCCTCGAAAATCCCTTGGAATAGGGCGAGAAATGGCTGTCAAAAACTGAGTTGCCATCTTGAACTGTAGATGAGATATTCAGACTGGATTCTGGATGAACCTCCAATCGACCCAAGAAGAAGAGCCATTTTTTAATGTTGAACTCTGTATGCTTCGGGTACTTGGGATATTTTGCGGCCAAGAAGGAGTATCTTCTGTGTGAACTCTTGTAATTGATCGCCTTGAGAATGGTTCAGTTGTACGCATACTCTCGCCTGCGTATTCTCAGATATTCGGAAAGTCATAGGTCTGTAATGTAGATGAGCATAAAATTATAAGTTCGTAGCCTCTCGAGCGTAAAAGCTGCTGAGCATGAGAGCATCCGGGCGTAAAACTGTAGATTTGTAGCCTCTGTAAAGAAACTCTTCCGAGCGTGAAGTTGTGGATTTGTTGCCTCTGAACGTAAAAGCCACCGAGCCTGAAATCATAGATTTGTAGCTTCTGAGCGTGAAGTCGTAGGTTTGTAGCCTCTCGAGCGTAAAAGCTACCGAGCATAAAAGTATCCGGGCATAAAACCATAGACTTGTAGCCTGTGAGCGTAAAACCGTAGATCTGTAGCTGTCGAGCGTAGAAAGCTCCTTAGCGTAAAACCACGAATCTGCTTTGCACGAAAACTTTTCGAATTTGCTGACTGTCCGCCTTCTCTGAGTAATAGGCTGACGTAATCCCCAATCATAACCGAATATTAAATATGGGATTTGGTTAGGGATTCGAGGAGTCCATCCGAACTCTATATATACCCCACGATTTTCAAAGAAAAACTTTTCATCTGTCTTTTGCAAAAGAAAGCCTTCGACTGTTTGAGTTCTCTCCTTCGTCTCCTCTCCGAGCATTCAGAGTCTTCAGCAATGCCCTCGTCTAAGCCTGGGGGAAGAGTTGAAATCCCCTCAGTCTCCTCCGATGAGGGTGAAGATGCCGTCAATCCAGATGAGCCTCTGTTGGCGGTACCGAGGGGTGAAGTACCTCCGCCTGTAGGGCCTCTGGTAATCTCTGGTAAGCGAAGGGCTCCTGCTCCGAAGGAGACTTCCCCTCGCAAGAGAAAGAAGAAGACGGTTACTCGTCCTCTCAGGATTCCCGAAAATGAGGCTCCTAAAAGTGAGCCTACATCTCCCCCTGTTGGGAATGATTCTTTGATTGGAGGTTCCTCGCCTTTTAGAGAGGGAACCTTTACAGTTCCGGCTGGCGGTACGGAGAATTCCTGCTTGAGGCTGCTGTCGCTGCTACCGCTTCAGGTAGTGGTACGAGATCGCCTTCGGGGCCGAGCCGAATAAGGATAGCTTTATCTAGATCAGCATCGGGAGAGATCCCTACCGTGTCTGTCAGTGCACCCAGCGGGACAGACCCCTGCGAGATTCCAGTCGATGAACCTCGGTTGGAATTTGACGAGGACTAGGAAGAATATTTGCCAGTGTCGGTTGACACACCACCTTCTCCAGATATGACAGCTTGCTTAGCATCATTAAGAAATAATTTAGCTATACTGGTTGCAGATGCGACATATATACCATCGGCCATGGGTAAATATCATCTTTACGCCTCTTTTTAGAAAGATTAACACCATTTTGATATTAACTTTCTTTTGTCTTCTTTTTAGGGGAAGACATCCACGGGGAGGGCAGTGTTGACGCACCTTTTGGTACTGTTTCAGGTCCTGGTGATGACATGGAGGTGCCCGACTTCGAAGAGGAGACACTTTCGAGGGCCGGCTCGCCCGAGACGGTTCCGATATCTCAAGAGGAGGATGAGCCTGTCATTACGACAATGCCTCCTTTGAGTACGCTGGTTGCTTCGTTCGGTATTGGCGCATCTTCTTTTGTCGTGCCACCTGTTGAGGCGATGACTGTGGCAACGTCGTTGGTAGTCATTCCTGGAGGGGGATTCTCTGATATTGCAGCCACCCCTAGCACCCACTTAAATCTCACCATGTTGGTTGAGCAGTTTTCTACCATTTTCTACGCCACTTTGAAGACGCTGATATCAATGATGATGGAGAAGAACTTAGGTTTTGAGGCTCTGAGGACATCCTGCAACCTTACTATAGTGCAGATTAGACATTTCAGTGACACTGGAAGAGCTGATGCGCTAGAGCAGATAGTTAATGGTTTGGAACAACCCATTAACGAATATCTGCAGTTATCTCGAGACAGCATCGACGGTTTCGTCCAAGCTAGGTTCGACTACTTGACTGCAGAGCTTGCTGGGCAACTGGAATCTGGACAAATCCGTCCAGGAACAGCAGCAGGAGATGGATCATGAGCGTGCCCAACTGGAGTACGTTATTCCTCAGCTGACTCAGTGCAAAGTCGAATATGAGGAAGTCTGTCTTTTTGTCGGCAACTCGAGATGTGCTGAAGAATCGGAGGGAGACCGCCCAGCAGAATCTGGCGGAAGCGGGTATTGCCCACGCGGGTTTCATACATACTCGGTCCGAGCTGACTGCTTTGAACAATGATGCAGCAAGGTTGGAGCGGGCTCGCACCGATGTCTTGAACTCTCGGGATGAGAGAATGGCTGCTCTGGTACGACAGATTCGCGACCTAACCGCTCCCCCCGAGTGATATACTTTTTTGCTTTTCAATGTAATTTTGCTCTTTCTGGGAATAATAAAGAGGCTTTCATCTGACTTTGTGGACCCATCATTTTGGAATATAAACGACATTTTTGGGTGAAAGTGATATCAGAGGTAATATGGACGTGATATACTCTCCGTAAGTTTTAGCAGGATATATCTATTCAGAGGTTATATGGACATGATAGAATATGCTTTTAGCTAAAATTTGTACACAAAACACTATCAGAGGTAATATGGACGTGATAGGTCTTGAAGTTCCAAATTAGTTAAACATATCCATATGGACATGATAGAATACGATCAAACTAGTTTCATTTTGGAAGTAGTTTTGTCAGAATGAGATTTTCGCCATATTCCACTTGAGCAAAGGAGGTTAAGCATAGTACCTCTTCAGGAATTTGCCATTGATAGGAGCCATCAACAAGTCTCCATTAGGCTTGGCTAACCTGTAAGCGCCGTTTGAGAACGTCGTCTCGATCACATAAGGGCCTTCCCATTTGGGCTGGAATTTATCCTTACTTCTGTGAGTAAGAATCATCGGCCTTCTCACAGCTAAAACTAGCTCGACCACTTTGAACACTCTTTCATTTACTTTTTGATTAAAAGATCTGGAAATGCGTACCTGGTAGAACGCGATGCGCTGTTGAGCTTGGAGGCGTTTCTCGTCTAATCCTTCTAGCTCTTGAAGCCTTAACAGGTCATTCTTTTCTTGAGTCAGCTCATTAGCCACTGCTATCCTGAGTGACGGAATCTGGATTTCGATAGGGAGAACTGCTTCGCTCCCGTAAACCAATGAGAATGGGGTACAACCTGTCGGTACTCGTACCATTGTGCGGTATGCCCAGAGACATTCTCCTAGCTTCTCGTTCCAATCCCTCTTGTTTGTCGAGACGAACTTTTTCAAGAGTTTGATAATGGTTTTGTTGAAAGCTTCCGCCAAACCATTAGCAGCAGAATTATATGCCGTAGAGGCCATATTTTGTATCCGAATTTTATCACAAAATCGATGAAACGCTTGGCTGATGAACTGAGGTCCATTGTCATGAATTATCCTTTGGGGTATCCCAAAGCGATAAATGACATGATGCTTGATAAAGCTGATCACATTGGATGCCTTCACCTCAGCGAGAGGGATCGCCTCTGCCCATTTGGAGAAATAATCCATGATGGCCAGTATGAACCGGTGACCTCTGGAAGAAGACGGGTGAATAGGACCAATGATATCCATATCCCATGCTTCGAAAGGCCAGGATGCAACCGTAGGATGCAGATGTTCAGAAGGTTGATGGATAAAGTCTGCGTGGACCTGGCAGGCTCTGCACTGTCTTGCATACTTTATTGCATCTGTGATCATAGTAGGCCAGTAATAGCCCATTCTCCTGATATGATCCTGTAGCTTAGGACCGGGTTGATGCGCTCCGCATACGCCGTCATGAGCTTCACGGATGATCCGTTGTGCCTCGTCATCGGAGAGACATCTCAATAGCAGTCCATCGTAGGTATGGCGATATAGACATTGTGAAGAAGCATCATGATAGAAGCGTAATGATCGTCTTTTGACGGATACTGCTTCTTTAGGGTCTTCCGGCAAGATTCTGTATGCCACGAAATCTATAAAGGGGCTTCTCCAGTCCCTCCTGGGAGGATCTGTGTTCACAGCATAGCTGCTTTCTATGTGAAAGTTATTTTTCATACAGAGTAAATATCTGTTAAGAAGGATCACCGAATTCTGCCTTCTTATAGGAATAGCTAAATCTGCTGCTAGACTGGTTAGGGCATCAGATTCTGAGATTGAGGCACATGTTCTAGGAAAAATCCTTTGAATGTCATGGCTATCTCGGCCGTTGCTTGGTGATAAGGGATGAGGTCTGGATTTCGGACTTCATATATTCCTCTGACTTGATTGATGATCAGCAGAGAGTCACCGAAAGCTTCCAGAGATTCGACGCCCAATTCTTTAGCGACTTGGAGCCCAATTAGTAGAGCATTATACTCCGCCACATTATTGGAACAGGGCTCGCTAAGAGAATATGCTCGGTAGATAACGAGTTTATCAGGAGTAACCAGGACAATCCCTACTCTGAAACCACGTTTTCCCTAGGACCAGTCCTAGAGGCACCATCGAAGATTAGTTGCCATGCATCGCCTTCCGTTGTGGAATTATATTCTGCAACTTCGTCAGAAATGTCCTCGTATAGTTTGGAAGCCTCCGGGATCGGATGAGCGGCTAGGAAATCAGCCAACGCTTGGTCTTTGATGGACTTCTGAGGGACGTACACCATGTTATACGGTATTAATAACATCGCCCAAGTCGCAAGTCGGGAATTAAGAACACTTGGCTTGTTCATCAGTACCCGAAGAGGATTGATCCTGGAGATGATATGAATAGTCTGGCCCGTGACATAGTGTCGCATTTTCTGGATAGCGAACAGCAGAGCCAAGCATTCTTTTTCCATTGGATTGTACCGGTGTTCGGCTCCGACCATCATCCTGCTGAGGTAGCAGATAGCCTGTTCATGTCCTATATCGTTCTTCTGTGCGAGAAGAGCTCCCAGAGAATGATCCATCGCTCGGACGTACAGCAAAAATGGTCTTCCTATGACGGAAGGCACCAGAACTGGCGGACTAGTGAGGTAGCATTTAATATCATTAAACGCTTGCTGACAGGCTTCGTCCCATACGAAGGATACACCTTTCTTTATGAGACTTGAAAAAGGCTGACATCTCCCAGAGAGGTTGGATATGAATCTCCGGATATAAGCCAAACGATCTTAAAATCTCCTGAGTTCCCTCAGATTATGGGACGGTCGCATTTCTAAGATGGCCTTGACTTTATCAGGGTCCACTTGAATGCCTTTGGCGGTAATGACAAATCCCAAGAATTTGCCACTGGATACACCAAGAAAGGACTTTGTAGGATTCATTTTAAGTTGATATTGGCGCATCAACTCAAATACTGTCTTCAAGTCTCGGATGTGATTATCCTGGAGACGGCTTTTGACAGCTACATCGTCCACGTAATATTCTACTGTCTTGCGTAAATGCTCATGGAATATGTTACTCATAGTCCGTTGGTACGTAGCCCCGGCATTCTTCAATCCAAATGGCATGACCGTATAGCAATATACCCCCAATGGTGTCCGGAAGGCAGTATGCTTCTCGTTTTCATGATGCATCTTGATTTGATTGTATCTCGAAAATCCGTCCATGAAAGACATGCGTTCAAAACTGTATGTATTGTCAATCATGACGTCTGTGATGGGAAGAGGAAACTCATCCTTGGGGCAGACTGCGTTCAGATCTCGGTAATCGATGCAAACACGTACTTTTCCATTCTTCTTCATGACTGGGACAACATTGGCGACCCAGTCGGGATGTTGTTCTTTCCGGATGAAACCGCAGGCTATCAACTTCTTGATTTCAGCTTCAATAGCGTCCATCATATCCGGGCAGAACCGGCTTTGGTGCTGCTTCACAGGCTTCGAATCGGGCAATATATTGAGTTTATGAGTAGCCACCTTTGGATCAAGACCTGGCATATCCTCATAATTCCATGCAAAGATATCGATATATTCTTTTATCAGCTAGATAATTTCTTCCCTTTCTTCTTCGAAAAGATTGTTACTGATAAATATCGGCTTTGGCAAAAGTTCATCCCCAACATCGATCCGGATAACTTCATCTTCAGTGGAAGGTTCTCTCTGCTCGAACCAGAATTCCTATTGTGTATCTATTTGTTGAGCCCAAGAGTCAATCTCAAACGGTTCAGATTCTTGTTCATCTGCTTCGAAGGAATCTGTCAATACCGTATTTACTGATAATGTTCGCTCGAGAGCACGAGATGAGCTGGAGGGCGGCGAGTCATTTTGAGAAGAGGAAAAGACATCCTCGTTTTGACTCAGAAGTTGCAAGAAAGGTGGCATACCCTAACCCAAAATAAGTTCGTTGATAGTAGGGATCACCGTGCAGCGATATTCATCTGCCTTTCCCATAGTTGAGGCCTGGTTCCAACTTCAAGTCATAACCCATACTTTACATAATTTTCAAAGCTTGCGGGCTGTATCTGTGAACTTGCATTTTACCAACATCGTCATCGGGAGAATCCTCTTGTGCAGTCGGTCCATTGCGCATACGGCCGAAGACTATTGAACGCTGACTGCTGCAAGTAGGCGGGACAATAAAGATAGAGTCCTCATGTGGTCCATATGTCGTGGTGACATTGGATGATGATGCTACTTCCCACATATACGGATGATAGGAATCTATAGCCTCCAAGAATTTTTGTGCTATAGGTTCTATATCGTCGTGGGGAGAGGATTCCTAATTCGGAACTTGAGCGTCGATGTACTGGAAAAGAGGACCTGTATTATCATCAGAAACCACGTTCCCGGTTGTTTTTACATCAATCGGCTGTTTGCTGCGCCGAAGGTTGATGACCAAGGGTGGAGGCTTCTGGTTCAAAGTGATCACTAGGGGATCACCTCCTTTTCCTGACCTGATTTTGTTCAGGTGGATAGCCGTGGGCTCCATGACTTTTGGACGAGTAGTTTGTCCTTTCACCTTAATTGACAGAGGTTGCTTGGCAGAGGGTTCTTCTGGCTTCCGGTGGGATTCCTTCTCTGCTTCGTCTGACACCTCTTCCATGTAGTCTTGAGAGTACAACACGGCATTGGAGTAGTAGGATTCTACCCCTTTGAACGGGTTTAGGTCAGCAAATTCCGTTTGTACTGTTCCTTGGACATCTACATATTTAAAGCATTGATGCAGAGTCGAAGGAACGATGTTGTGGTCGTGGATCCAAGGTCTGCCCAGCAGAATGTTGTAGGATACCTCTGAATCAATGACATAACATGTGGCCACTGATCTAAGGTCACCAATCTGGATCCTCAGACGAATTTTCCCCAACGGCTTACTTTTCCTGGCGTTAAAACCCACGATTATAGTGGTGGTGTAAGCCAATTGACTAGTAGGAATCCTCAGTGGTCTGAGCAGACTATGAGGAATGATGCTGATTGATGATCCCGGATCTATGTGAATCCGGTCGACCTCCATAGAACCGATATATCCGGTGTAATAGAGGGGTCTGTCATGCTTGTTGTGTTTCAACATCATGTCATCTTGAGTGAAAGTGATATTCGGGATCACCTCCATCACACTATGGCATTGAGAACATGCCACGGGTTCTTCGTCAGGAGACTTGAGCTGGGTCAAGTATGCATCCGCCTGCATTAACGCTTCACTCAGGGCTTGACGAGTGTCTTGAGAAAGCCTGAGTAGTTCGAAGATGGACAACCTGGCTGGTGTATTAGCCAATTGGGCCAGGATGTCGAAGTTGTAGGGCTTCTCTAAACCTTTGTTTTGAATATTTTTTAAAGGTTTATCGAAGCGCACTTCTTTTTGCTTCCCCTTGTCCGCCGAAGTTGGTCTCGAAGGACCGGCCTCTAGTACGGCGAGCTCTGGTTCTGAAGGCTTGGTAGCTGAAGCGTCTATCGGTGCATCTTCTTGACTTGCTCCATAGTCCTTGAGGTAAGCTTTCCCTGAACGGGTTCCAGTAGCCAAGACCTCATCTTCTGATGCCGAGTGTACCGCAACCATGTGGCATGGTTTACGTTTCGAGTTCTTCTTAGACTTAGCCTTAGCAGCTTGAGTCTCTTTCTCGATCTCTGATACCAGATCTGGATGAACCCATATAATCTCGCATCGCTGGGTAGTTAGGGGTACCAGTCATGATTTTGACCTCTAGCTGGAGGGAGATTAACGATGTTCATCGTTGTCCGGGAAATAGGTGTAACACCATCCGAAACTTCTTGGGGAGGCAGATTGCCAAATTGCAGGGAGATCATATTGGCGGTGACCGTCTTCTCGCTGTTGCACAAAGTGATGGCCTTGGCATCGATCAGCTCTTGGATCTTCCTCTTTAGTACATAACACGCCTTTATGGGGTGGTGTATGTATCTATGGAAGATATAGTACTTGGGGTTATTGGTATTGCCGGCTTCATTGGGCTGCCTCACCTCAGGGAGGGTAATCTTGCCGCTGTTGACGAGACACTCGAATATGCTTGGAATATCGTCGTCGTCAAAAGAGTACACTTCAATGGGCCTGGAAGTCCCAGGTTTTGTCTGTGTGGCTGCCATAGTCTTTTGCCTGGACGTGTTGATCGCCAGAGCTTCTTTCCCTTTGGAACCTCGAGGATGGTCGCTATTGGAGGATGACCTCTTGCCTTTATCAGAAGCAGAGATCATGATGCCATTATCGTACGCCTTTTGACTATTGTCCTCAGCGGCTACCGCTGAGATGATGAACGAGGGTCAATCATGGAACTGATATGGTCCGGTGAACACAGAGATCACGGGAAGAAGGTTCTTCCTACAAATGTCTACCAATGCCGAGTTTGGAACTCCTGGAGGCATTTGCAAAGTGGCTTGATGAAAACGTTCGATGAAGGTGCGAACGTTCTCTTTTTTCTTCTGCTTCACTTCGATGAGAGAGGATATAGACATGTCCATCCCTCCCTCATAGAATCGTGTGAAGAATAAAGCCTTGAAGTCTTCAAAGGAAGTAATGCAGTTGTCCGCCAGGCTACGGTACCACTGATAAGCCACTCCCGAGAGACAGCCCTTGAACACCCGAGTGAGGAGGGCGTCATTCCCTTGTAATAACATCGTCATCATACTAAAGTAGTTCATGTACTGGCTCGGTGATATTTTTCCCTCGAACAAAGCCATAGTCTGTGGTTTGTATCTAGGAGGGAAAGGGACCTCTTCCCAGATAGCTGGGTAAGGCAGGTTGATTCCCAATTTCTTGAGCTGATCTTTGTGCTTCAAGGCGTCAAATTGGGCTTTCAACTCCTGTACGGCCTGCATCGGATCTTCTGCTGGTAGCGGGACCACGGAGTGATGAGGAATTTGTTGCATCGCGACTCCAACGGGAGGTAATACATTCTCCGAGTGAGGAAGCGGAGGAACTGCTGACTCTTGATCTAGAGCAGGCTCCTGGATCATGTTGGATGGTGGTAAGTCCACCCCCACACGTATCTGAGTTGGAGTGATCGATGCTTGAGCCATAGCAGCTGTGTATTGAGTCAGCATCATCTGGTGCATGTTCTCCATCATGGATTGCATCTCCTTCAGGGATGTCTCCAGTACAATAATGTGTTGCTCAGTGCTCCCCGACGGGAAAGCTTCCTCGCCTTCATCTCCAATGGCATAGACTCCCATCTCCCTGGGTGTCATTGAAGGATTAGTATAGGTCTCTGTAGAAGTGGACTCTACACTTTCAGCATCTAATTCGGGAAACTGGCGACCACCTGCATCAGAATCAGAAGAGTACGAAGTCGGTTGTCGTGACCTTGAACGGGTGTTCCGGAACACCCCAGCTTCAGTGTTCCTAAGGAGCTTGTTGAATCTCCCTCGGCTCGAAGCTCTAGAGGGATGACGCCTTGAGTTCGATCTTCCTCTAGGTATATGTGAAGCCATGTTCACTGATGCATGTGTGGGCTCTTCTTCTTGGGAAGGCAGAGAGTAGTTCAACCGGTCGAAAATTGGCTGTTTTGCTCCAGAACAGCAATAATTAACTACAATCCTATGGCTATTACAATAGTGCTCGCCAGGAGGCGTAATAGACATACTGGAAGATCCCCTATCCTTGCGCTTCTGGATCAGATAGTCACGTAGGTCAAGAGGATTTACAGAAGAAGAAGAAGAAGATGGCTTGTTCCTTCTGTTCACATCAGTTGGCATGCGGATGTTGGGAACCATAGTTCTCCCTGTGCCACCAGTATACAACAGGTTGGCCATCTGGGTAGCGGATGATCCCTGAGGAGCGTGTCTTTCCGCAGGCTGAGCCTTCTTTACGCTGAGAGACTTCACCTGGTGTATTTTTGAGTTCTGCTCAGGCTGGCGTAAGACAGAGGAGGTCCTCAGTCGGCCATCTGGTTCTCACGTAATCCGGAGGGTGGGCAGATTCTTTCCTTGCTGGCGTAAAGGCCGAGAAGTTGGGCAGTTCACAGCTTGCTTTCCCTTATGTAGATCGCAGGGATCATCTGCTTTTCTACGGAGGGCAGATACATTTTTATGCACGGAGCACGTTTGGAACTTCTGATTTTGCGCTAAGGCATTGTCAGAAATTCTGTCTGCCACGTCATCGACGGGAGACTGGATTTTACGCACAGAGAGCGTAGTAGGCTTCTAGACTAGCGCTGAGGCATTATCTGAAGTTTTGTCAACCACGTCAGGGACGGAAGACTGAGTTTTATGCGCAGAGCGCGAAGTAGGCTTCTGGACTAGCACTGAGGCATTGTCCGAAGTTTTGTCAACCACGTCAGGGACGGGAGACTGAGTTTTACGCGTAGAGGGCGAAGGTTGTGCAGCTACAACCTGGTCGGTCGGAGAGGTCGGACAGTCGGCAGGAAATGGTAGGGGATGTCTTGGGCATCCAGACCTTACGCAGCTTCCTGTGGTCTTGAACAGAGAGAGAGTGAGAGCTACCCCCTGCTCGAAGCATATCTTCGTAGGCAGACTGGTCGAACTGGACGACCAGGGTCTTCTTCACAGATCCCACGGATACCGCATCGTGTTGAGCAATAGCTTCCTCATCAGAAGAGAAAGATGTCCCCAGCAGAGTCGCCATCTTGTGTTTGATAATAAACGAAAGAAATGGAAAACGAGGTTTATACGAAACCCGCCCTTCTTGGTTTACAAACAAGATTATACAATTAATCTTATACGAGGATGTCGAGTACAATTTATTTAATCTGGGTAAATATTGCTATAGGAGTCTGATCTGCAGTCGATCACTTTGTCCCTTGGACCACACGATGGTGAAGAAGTGTCGTAGAAGACAGAAAGCAGCTTCGAAGGTTGCAGAAAATAGTGGATGCTCGATGCCAAAGTCGTCGATCACTACTCTTTGCCTGACCTCTGGATTCTTCTCTTTCAAAGACTCTTTGACTCTCAGTTCCTTGACCTTCTCCTTTGACTTTGGAATCTTTGACCTTGGTTCTCTCCACCCTCGAATTTTTTTACCTTGACCTCTGTTGATAGAGGTCTCTATTTATAGAGTTTTAGTGACAGTGACCACTCAGTCGGCGTAGAAGTCGGGTAGTGGAAAGCATAGCACCTTTTACGCAACGGTTACAATAACCATTATCCACGTATAAATGATCCTTTGAATGAGCATGTGACGCGTATCATTAAGAGATAACGCGTATAACTGCTGCGAAGATCACGGCATAAAAGCCATGTGGATAGTTATCCCTTGCATAGAAAAGGTTGGCGTAGAAGCCAATAACTGTCACTATGGCGTAGAAACCAAATAGCCATAGAAGCCGAGTAGGCGTAGAAGCCGAGTAGGCGTAGAAGATAGCTGATCCTAATCTTGTGTTTGATAATAAACGAAAGAAATAGAAAATGAGGTTTATACGAAACCCGCCCTTCTTGGTTTACAAACAAGATTGTATAATTAATCCTATACGAGGATATCGAGTACAATTTATTTAATCTGGGTAAATATTGCTATAGGAGTATGATCTGCAGTCGATCACTTTGTCCCTTGGACCACACGATGGTGAAGAAGTGCCGTAGAAGACAGAAAGCAGCTTCGAAGGTTACAGAAGAGAGTGGATGCTCGATGTCAAAGTCGTCGATCACTACTCTTTGCTTGAGCTCTGGATTCTTCTCTCTCAAAGACTCTTTGACTCTCAGTTCCTTGACCTTCTCCTTTGATCTTAGAATCTTTGACCTTGGTTCTCTCCACCCTCGAATTTTTTTACCTTGACCTATGTTGATAGAGGTCTCTATTTATAGGGTTTTAGTGACAGTGACCACTCAGTCGGCGTAGAAGCCGGGTAGTGGAAAGCATAGCACCTTTTACGCAACGGTTACAATAACCATTATCCACGTATAAATGATCCTTTGAATGAGCGTGTGACGCGTATCATTAAGAGATAATGCGTATAACTGCTGCGAAGATCACGGCATAAAAGCCACGTGGGTAGTTATCCCTTGCGTAGAAAAGGTTGGCGTAGAAGCCAATAACTATCACTATGGCGTAGAAGCCAAATAGGCATAGAAGCCGAGTAGGCGTAGAAGATAGCTGATCCTCCAGGATCTTGTGTTTGATAATAAACGAAAGAAATAGAAAATAAGGTTTATACGAAACCCGCCCTTCTTGGTTTACAAACAAGATTGTACAATTAATCCTATACGAGGATGTCGAGTACAATTTATTTAATCTGGGTAAATATTGCTATAGGAGTCTGATCTGCAGTCGATCACTTTGTCCCTTGGACCACACGATGGTGAAGAAGTGTCGTAGTAGACAGAAAGCAGCTTCGAAGGTTGCAGAAGAGAGTGGATGCTCGATGCCAAAGTCGTCATCACTAGTCTTTGCCTGACCTCTGGATTCTTCTCTCTCAAAGACTCTTTGACTCTCAGTTCCTTGACCTTCTCATTTGATCTTGGAATCTTTGACCTTGGTTCTCTCCACCCTCGAATCTTTTTACCTTGACCTATGTTGATAGAGGTCTCTATTTATAGGATTTTAGTGACAGTGACCACTCAGTCGCTGTAGAAGCCGGGTAGTGGAAAGCATAGCACCTTTTACGCAACGGTTACAATAACTATTATCCACGTATAAATGATCCTTTGAATGAGCGTGTGACGCATATCATTAAGAGATAACGCGTATAACTGCTGCGAAGATCACGGCATAAAAGCCACGTGGGTAGTTATCCTTTGCGTAGAAAAGGTTGGCGTAGAAGCCAATAACTGTCACTATGGCATAGAAGCCAAATAGGCATAGAAGCTGAGTAGGTGTAGAAGCCGAGTAGGCGTAGAAGATAGCTGATCCTCCTCCCCTGACTGAGACCTTGAGCGAATTCTGGACTAAACAGCCTTGATACGCACCAATACAAATATAGCCTGAGTTGGCGTATTCCAAGGAGATAGCGTATAGCGCGCTCCCATAGCCTGATGACGTAATGTGCCAAAGTGATGATGTGGACGTCTTAGCCGAAATTACGGCTTTTGGAGATATAATCAGATCTTTTGCATTAAATGCAGAGATCTGCCACCATCCTGCGCATTAAATGTGGAGGCGTATCTCGAAGATCTGCCATCATTCCGCGCATTAAATGCAGAGACGTGCCTCGAGCCCTGTACGAAGAGCAGTTTTTGACGTGGCACCTGTCTGTCTTTTGCGGAGCGTAAGAAGCTCATGTCTGCCTATGTAAAACTAGGCAGCGTATTCCAGAGACGTGTCTTGAAGATTTGCCATCATTCCGCGCATTAAATACAGAGGCGTGTCCCGAAGGTCTGCCATCATTCATTGTGCAGAGACGTGCCTCGAGGCTCTGTCACCCTTCTGCGTATTAAATATAGAGACGTGCCTCGAGCCCTGTACGAAAAGCAGCTTTTGACATGGCAGTATGTTTGTCTTCCGCGGAGCGTAAGAAGCTCTCATCTGCCTGTGTAAAACTAGGCAGCGTATTACCTTGTATGCGTAAAAGTGGTTTACGCCAAAAAAATGGCACTAAACGACAGTCTGGGTCGCTGTGCCGCGCCATCATTATAGCCGTTGTCTGGGTAGTCGTGCAGTACTCTTTGTCAGGAGTCAGACGTCAGGTTCACTGCATGATTTTGACAGGTTCATTTCGGGGAATACGAAGCGTTCCTCGTACACTTCAATGCTGCATTAAAGCGGATGAGTTTTACGCCATAAAGGCGATGTAGCACCCTTTTTACGCTGAAGCAGCATGGACATACTGCATTACGCGGATAGTCCTTGAGCTTATATTTTACGCTATGCTCAGTAAAAAAGCTCTGTTTGCACGCTGATGGCTCTGAGGTCATCTTTTTACGCTGCCCGGCATCAATATGCTGCGTATAGCTATCCAGCGTATTTTTTATGCTTCTACAACATGCATCATAGCTCACCCCACATCTCACGTCGGGTGCGGCCTGACCATTACATGCCTCATAGCTGTTATATATGATTAGCCTGACCTCTACATGTATCATAGCTAACCCAATGGTTAGCCTGACCTTACATGAATCATAGCTAATCATATGTAGCCAGCCTGATCATGTCCCAAGCTGATCACATGATAGACTGATACTCCAAACACTTAGAATAGTTACAGTTCTCTACTTTGGATTATATACTACATCACCATATATGATATTGTATCTCGTTCTCTTCGTTTCATATATGCACTGACTGTTTCATATTGTCTATATTGCTTGTCTCCTTACATTGCCTGTCTCTTTATTTTGCCATTGCATTTATTCTCTGTCTTCTTTTAGTATATAGCATTATCCGTTTATTGTTTTATAGCCCTTATCAATTAAATGAAAATATTATTTGAGATGTACTTTGCTCCTTCCTGACTGGAAAATATTTTTCCAGACTATGCCTAGTGGACTGGTGTCCGACACTTATGGACCACAGGGTGAGTAGCTGCAGTCTTGGAACTGGTAGTTCAGTTGTGATTCTGGGAGGTTTAACCGGAATCACTAGTTATCTAGCTAGTTCTTTTAGCAGATTATTTTGGTACCGGATTTGTCTCCGGCATACTTGTTCAGACTTGGATTTTTATTATTGAGTTAGACTATTTCTAATTTAGACTGATGTTGCATTTTATCTTGTTTCTTCGAGATCTTATCGTGCTGTAGTTGTGATTGAGTATGTTGTTCATACTATACTGTGATATCCGTGTCTCCTTATGGAATTGGATATTCATATAAGATTGATTAGATAGTTATATGACCTAGACAGCGTTCTACCGCCGATGCTGCAACGTAGACTGGACGTACCCACGCACTCGTGCCCCTATACCAGGTGCGGGTCGTGACAACTGAGTTGGAGATAGCAATGAGGTTCCAGCAGGGACTTCACTTAGAGATCTTTTACATGGTAGAGGTGCACGACTACCAGACCTTCGAGGCGGTATTGATAGCAGCTAAGAGGGTTGAGCTAACTTCTCAAAGGATGGCATCAAGAAGAGTGGATCGGAAGAGGCATCATGGACAGAACAATGAGGGAGAGCCAGTACCTAGAACATTAGCACCATCACCTGGTGTTTGTATCCATGATTCAGTGCCGCAGAGGACGGCAGTTTAAACAGTGACAGTACCAACTCGGCAACATCAGCCGAGGCACCAACAACAGCAACAACGACAACGACGGGGAGCACCAATAGGTTGTACCTACTGTGGCAAGGAAGGTCATACCCGGGATTTTTGTCGGGCAACTAATAGACTATTTTGAGATATGGGAGCCCTGATCACAAGATTGCCATGTGCCCATTGATGCTGAGGCCAGGAGGCCCAATACAACAGTTTTCTGCATTGTCAGCTCCAAGAGAAGTGCAGCTAGGAGGACCAGCAGTAGCAGCACGGCCTTTAGCTCAGCGTCCATTGTCGACGCAGGCCTAGCTTTATAGGCAGCAACAGCAGAATCAGCAGGGGCCACAACCACGGCTGCAAGGAAGACTGCAGTAGGAAGCTCAACAAGGCCAAGGGCAGGCACTCACCTTATCTTTGGAGGAATCTATGGCGTGTGGCGAAGTAGTGGCAGGTAACATTTCTATTACAACCTTTCCTGCCCTAGCATTAATTGATTCTGGAGCATCGCACTTATTTATATATGCATAATATATGTATTGGATTGAAGTTTGAGGCATTGCCAACAAGGCTGAATATACTCGCTGGCAATGGGATCGTAGAAGTTAGTAGGGTGTGCCTAGCATGTCCAGTCGTAGTATGTGGGCATTTATTACCTGCAAAGTTGATCGAGTTCCCTATGGATAACTTTGACGTTATCTTAGGCATGGACTGGTTGAGAGACAATCATGCAATGATAGTCTATCGTGAGGGTTGAGTGTTATTTAGAATTCTTGGTCTAGAAAAGTTTGTCCTTAGCATAATAGCAAGAGACCAACATAAAGGAGGAGTCGTAACAGTAGCAAGGAAAGCAAACCTGCTGTCCAAGATAGTTGAAGAGTTCATGGATATATTTCCCAACGATCTTTCCGGATTACCACCAGTTAGAGCAGTAGAGTTCTGTATAGAGTTGATGACAGGAGCAGAACCAGTATCCCAGAAGGTGAACCCTTTGTCACTATCAGAACTTGATCAGTTATATCGACACGTAGAAGAACTAAAGGAGAAAAAGTTTATTCGGACAAGTGTATCACCATGGGGAGCACCAACGGTATTGGTAAAGAAGAAGGATGGATCGACGCAGTTGTGTATGGATTATAGGCGGCTTAATACAGTAATAGTGAAGAACGAGTACTATCACGCCCCAGTCCTAAAATATCGAGGGACTAGACACGTGGCAATGGCCAGCAGCACACACCGATGGACAAACCTAATTTAATGGATCCACTAGGACGTACTTAAGCTATAATATAACAATAAGGGTGCAAAATACTAATCTCATCCACAGAAATAAATACATCAATATCAGAAACATAGTACAATATCAATCTCAATAAACATAACTCGGGGAACAACCCGATAATGAGTCTGATACAATAGTCAAGAAATAAGATAACAACTGCATATACTGAGTATGGATAAGACATATACTCAGAAGAAATCCTCGGCGATCACCTCGTCTTCTGGATCTGGTACTGCTCCAGTGCCTGTTACTGTTACTGTTCCTGCTCCTGCTAATGCACCTGTCCCGTATACCTCGGGGTAGATCTCGTCTGCTAATCTTGGGGACATAATCCGGATCCAGGTCCTCAGGAGACATAACAAGGTACAAATAATACAAGCCAAAATAAATACAGTACAATAATAAATAAAATAATAGGGTAAACTATATAACCATCTATGTGAAATACAATTTGAGAGCATCACTAAAACTTAGGCTGAGACCACTACAAGCTCAGTGTCGGGGAGCCGGTAGCAGTGATATCACTAGTAGAGTGCCTAGCTCTAATGTAGAGTCTAAGGCCTCACAATAATATCTCACTAGTAGAGTGCCTGGCTCTGATGTAAAGTCTAAGGCCTCACCATAATAAATATATATATATAAATCAGCCTATAGCCTGTGTGTCTCTCCCCACCCAATGTAATCACACGTCTCATGTCCATGACACGCAAGATCAAAACTAATGCAGCAAGTCATAATAAGATCTAAGCATATAAAGGATATGTCATGAAACCTGTATCCTATACAGAATCACCATGAATATCTCAGGAAGATTCTATCTCATGAATAGTGTCAAGTATCCTGGGTTATGATGTACTTGATAAGACAAGTACGAGAATGTAAAGGGTCTCGATATCCATCTCTATGTGACGTTACACAACTCCGCGTACGGTGTTGGCACCCGAATATTATTCGGACGCTAAGTAATATCATATGGTCCTAGGTTAGGCATGTACAACATATAAATAAGGCAAGAAAATATGTAACAAGAACTGCAAGATTTGGCAAGGTACACTTGCTTGGGGTTCTGACTCTAACTGTAGCTCTGGTCTCAGCGGAATTTGCAGGTACTCCTCCAGTTGCTGAAATAAATATTACCATCAGATTTAGAAAATATCAAATATCTAGAAACGCCTGTCCTTGAGTCCAATTTGGACACAGGGGCAAAAATGACAGTTTCTGGTCAAAGCGGGGTCCACATGTGGCCCGCCTCGCACTGAAAAATATGTCAGAACCAATGGTCTCCAAATTCGTCCAACTTAGTGTCAACAAGTCCATAACGATGATACAAACCCACCGGAACTTCCAGAATTGGATTCCGATGAGCCGGTCACAAAATCGCCCGTCAAGTGGAGCCGCGGGGCCCACGATACGCAATTTTGTCAATGTTCTCAGAATTGAACCAAACTTGGGTCACAGGACCAGCGTATTGCTACGAGTTCGATGGCGCAAGTTTCATTTCGATCCGACGTGTGTACACGAAGTTACAACATATTCCAGAACAGGCAGATACGGGGCGTTGTTGGCGGATACGCGTTAATTCCGGTGCGCACGCACATCCAAATCAACCTCTGTAAAATCCTGCACGTCCGTATCAACGGCGCACACCTTTTGGTGAAGATCGCGCGCGACCAAGTCATCCCGTTTGGCAAGACGTACTCAGTTCCGTGGGAAAATGGGGTATTGATTTTCCTGTTTTTGGATCGCAGTTTGCGATCGCCACAGGATGCGATGCACCGAGCGGATTGCACGGGCATCGAGAGGGTTACGCAGTCTACGCGTCATAACTGACGAAATAGAAAATGGAGTAACGAGGAGAGAGAACGGGTTACCTGAACGGGGCTACGCAGAATAGGGTTTCTTCGTGTTCGCGAGTCGACACGACACTGTGCTGTGTTCGGGTCACTGTGCTGTATCCGGTTAGGGTTAGGGTTCTGTGGCCGGAGACTCGCCGGGGTTGCTCGTGGAGGAAGGCGGAGGGCGGCGCTGCTGCGGCGGAGGCTCGTCGGCTCAGGCGGAGGCGTCGCGGGGAGAGCAGCGGCTGCTACTGCTCGTCGTCGAGGCGGATGGGAAGACGGGGTGTTGGGCGGCCGGGGCTCGGGTCGTGCGACTGCGGGTCGGGGAAAGGCGGAGGACGGAGGGAAACGTCGAGGACGATGGTGGAGGTGAAGTGTTGGTGGTGTGGTGGTGGTTTGGGAAATTCGGCGAGGCTGTGGTGGCTCTGACGGAGGGGATCGACGGGGTAGGCTGAGGCGGTGGCGGAGGGGATGATGTCGAGCAAGGCGGAGCGGGGAGCGAAGGCTCTCGAGGTTCTACGGGGGGGGGGAAGAGTGGCGGAGGACGGTAAGGGGAGAGTGGCGGGGCTCTGGGGAGTTCGTCGGCGGAGCGGGGCTGGGAGTCAGGGCGGCGCTGGGAGTTCGAGGAGGTTAGGGTTCAGGCGAGCTAGGGCAGGGGATTTCGAGGCTCGTCGGGAGGCTATGGTTCTGGAGGAGAAAGGCGGAGGCAGAGATCGAAGCGGGGCACTGCGGGAAGGTTCTGGACGGAGGAGACGGTGGCTAGGGTTCCGACGTCGAGGCGGAGAGGGGATTAAATAGGTGCCGGAACAGTAAAGGGGTTAGGATTAGGATTAGGGTTTTGACCGGGTTAACGGGTCCGGGTCGGGTTCAATTCGGATCTGACCCGTTAAGAGCTGGGTTCGGTTCGGTTTGGTTCTCCTTGGTTCGGTTCGGGTTGGTTTGGTTTATTTAGAAATAAATTGGGTTTAATTCAGGGTTTATTTAGGGTTAATTATAACTTGGTTTTTAGGGCTTTAAAAATGTTTCCGGGGTCCAATAAATTCTCAAAAAATTATCCTATGTATAGTTTTTCATTTTACACCTTAAAATATTATTTTCATAATATTCTAATATTAATTAACATCATTTAAAAATTATTTAATCACAAAATATTTTAGTTTTAATTTCAGAAAAATTCCAAAAAATTCCAGAAAAATTATAAAAATCCCTTTTAAAAATTCTTGAAAAATCAGGGGATTTATAAGTACCCATTACCAAGGATTGATGATTTGTTTTACCAGTTAAGTGGAGCAAGAGTCTTCTCCAAGATAGATTTACGATCAGGATATCATCAGGTGCAAGTTCGGGAGCAGGATATACCAAAGACAGCATTTAGGTCATGATATGGGCATTACGAATTTTTAGTTATGTCATTCGGACTGACTAATGCTCTAAAAGTATTCATACACTTGATGAACCATATTTTTATGCCTTAGACTGATTTGTGGTAGTATTCATCGATGACATCCAGGTATATTCTCGTAATAAGAAGGAGCATGAAGAACATCTCAGGATAGTTCTGCAAAATTTGAGGGAGCAGTAGTTATATAGGAAGCTTAGTAAGTGTGATTTTTTGCTAGATCGTATATCCTTTCTTGGACACATTATTTCTGGAGCAGAAGTGTCAGTTGATCCCAAGAAGGTAGAGGCAGTAGAGAACTGGCCAATTCCAAAGACAGTAGCGAAATACATAATTTCCTGGGCTTGGCAGAATACTACAGAAGATTTGTGTCAGATTTGGCTAAAATTATGATACCATTAACTCGGTTGACGTGCAAGAAAGTTAAATTTGTGTGGTTGGCGAAAATTCAGATAGTCTTTAAAGAGTTGAAGAAGAAGTTAATCTCTGCACCAATCCCTACTCTTCCAACAGGCTTCGGAGGATTCACTGTGTACTGTGATACATCAGGCAAGGGACTTGGATGTATTTTGATGCAACAAGGAAGAGTGATAGCTATGCTTCTCGGCAGCTCAGAGATCACGAGAAGAACTATCCAACTGATGATTTGGAGCTAGCAGTAGTAGTATTTGCACTTAAGCTATGGAGGCACTACTTACATGGCGATCGAGTAAAAATATTCACAGGAGTTATTAAAAAACTATGATATAGAACTTTAGTACCATCTAGGCAAGGCAAATGTAGTAGCTGATGCACTTAACAAAAGAGGTAGAAAATTTATGTTGATTCATCAGAAGAACATTCTAGAAGACTAAAGAGAGATGGATATCGAGATAGTACTTCCACAGAGTACAGGAGTTCAGGCTAGCCTATAGATTCAGTCAACTTTGGTAGATAGAATCAAACTAGCTCAGGCAGAGAACCCGAAGATTAAAAAGCTACGAGAAGAATGTGAGTCAGGTCTTCGGAATGAGTTGACAATACTTATAAATGGAACTCTAAGGTTTGGAAATCGTCTATGCTTACCAAGCGGGGATATTCAACAAGAAGTTATGACTGAAGCACACAATTCTCGGTATTTCATTCATCTAGGAGGCCCGAAGATGTACCAAGATATCAAGCAACACTTTTGGTGGAACAGAATAAAAAAAACATGCTTCGTATCGCGATGTCTGATATGTCAGCAAGTGAAGGCAGAACAACAGAGACCGACAGGATTATTACAGCCGCTTCATATTCTAGAGTGGAAATGGGAACACATCACGATGGACTTTATGACTAGTTTACCTAGATCATCGACTGGTCGAGATACAGTTTGGGTGATAGTAGATCGTCTCACAAAAGTAGCTCACTTTTTTTCTTTTCGAGTAGGACTATCTATAGAATAATTAGCTAAAATATATATGTGATGGATTATGAGACAATACGGTATCCCAGTAAGTATCATGTCAGATCGAGACACATGGTTCACTTCTCATTTTTGAAAAAATTTGCACCAGAGCTTGGGCACCAAGTTAAGATTTAGCACAACTTAACAGACGGACAATTAGAGAGAACCTTCCAAACCCGGGAGGATACGCTACAAGTCTGTACCTTAGATCTTGGTAGATCTTGGGAGAATCACCTTCACTTGGTGGAATTCTCGTACAATAATAGTTATCAGGCCAGTATTCAGATGGCACCTTTCGAGGCACTATACGGCAGGAAGTGTAGGTCACCGTTGGCTTGGTTTGACATTGGTGAGCAAAAGATGTTAGGCCCTGAAATGATCATGCAGATAGTAAAGTTTGTCCAGCATATTACAGAGTGACTTCAGGTTGCACAAGATAGATATCGTCATTAGATAGATCAGCATCATAGACCTTTAGAGTTTAGTGTCGGCGACTACGTATTTTTGCAAATTTTGCCTACCCGAGGAGTCATTAGATTCAGGGTTCGCGGAAAGCTTAGTCCCAGATATGTAGGCTAGAAATCACGATATAAACAACTATAGCGAAGCAAGTCTAAGCTAAAAAGCAATAACCAAGCTCCAGGAAAGTAAAATGACTGAAAGTAAAAAAAGTTCACAAAATTGGCAAGGTGTACTTGCCTAACGCAAACTCCCAGCCTAAATCTTTTAGTCCACCACCACGAAATGGATCAGAAACCATACTCCAGGTCTCAAGACCATGCTTCCAAGCTTGAGAGAAAAATAAAAAAGAGAGGAGAAAGAAACAGAAAGAATAAAATGAAATATCTCGAGTACTATTTATCTCAAAAATATCTCGAAAGTAAAACAAATATCTGTCGAGCATTATACCGTCGTTATACTATAGTATAACATTGGTATATCTGTCATGTAATAAAGTTGAAAAAAAAGGAGAGAGAAACAGAAAGAATAAAATGAAATATCTCGAGTACTATCTATCTCGAAAATATCTCAAAAATATCTCAAAAGTAAAATAAATATCTGTCGGGCATTATACCGTCGATATACTATAGTATAGCATTGGTATACCGGTCATGTATACTATTTAACTTAGACATGATGGTTGGTGACACGATACCAAGGGTAAATCATAAAACAAATATAGAGCATGAACTTGAAGAACCTACTCCATAGTAGTGAGTGATGATATGAGAACCTATTTTTAATCCACCCTACATTGATGGATTTTTGGGAAATCATATTTTTATTATTGGGTTATATTGTATCTAGGTCTTTTAGAATTTATGAATAGTTATTTATTATATGATTACTATGACTTCTATTGTGTAGAGGCTTATGTTGCGTACCATTATGTAATTACATGTATTCCTCCTCAGAATTGAATTTAGTTGAGTTCTTAGACTATGTATGATTAACTAGTTAGATTAGACTTATTATTGCTAATAACGATTATAAGAACTTATGATTAAAAGATTTTTTTGGGGATACTATAGGTTGATAACATCGTACTTAGGATAGAATGCTGAGTTAATAACTGTCCTAGTTACAAAATGCGAGATTTAGATACTGTACAGGTGACCTAGAGGATTTGTGCTTGTAGCATTTTGGATGCCGATGATAAAGGAACAATAAACTCATATGTATTGAAAGTTTCAATAACTTAGGCCTAAAGATGGTGATTTTTCTAGATAATGATTAGCATGATATCAATTATGAGATAATATCTGGTGCTGAATTAAGGACCAAATGCTTGTACAATGGAACTGCATAGTTTAAGTACGAGAGTGGAGCAGTAATAAATTGCATAAATATATGCAGAGATATGTTGAGTTCGTTGATGGGGAGATTGATTTTTAATTTCGAGGACAAAATATTCTAAGGTGGGTAGATTGTAAGCCCTCTAGTTTTAGGTTAGGATTATTCTTGAAATTTTATATTCTTTTTTATTTGGGTTTATTAATTATCTCTTAGAATTTTATTTTATTTTATTTTGAACCATTCACCATAGCCTTAATATCTTGAGCGCTACACCAACATTTTTCTTTCAACCAACTTTGCATACTTAACTTAGTCGATCCAAATTATGCCCATGCCATGATTGTCACTGAGAAAATTACCTTTCCATGCTTCATTTTAGTTGCACAACTTTTGCGACACATTTTTACGAAAAATGATACTTATACCCCTTTTTCTAGTTGTGGACGATTTTAATACGCAACACCAATTCAATTCATCTGACAAATTTGATATTCATGAGCCTAACTAGACCTACTACATAGACGACACTTGTGTCCCATCATTTGATCCCCCTGTATACTCCATAAATATTATAAACCAATGTGACTAAATTTGTTGCCTTATGCGACACATATTTTGTTACCACACTCAACGAAGCTCAAACACTAAACCCGAACCCCTGAACCAACTTCTTTGGCTTATGCATAATTTTCCACATCCATCCCCTACTTTACAATACACAAAACACATATTTTCACACACAAAATCTCATTATTTCATTCATTTGAATTTAAATTCAAATTTAAATTCAGCATCTTCATAATTTATTAACAATCTATTGCACCTTCCATCTTTGTAACCAATTTAGACCATACAAATATTTATTTATGGAAACCCCTATAATTAAATTATAGTAATTACATTCTATTTTAAGCCTCATTTAAGCCTAGCCCTAGATTTTAAATACCTAAACAAATCTAACCATCCATGCATGCATTTATCTAATACCTATATATACTCTATTTTCCTAAAACCCTAGGGCCGACCTTATACTCCTCCTTCCAATTGTGAATCAACCCTCCCCCTTCCTTATCTTCTTCCCCCTGATTCTCTTCCCTCTCCTTCCCTTTTCCATCCTCCCCCACAGCCCAAAAATTACCCCCCACCTGTCGGCCGAACAATAAGGCACCATTGCAACTGATCTGTTGTGCTACTATGCACAGGCTATGCACAGCACAAAATAGCCTCCCCATAGTCCAAAAATACCTCCCCCTCGAGGCCATTTCACCCTCCTTTGATTTTCAAGCCTTTGGACGTCGTTTGAGTCTCCTAGAGGCTAGAATCGCGACTTGAACGCCTACCGTAATCGTAACTTGGTATGTTTCTTTCCCTTCGAATTCGTCATTTTGTTCATGATAAAATTATATATATATATATATATATATATATATATATATATATATGAAAATATATGTCCATGCCATGATTAGACCATTAAAATTTGTATTTAACCCATGTACCAAATCTTGTTAAACAGTCCAAATTCGTCATAGAATTCAGCCTCATTTTTTGGGAGTCATAGCAACTTAGGAAAGACATGACTCCCAACTCAGAACTTCATTTAATCTTTTGTTTTTTTAAAAGAACCGTATTGAATTTAGGTTTCAAAATATAGAAATTAATAAGCCAAATTCGTTATGAAACTTTCTGAAAAATTATTTGAGCATCAGGTGTCTGAAAACGAATATATTTTGGTATTTTTGCGATTCCAGGGGTTTTCGGACACAAAAATGAGATCTGTTTAAAGTTTCAGAAAGCTAACGTGAAGTCCTACGATATACTTAAACCCCATAATTTATTAAATTAGTCTAATAGGTGCAGTAATGGTTATAAGTAGAGGACAGACTATTCGACATAGGCTTTTACGAGTATTCATAAAAATATGGATATGACTAAAGCATATCAACAATAGACTAGAGATATAATGTATATAGTGTTGAGTAGTATTTAATTTAAATTTCTTCTTTAAGACATTTGGGATCTGTGGCATCTTCGGATATGGACGTTGGACATGCATCTTCACAGCAACCGGGAATAAGCAAGTGTACCTTGCTATGACTTATTACAGTTCATACTTTATATATATATATATATATATATATATATATATATATATATATATATATATATATATATATATATAAAATTTCTTATGGATTGTGTTACCCTAGGGCCGTTAGTCAATAGCGTTCGGGTTAGAATCGGTTGTCGACGTCCGTCCGCGGTGTCGGGTATCAATATTTAGAGTTGTCATCACGTTATCACAGATGTGCTCATACTTTGCCTGCCAGGCCCTAGGACACTCGACATGACATTTTATGTGGCAGAATCCGTTCTTGACATGTTCTTGGTGACTGGATTTTGTATTGGGTATTAGGACCCGCGACATGAAATACAATTATATCTATACTATTATGACTCGATATATTAGATATAGATTTTAATCTTGCGTGTTATGGATATGATACGTGAGGTTACATAGAAGGGGAGACCATACACCATGCTATGGGCTGATTTATCATAGTTTGCCTCTGTCTTTGTGTCACTACCACATTTCTAGATGAGGGCATTCTTTTCATTTTATATATTTATTATTTAGTAA
Source organism: Iris macrosiphon (assembly GCA_036927795.1). Classification (NCBI taxonomy): domain Eukaryota; kingdom Viridiplantae; phylum Streptophyta; class Magnoliopsida; order Asparagales; family Iridaceae; genus Iris; species Iris macrosiphon. Next base: position 115,350,973 of record JAYESA010000004.1, read on the forward strand.
TTAAATATTATATATTGTGCTACTAATTAATTATATTATATTGTGCTATTTAATTATTTGATTAGTAGGCTAGCCTATGTTTACTTGGACTTGTCTTTAGTGGACCCATTAGAATGTCATGACATAATTGAGCCCAATATTAGACTAGGCCCATTAGACCAATTTTCTTAATTAATTAAGAAGATTATATTAGTTTTATGTAGAATTGGAAGCTTCCTAATATAGCCCTCCCTAATTAAACCTCATGTGTAGCTAGTAGGGGTACTATAGACATTGTACATTGCTTGAAAAGGGGGGGAAGAGGGGGCCGTCCACTATAGAGGGTCTCACTCTCTCTCCTCTCATTAGTTTATTTCATTAGAGATCTCCAATTGTGTTCTTTCCCAAATTGACTCATCCCTCCACCAAATTTAACTCAATTCACAGCCATTTCCTCTCAATTTTTTCATCTAAGAAGCATTGGAGCTTGGATTGCAAGAAGCACTTGAAGGAAGAAGAATTGACAAGAAGATTGTGTCACAATTTTATCCATTGAGCATTTTATTGGGAATCCAACTCCCAATAGGTAAATTTTGAATCTACCCCTTAATTTAGACTATAATTCATGCATTTAACCATTAGAAATCATCCTTTGGCTTAGGGCTACCCATAGGATCAAGAACTAGGTTCATATGATTTTTATTATAGAATCTATATGGTAATTTATGTCCAATTAGGGAGAATTATGAGATTGACACATCAAATGTGTGTCATGAGACCAATTAGATCTAATTAGACTTAGATCGGGGTTGTGGGACTAGATATGTGTCCATAATTGGACACGAGTAGAGCGTATCATAGTATCTTGTGATACGGTGTGATACGGAGTTCATTTTGGATGATTTATGTAATTACTCTTCAATTTCTTTTGTAGCAAGTTACTTTAGTTGTATTATGATATGTACGTATAGGTATTATGGAGATTTAAGGGTTTTGGCATTCCAATTGGGTACGTATCATAGAGTATCATAGATAGCATGCCAAGTGTTTAGTCTAATGCTTCTATTTTGTGTGTGTGTGTGCTATATATATATATATAAATATATATATATATATATATATATATATATATATATATATATATATATATATATATATATATATAAGAGTATATATATTTATGTAAGTGTTAATGTTTATATATATATGTATATAGACATGCATACATATTAGTGTTGTGTGATGTTGTTGACTGTGAACTAGAGGGGTATGCAGGTCATGTTTATGTGTGTTGCTACTATTATTGCAATTTGTTTGAGTGTGGAGTTGATGTACCTACTATGTTTGAGCTAAGGGGGAAGTGCATCAATGTGGTTCACAAAGGAGAGGAGTGTATATGTGTGAGTGTGTCTGATATTGTGAGAAAGAAAGGGAAATAACAGCAGTGACAGCAACTTGAAGTTGTTGCATTCAAGAATAGGGGATTAAGTTATTCGAAAACCTGGAGTTGGGGTAATGGGAAGAAGTAGCAGCAGTGCACAACGTGCACTGCTATAAGAGCAAGCAGCAACAACAACTGCATATGAGCAAGTCAGCAGCATCAGTACGTGGATAAGGGGGAGTGAAGCTCGGGATTGGAATGGGGTCAGGAAACTAATAGTGCACTTTAGTGCACTGTTTGATGGAGAATAGTATCAGTAATAGCAAGGTATCAGTCAGGATAAAGGAAGAAAGTAGGTATCAGGGCACTAATTAGTATCCGTAGCAGTGAGTTGGGAGTGACACTTGAATTGGAGGGTGCAAAAGGGAATGCACATCAGCAGTGATAACAACTGAAGGACTATTGTGTGCTCAGGTGACAGTACCCAATTGAGGGTTTATATCAAGTGAGAGAGGTTGTGGTATTTATGTGTGTGTGCCTACAACATTGTGTGGCTAACTGGTGTATCAATTAAGGGTCAATTGAGTGTTGATATCAAGGGATATATGTGGATATCAGAGTGAGTAGAAAGTGTGGTACTTGAGAGTATGGATGCTCAAGTGTCAGTGTTGAGTGAATAGGTAATGGACGGAAGGTTATATGTAAGGTTGGTAAGGTAATTTAAGTTAACTTGAAATCAAGTATAGTGTTAGACCCCACGGTAACCTATACTAAAGGAATTAGAGAATAGTTATAACATAGTATATTTTATAATTAGTTAGTACAGCTTACGATAACCTAGTATAGTCCTAGTAACACTATAGAAATCCAACTACTAGGTTAATATGAGCTATAACTTTAGTATTGACCTAGTATGATACCAAGAACTAGAATTTGACCTAGAAACTTGTGTTTGACTTTAGTTGGCTTAGTTTGACTAGTGGGACCTAATATTAACCTAGAAAAGCATATTTAGTACATTTAGCTAATTTCTCATTCATTATACCAAGTACCATGATGTTCCTATTTAGGTGTGTGTGACACCAGCTCGGATATCGATATACACAATTTTCTCAGGACCACAGGCGAGTACATTCTCTGATAATTTTCTTATTTGATAGCCTCTATATTTTATGTATTTAGTATTGAGATATTTGATTCCTGACACGATGGTTTCACGGATTGGTATACGTGGATCTTGGTCATGAGATGTTTTTGTCATAGTTACTCAGTGATCATCATATCGTGCTTCATTATTACTCAGTGATTACCATGATATCTTAGTGATTATATAGACCGTGATAATAGTATATGATATTATAGACCGTGCAGTATGATATACATGTCATAACGTGTCATGATTTGGATCCATGTACTAGTCGGGGGTTGTGAAACTATTAGTACATATCTGATCATATTTATAGCCATAATTTAGTGTAGCCCGTGATAGTTAGCAGATCATGAAACTCATGTGTGATTATGCTAGCTCACCTTTTATTTATAACCCGTGTTAGGCCCAAGACGATCACATTATCTTACTAATATTTCAAGGCACATTTATATATATTTTTCTTTTATTCTAGTTCATTACATTATTGTTCCTCACCATATTGTTCTCAATTCTTGCCATTATTGACCATGATGCTTTTTCTCGTGATATATGCTAGTGTAGTATTTCTATCATTTATTTTTATTTGCTATTGTTGTTTCATAGTTTCTGTCAATTATTGGAACTGCTATTTGGGTTGTACTTTGCTCCAATCCTGACTGGATATATTTTTCAGATGATTCATTAGAGGACTAGTATTCTACGCACTACGGGCCACAAGATGGCGAGCCAGTTGAGTTAGCACCCGTAGAGCCTATTGAGTTAGTACTAGCAGTCGATGAGACATAGCTAGTTCATTCATGATATTGTATATGTTAGTTCACTACAAGAAATATGACTTTTCTTGACGGTTTATTTCTTGACGGTCGTAAAAAACCGTCAAGAAAAGGGGTTATCTTGATGGTTTTAGGTATACGTCATAGAATTACATATTTTATGTTAATTTAGCAAAAAAATACCATAATAGTTGACGGTTTTAAAGGAACCGTCAGGAAACACCATTTTATTTATTGACGGTTTGGCAATAACAGTCAACTAACGTAGGTGTAGAAAAATTGTCGCGGATATTTCAACTGCCATTATTGTAAAAATTTTAAGCTTTTTATATTTGTTGATGGTTGATCACTTTAATCGAAGACCCCCTCTCTTTAACAAAACCCCTCCCCCTCGAACCTCTTAACAGAGAAATGTTTCTCCTTCTTCTCTAGCGGCATCCTTCTCTGGAACCGTTGATGATCCCTAGGGTTAAAAATCTTCCCCCTCACTCTTCTCACTCTTCTCATCCACGACCCCCAGCCTCCCCTTCTCCTCTTCACTCTTCTCCTCCCCTTCTCCTCCTCCTCTTCTAATATCCTGCTTCATCAGGAACTAGTTCGCCACAAGAAACATTCACGTAGACAACAAGGTCGACAAGGCCCAGATTTGGGACCGTCATCTAGGAGAGGTCCGATCTCTCCTCATCTTCCTCTTCTTCTTCTAGATATGGAATTTTTTTCTATTTATGACACAATAAGATGTTGTCATGGTGACAAAGGGTATACAACTTGATGTTGGATTATCCTGGTTATGCTTTATTTAGGGTTTCGATGGTGTTTGCACTCGTTTCTGATCGAGATCTAGCAATTGAGGGTTTCCTATGGTGTTTCTTTGGATTGGGGAATTTTTTTAGGGTTTTGAAGTGCAGTTCCTCTCAAATGCTTGAGTTTTCTCCTCTGGAACCAGAGGGCTAGGATTTCTAGCAGTGGTACTGGATTTGGGGGAGGGTTAGGGCTGTTGATGTCGATGTTATAGTTTCTTCTCTACAAGGAAAAGGTTTATTGCTTTTTTTTTGGTTCAAGAGAAGAACTTTTGTCTCTATAAGATGAAATGGTGGATCATACCAATTCACATTACCTGTTTGGTCAATATTAGTACATTAAAATGTAGAGTATTTATAAATGTTTTTTGATGTTTCTATTTTTGTTACTTTTGTTTTGGTTCGGATCATTTGGATTTTAGTCTAAAATGTATCATTCATAGTTTAGGCTATCTATAGTAATAAATGAGGGAATATGATCCTTCAACAAATTTTCTCTCTTTGAGTATCAGTAGAAAAACTACAACAGTTACAAGATTACATAAATAGATCACTAAGAGTAAGACTATGACTTATTTACATAATAACATTGCTAGTAGTAACCATAGTACTGAGACAAAGTATTTATGTTAGGATGTTGATTGTTTGATTCATTTTTGCATACTAACGCATTGCTAATTGGTTTTGGATCCACTACAAGAAAAATGAATTACATCTTATACTATATTCAATTCTCATGTGACTCGTGTGACTCGTATCTAGCAATGGTTTTCATACTAAGACATTTGATTACTAACCATTTTTGCATACTAACACATTAATTGCCAACCGGCTAAAGAAACAGAAGGTAATCTTTTATGTCTTTCATACATGGATTTGATTAGTCTTTCGTCTAAAGGACTAAATATCTGTTGTCCTTCATATTTTAATGAATTACAGGAGCCCATATTTGTTAGTGGGTAGACAAATGTTATTTTTTCTTCCTTTTGGATGAATAGTTGTCCTCGACCTCATCTACGCATCTCGTCTTCTTCCATTTAATAACAAAGCCTTCCTTATGATGACACTTCCTTATCAAACCAATTTTGTGAATGTTATAAGATTTCTACAGGCCGGAGCTATACATTTCCCATGTTAGGTAACAGTTTGAAGATAATTCTGGCAGTATATATTTGAGTTCTGTTATTAAGTCAAGTTAGATTAGGTACTCTGTTTTTTATCCAGAGAGCAGTGGATTTGAAATTTGGCCTCAAGTGCACCTTAGAGTTCTGGTTTTTAGTGTAGTTTGGGTGAGTTTTCGGTTTGGGATTGGGGTCTATTTGTTTCCCTAGTAGTGGTACAATATAGAATCCATACCTTAACCATACATCTAACCGAACAGGTTTGGGTTAATGAAGGAATGCTTGGTTTATCCATACCTTAACCATACAAGCAGACTTTTGTGGGAGGGATTGTAATGAAGAATCCTACAAAAGTTGTTTATTTCTTAGCTAAATATTAAGCCAAACATAGCCAAAACATGTGTACAAGAAAGCCATTCATTCAATATTTTACCTGATCTAGTTCTATTTGATCTATGCTAATTTTTTATGCTTGGTGTTTTTAAATTTGTTGATTTTACATTATTAGAAAGTTCCTCTTTTTTGTGGCTTTTCAGTATATTACAGATAATAAGATTGAAAATATCCCTTGGCAAAGATTTGAAGAATGGTCTCTCAAGGTATGAAGTTGCTTCAAGTAATAGAAATGCAATCCCATATCTTCACGATTCTTTTTAGATAAGGACAACAACAGTAGAAACTGTAAATTTTGTCTCAAGGGACATTGTGGAGCACATGATACTGAAAACATCTTCAACCATATTTCAATAGTTGCATATCATTTTGAGTAAAAGAAGGGCAACTTGATATTTTTAAAACAAATTATGCATAGTGTTTGATGGGTTATGGCCTGTACTATTATACTAAGCTAACTTATAGTCTAATATCACCTCATGTTCTCACTTATAGTCCATTTTCTTAACAAAAATTTGGTTTGCTGGTGTAACAGACCAATCCTTTCTTCTTTTGTTGGTTTGCCATTTTTATGAGTTCATTTCCTTTTGGGATTATGGCAGATTATGAAGTATGAACATCTTTGAAGATGATGTATGTAGGAATCATTAATTCTACTTGGAAAGTCTTTTCTACTATTTTGCAATATGTAAATGTTTGATTCCCTGCTTGGTGAATTATCAGTTCAACAAAGAAAAAAAGTATGTAATCATTTTAAAAGGTTACTTGCTCGGTAGGAGATTTACTAATCACTTATACAGTTCAGATCATGTATGAAAGAAGTTCACTTCTTAGACAGTGGTGATTTATTTGCAAAATATGATGCTTGCACTTCTGCTATAGATTAGAAAGGATAAAGATATTATCCAATAATTTAGATGTGCCAATGGTTCCATTTAGATACTTTTTACTTGCATAAGATATAATTAATATATCACTGGGGAGTTACAAAATTTATTATAGATACATATGCTTGTTTATTTCACTATCTTGAATTTTGATATCTTGCAATCTTATAGCATATAAACTTCAATTGCCTATCTTTTTATGTATACAGTATGCTACATGTCATTGCACTTGTTGCATGATTGTTGCAACAGATACTTCTAGCGGTTCGTTGGCTGCGAATATTTTTATGGTTTTTCTTTAGTATGAGTGCTATTGAATACTTTGTTAATTACTTAGCTTGAGCAAATCTTCCCTAGTGATGAGCATAGTGCAAAGGTTAGTAGGCTTCTACCTTTTCTCCTGGCATAAAGTCTGTAGATTTCTTAAACAAATTAATAAGACTTAGCCTAAACTAACTTTCTATTTAAATTAAGTTACCTAATAGCACATGGTATAAATTTTTGAATTATTATTTCATTGCTAAATAGCCAAAATATTTGTTGCATGGACACAAATTGGACTAAATGATACATACACAATGACATGGAAACAACATCAAATTTTGGCATGGCCAAGTATATTTTTAGTATCTTTCATGTGTCTGATACGATGTGACACAAACACATTATTGATTGTCTCGGTGCCCATGCTTCCTAGGTCATAATACTAAAAAAAAATTGTTATCTGAGAACAGAATCAAGGCTCAATTAATTTTATATAAACAACAATAAAAACTTTAAAAAATCTTTATACCAAGTATTTAGGGCCAGGCAGTTATAAACAGTCACAAATTAAGATATAATGTACTACCTGGTGCTTATTTTCTTATCAGTATTGGAGTGTAATTATAACATAGGCGCTTAGAATATATTTACACTTTTTAAATTATTGAGTGTACTTATACCTGGTGCTTATTTTCTTATCAGTATTGGAGTCTCTGGTCACCTTCTCCTCCTCCCGCCAAGGTGAGCCTGACTCTTCTCTAGAGTTAAAAAAATGCGGAGGTTTCTGCTGAAATGACGAAAAAAATGGGTTTGTGGTAAATTTCATGAAATTTTGGAAGTGTTCCTTCTCCAGATCTAGAATTTACAAGACTTTTAGTAAATTTTCTTTCGGATTTGTAGATCTATGATGAGTAAAAACCCGAAATACATATAAATTGCACGATTCTTATTTTGTTTTGGATTTTGGATTTGTAGATATGTGTTGGGTAGGTTTTTGTCCCTGACAAAAATGATTTTTTTTGTTCTTTCTAACAACATAAATATTTAATCCTTGGTACCAGGCTCGAAAATAGACCAAATGATACGTTTCCTTGCTAAACAAATGTTAGCATGTGCTTAAATTTATTTTGTGGTTTTAAACAAGATCTACAATTTAATATGACTTATTAGGGAGATAAATCTGGTGATCTGTGATAAAGGGGCTGTTTGGAATCATATCATTTGAGATTGAATTTATTTTTACTATGGTTTGTGATGTCCATCACAGGATACCAAAGCTCTCTGGACTCAAGCTATCTGAAATATATTTTGCGTTGGATATCTACTACTATTTTAGTGTTGGATATCTACTACAAATTAATATGTACTACTGTTTTAGTGTTGGATATCTTGTTTATAGCCTGTTTGATATCTTATTTATAGCATGTTTGGATATATTATTTGCAGGGGTTGGCTTTCAATGAAGATTATAAGGTGTTACCTCGATTACAAGCTATAGTTGATGGCCACCCCCACCAATTTGGTGAAGGATGGAGGTAGCCAACTTATAGCTCTATTTTAGACTATGATGAGGAAGGTGCAACCTTTGAGTCTAAAACATAGACGGTCCCGACATCACAAATGAGTATCCGTTGGTGCCCCTCAATTAGAAGGTAAATTTTAGACTATGATGATGAAGGTTTATCTTTGAGTCTAAAATCTACAAATTGGCAATAATGAGTTTGATGTTGAATGATTTGAGCCAATCCTTTTTATACTACAATTTTTTGGGGTATCAATTTTATTATGAAACACTGGGCTATGATGAGAACATATATTTGCTCAGTGATACATTCTTCAGACTTCTGAGCTAATCTATAATGATACACTGATATTACTATCATGTCCAGGTTGTCTACTATTCTAATTTTGAATGAGAAAGTATATTATTTGGATTATTATTATGATACACTACAGTATATTATTTGGAGTATTGTTTGGAGTTCTATTATGATACATTACTTTGCTGAAGGATACATTACTATGATGAGTTTGATGGATATGCTTTTTGTTCTTGTTCACTTGGCCATATGCTCCTTCTAGGATCTCACATCCTGGTTGCCCTTATCTTTTTGGGCTTTATTGCTGACAAGCTATGATACAAATCCTTTCAATTGGGCTATGATGAGAAAATTTCACTGGATTTATTTTATGAAATACTCCTTTCAGTTGGCTTCATTGGATTTATATCTTGTTTCGGTTCTTTCTTGTTTGAGTTAGCTTCATTGGAATCCTTTGAGCCATTACTTTTTAGTATCAGATTTTTGAATTATATACCTACATGTGCTCAATTATAAACTGTTTAGTATCAGATTTTAAGTATCTGATCTATGATTATCTACTCTATAATTTTCTTTTATGAGTATTTGCTCTATAATTTCCTTTGAGCCAAACATTCCCTATGAGTATCTGCTCTATGATAATTATCTATGATTATTTATAATTTCCTCTGAGCCTATCCAGTCCAAGACTGGTTTGATGTCCAGTCTTGGTTCTATGTCATATATTTGGTACTTTCTTCAATTTGTGGCTCACTTATAATTTTTTTAATGATGCAGTGCGGTTTATTAATCTTGACTGCAGTTATTTTAATACTGCAAAATTTCTTTGCACTGCTATTTTTTTAATGATGCACTGCAGTAATTTTTATTAATGAACCACTGTAATTTTTCTTTGTACTGCAGTTTTTTAGTGATGCACTTCAATTTTAGTCACCTATGTTCCCAGGAATCTTAATCATGCCTTGCAGTTTTTTTTTATCAATGTGATGATACACTAGGATATGAGTATCAGTTAACATGGACTATTGAATAAAATCTTCAATGTTGTATGGACTTTTCAATCTTGCTTCTTCAAGTACTATGTAACGTTGACATGTTTGTTATGGCTTTAGAGTGATGTAAATTATGTTATTTGGGCATGTAATACTGAGAATTTGTTTTTAGTAGTGCTCAAAATTTTGTAGCACTAGATCATTGGCAGTTTTGTAGGTCAATTGGCATGCTGGATTAGTGGCTATATTGGTCATGTGCTCGAATTTTTTTAGATCTTATCATTGGAAGTTTTTTGCTTGTTGAAAGTTTCATTAGTGGTGACATTACCTAATTTAATAGGTTCACTTGTGGGGTATGACCCAAACACTGAAAGTGTGCATTTTAGTTCCCACCTTCACTTTCAAGTGGTCATGCAAACAAAGTATATGGAAAGTTCTCACTTGCGGGGGACAAAATCCTTTGTATCCAAACACTTTTTGGAAAGTGGAATGCATTGAAAGTGAAATGAGTTACACCATGGTGAAAGTGCCACTTTTACACTTTTGCGATGTTACCGCGATCCAAACAGCCCCTAAGAAGAAGAAATCAGCAGTAGCAGCAGGGGATCGAGGGAAAGAGGGTCATGCAAATGTTTATCTGCACAACAGCAGTTAGATGGAGATAGGCAGTAGCACCAGGCACTTGGCTGTGAGTGTGCTTTGTGGTGATGAGTGTATCAGGGTTTACGGGTTCATATGGGCAGATTCTTGTATCCAATTAGAAGTGCTAGTGTTAGTATATTAGAGTCTTATATATATAATAAATATACCTTCACATGGTCATTCTCTTATTTTATCGCATCATGTTTACATTCAACTTGTTATCATTGACTTCATTATTTTGATTGCACTTGCTCTTCTTGTTATAGGTTGGTAGGGCTGGTCGATTTGGAACCAAAAGTCTGGCCATTACGTTTGTTTCATCTGCCTCTGATTCAGATGTTCTTAATCAGGTTAGTTGTATTTTTTTTAGGCTACGACGTTCTCTTCTTTGGCCAAGGAAGAAATCCTAGAAAAGTTTTTTTTTATGTTGTATAGGTCCAAGAGCAGTTTGAGGTCTGGATATAAAGGAACTTCCTGAGCAAATTGACATATCAACTTACAGTAAGTCTCATTGCTTACATGCCCTATTGTTTGTTGAAATATTCTTTTTCTGGTTATGAATAACTTGTCTTGATAAAAATATATTTCTAACATAAGCATCAAATAAAATTAGCATATATGTGAAGTACTCCTCAACATACCATCACTTTCTCTGGTACGAATAAAACACATCATTTTCCTATTAAGGAAAATGCTTTCACACCAAGCATACATGATACATGATGCTGAATAACAGGTGCACTGTTAAATGTTAGACAGGAGATCAAGGAAGGAGATCAAGGAACTGAGCTCCAATCTAAAATATAAATAGAAAGCAAAGAGTTAGTAAAGTTACCATGGTAATGTATTATATTCTGGTTTAACTGCCACACAAACCTATCGACGGCTACCATTGATTGATTATAGGAACAAAATAGTTGGTTGTATTACATGTCGAAGGAATAATATATATTTTTATACTGAATAAGGTTATTATCCATAGTCTATTACAGGTCACTCAAGATCTTCTTGCTATTTGATCTCTCTAAACTATTAGTAAACAACTTTCTCATTTTTAATAAAATTGCTAAAACTAGCATATGAAATTTGGTATAACAGTCACACTTTTGTAGTTTAACTAGAAGAGTCAATAAAAACCTAGCTAAGAGGAAATCACTGATGAAGGGGCTTAAATTCTAGGTTAACTGGTGGAAAATTTCATTAAACCCTGAATAAGAAGCAATCAACAATGGAAGGACTTATATTAGTTTGTTCCTATAGAGAAGTATTCTTTATGGAGATTGTTTCATTTGACAAAGTCAAGAAATGGACTTAAATACTTTATTTCCTATAATAATTTTATTTGGTACTTGATTCGTGACAAAAAGAAGTAGTTGCAGGTTAATATATGGATGGGGACTCTGAGTAAGCCTGTAGGTCACCATGTTGGTTTCATTGCTTGTAGGTACTCATAATTGTCTTTTTTTTTCCTCTAATAATGAGTCCAAATTAATCACCAAGTTAAAAACTTGTATTCATGTTATGCTGGAGTTTGGCAGATTGAATATATTAATTTTTTTAAGTTAGAGAAGTATAAGAATGCTACTAATTAAAGTATTGTTAACTTGCAGGAACAAATAAGAGACAACTATGAGGAACTCCCTTCAAAGATACCTTGTATAGATTTGCTTTGTGATGTATGGCATGTTCCAGAAGGCTGATGAGAGAAGGATTTTGATGAGAAAGAAAGATTTTGATATTGTACAAACCATATATTTTGGTTTATTTGTATATATGGTTCTTGGATGTTTATGATGTACAAACTACATATTTATTAATAGAAAGATTATGTTTTAATGTTCTTCGATGTTTGCGATGTTCTTAGTTTATGTTAATATAATAAACATATTTGTTTGGTAAATAATATATAATTATAAATAATTTTGCTAAAAAATAACATAATAATGTTTCTTGACGGTTTTTTCTCGTCAAGAAATGGTTTTCTTGACGGTTTAAAACCGTCATCCAGGCGACAGTCAAGAACTTTCTAGTTACCTTGACAATTTTTGGCTATGTTTTCTTGACGGCTTAAAACTGTCGAGAATTTTATTTTTCCTTTCTTGACGGAGAAAAACCATCAAGAAAAGCCATTTTTCTTGTAGTGGTTAGACGCTTTGGCATTATATTATTATTTGATGTCTTGTGTTGAGTTTAGACTTGGACTTGTGATGTATTGTGACTTTATTTCTTTTCTTTTATTCCATATCGTGTCATATCTTCCTCTAGTTTATTATTGTAATTGAGTATTTGTTTACCATTACCATATTATAATATTATCCTCCATTTGGGGAGTTGAGATATCTTAACAGGTACATTATATATATTGTGTGAGATATTTAGATAGTATTGTTGACTTAGATAGTGTTCTACCATCGATGTTGCGGCGTAGGCTTGACGTACCCACGTACTCGTGCCCCTACAACGGTGTAGGTCGTGACACATTTTTGTGGTGACCCAAGCAGGTCAGGCTTCGCAACTAGTACGATGTCAAGGTAGTAGTACTCAGACTTAGAGTATTACTACAAGCCTGTTATAGGATATAGGACTAGGGATACAGGATGATAGGATACTCAATCACTACTAGGAACATTTCTAATCTATTGAATTTGCTATCTTTATCATTCAGAATAATTTCTTTCTTTGAAATATTATTGTCCTTCCTTGATGTTATCCTATCTTGCACAATATTTATTCCTTTGTTTGAATCTGTGTTCAGGATGCAGCTGAAGACCCGATCGCAGCGCTCTGGAGCAGTTTCAGCGAGGTCCATTACTTCGTTACCTCAGAGAGAGACAGTACGACTGTTCTACCTTCTTTCGCTCAGAGGATTGCTTCACCAGTCTAGGTGGGCATTTCAGCAACAACTTTTGAGGGTGTTCCACCACAAGTTCCGAGGACTGTTTCCTCAGTCATGGAGGGTCTTCCACCCCCACCACATATTCTAGCAGACGAGACGCAGATATTTGCTATGTTCAAGGAGATGATGGCAGCATAGCAAAGGCAGACGGTTGTTCTATGTCAGGGCATCGAGAGTGCTCACCAGTTAGCACTAGCTACTATGGAGAAGGTAGCACTTTTTTACCCACAGACCGTACCGCTTTATCCCGTACCGTACCAGCTGAGGCCGGGTACCATCATTGACTTCAATAGGATGGGGCCCAAGGACTTTAGGGGCTTCGAAGGAATATTGTACGCCCAAAATTGGATCGAGGACATAGAGAGGGTCCTAAGGCTAGCACAGATTTCAGAGGGCCTACATATGGAGGAAACGGGCAGCCATATGTTCGACATTGCTCTGACATAGTTTCATACAAACCCGAGGATCGCGGCGCCAGGACTGACTTGGGAAGCTTTCAAAGTGTTTTTCAAGGAGTTGTTCTTTTCGGATGTGGCTCTGAGTGCTCTTGAGAGCCAGTTCCTAGACCTTGTCCAGTGGAGCATGACGACGGACGAGTATACAATAAAGTTCTGCAGACTAAACAAATTTGTAGAAGGACAAAATCCTCTAGGAAAGGCCCAAAAGTTTTGGAAGGGTTTGATCAGGGAGATCATATCTTTTACTAGAGAACACGCACAACGACATTCGAAGATATCCTGATGGATGCACAGAGGGCAGAGGATGACTTGGAGCTCAAATCCAAGAGGATGCGAGACACATCAGGAGGAGCTAGCAGTAGTGCGGGTCCAGCCAAATGACCCCACTTCCAGCATCAGAGGACCTTCCAGCAGCAAAGATAGCAGTTTCATGCACCATTCCGAGCACCAGCGTAGCAGGTATACCAGGCCCCAATATCGGTACATCTGGCCCCGTAGTGTACTCACTGTGGAAATATTGGGCATACACGGGAGGTTTGCAGGAAGAGGCTTGGAATGTGCCTCTATTATAGAGAGCCAAGCTACCAGTTGAGGGAGTGTCTAGTGGCTCCGGATCGAGCAGGCCAGGGAGCAGCACCGGCACAGAGAGCACCAACGAGACAATATGCGGGACAACAGAGGGAACCTCCTTTACAAACTCAGCAGCAGCATTTTGTCCAACACCAGCAGCAACAGAGAGGTGCATCGCGAGGGTGATCTTTCGCCATTACAGTTGAGAAGGAGGAGCCAGTCAGAGATGTGATATCAGGTTCAATTTTCCTTGATTCTATTCCATCTTATGCTTTATTTGATCCTGGTGCTTCCCATTCTTTGTGTCTATATCTTTTGCTCTTAAGCATCAATTAGAGTCTGAACCTTTGGCTAGGACTTGTAAGATCATGACTGGGGGAGGCATGGTCAGTGATGTTTGAAAGGATCGGAGGGTTATACTGGGAGGCCAGGAGTTGAGCGCATTCTTACTCATAATGTCACTTTTGAACTACGACATTGTACTCGGGATGGATTGGTTGAGTAGACACCACGCTAGTATTGATTATCGAGGAGGCAGAGTTTTGTTTCGACCGCAAAGAGAGCCAAGTTTTGAGATTGCCAGAGGAGCACCGGAGCAGAGCAAGGATGCCATCTGTGGAGCCATGGTGGAAGAGAAGGAGTTTTCACATCCATTGATAGTAGAGTTCATGGATGTTTTTTTCGAAGGAGTTGCCAAATTTGCCGCCAGACCAAGATATTGAGTTCTCTATAGACTTGGTGCCAGGCGCAGAGCTGATATCTCAGCACGTCTATAAAGTTAATAACAGCGAACTGGTAGGATTGAAGAAGCAGGTGGATGAGTTGCAGGACAAATGCTTCATTCGATCCAGTTCATCACCATGGGGTGCTCTGGTATTGTTTATACCAAAGAAGAATTGGTCGGTATGCATGTGTATCGACTACAGGGCTCTAAATAACCTCACTATCAAGAATAAATACCTGTTGCCGATGATTGATGATCTATTTGATCAGTTGAGCGGGGTAAAGGTATTTTCGAAGATAGACTTGAGTTCAGGTAACCACCAGGTTAAAGTAAAGAAGGAGGACATTCTGAAGACTGCTTTTCGGACTCGGTATGGCCAGTTTGAGTTCATGGTAATGCCATATGGGTTGACCAATGCTCCGACGGTATTCATGAATCTGATGAACAAGGTGTTCTAGCAGTATTTTGATAAGTCCATGGTGGTATTTATCGATGATATTTTGGTGTATTTGAAGACCCCGGAGGAGCATATGAGGGTGCTCTGGTATTGTTTATACCAAAGAAGAATTGGTCGGTATGCATGTGTACTATCGACTACAGGGCTCTAAACAACCTCAATATCAAGAATAAATACCCGCTGCCGATGATTGATGATCTATTTGATCAGTTGAGCGGGGTAAAGGTATTTTCGAAGATAGACTTGAGTTTAGGTAACCACCAGGTTAAAGTGAAGAAGGAGGACATTCTGAAGACTGCTTTTCGGACTCGGTATGGCTAGTTTGAGTTCATGGTAATGCCATATGGGTTGACCAATGCTCCGGCGGTATTCATGAATCTGATGAACAAGGTGTTCTACCAGTATCTTGATAAGTTCATGGTGGTATTTATCGATGATATTTTGGTGTATTTGAAGACCCCGGAGGAGCATGAGGAGCATATGAGGATAGTTCTGAGACTCTTAGGAAGGATAAGCTTTATAGTAAGCTTTCGAAGTGTGCGTTCTTCCTTGACAAGGTTGAATTCCTTGGTCATATGATTACAGGTGACGGGATCGCAGTGGACCCGAAGAAGATTTCAGCAGTGGAGTCATGGGCTACTACAAGTTCAATGGCAGAGATCAGGAGTTTTCTGGGGCTAACAGTGTATTACCGGAGGTTTGTACAGGACTTCTCTAGGATTACAGAGCCGATGACTATGCTGACCCGGAAGGATGTGGAGTTTGTCTGGACTGAAGAGAGTCAGGCCGCTTTCGAGGAGCTTAAGAAGAGGTTGACGACTGCTCCAGTAATGACGTTGCCATCTGGATTAGGTGGATTCACTATCTATAGTGATGCTTCAGGGAAGGGTTTAGGTTGTGGCTTACAGTAGAATGAGAAGGTGATTGCCTATGCTTCCAAGCAATTACGTTCTCATGAGAAGAATTATCCTATCCACGATTTGGAGTTGGCATCAATCATCTTTGATCTAAAGCTGTAGAAGCACTATTTGTACGGAGAGCGTGTGGAGATCTTCATAGACCACAAGTTCTTGAAGTACGTGTTTACCTAGAAAGAGCTAAACATGAGACAACGGCGGTAGTTGGAGTTGATGAAGGACTTCGACATATCATTGCAGTACCATCCAGGAAAGGCCAATGTAGTCGCTGATGCCTTGAGTAGGTATCCAGTGGCTATGTGCTTAACTATGGACAGACATTTATTGGCCGGTCTTGAGATATTGGGTATTTAGGTGTTGGTACAAGGTGTTGAGATGCAGATGTGGGGACTGTAGATATAGTCAGAGTTGATAGACAGGATCCGAGCTACGCACTATGACGATGAGTCTCTGAGGAGCATCAAAGCATAGGTTCGTATGGGATTATCCGAGGATTTTACTATTGCTGAGGATGGATCACTATGGCACGGTACCAGGTTGTGTGTGCCAAGTGGGATGTTGCACGAGGAGGTTCTTCAGGAGGCACATCGATCGTAGTACTCTATACATCCAGGTGCCAATAAGATGTATAGAGATCTGAGGGAGCATGTATAGTGGTATGGTATGAAGCGGGAGGTACGCACTTCGTATCTGCCATACCTCATACACAACCCATTGGCTATCCTACATACATCTCTAGTATGGCCTCCCTTGCCACAGTAAGTGCAACCCACCGGTGCTCCCTGGCACTGTTGTTGTTGTTGTCTCGGCTGCTGCCGAGCCGGTACTGTCACCGTCGAAACTGCCGCCCTCCTCGACACTGAATCATGGATGCGAATGCCAGGTAATGGTACCGACACCCGGGGTACTCCTCCACTCTGAGCATGAGACCTCTTTTGGCCTCCTATCCTTGCCGATAACCTTTGCATGGTAAGCTCGTGCCTCCAAGCTGCTATGAGTACCTCTTCATAAGCCTGGTAGTCATGCCCATCTACCAGTTATAAAATCTCCAGATGAAATCCTTACTGGAACCTCATTACTCTATCCGACTCCGTAGCTACCATGGTTGGAGAGAATCTACTCAGCCTACAAAACTCGGCTGTATATCCATCCACTGTTCTACCGGCCTGCTTGAGACTGATAAATCTCTATTGTAACTCATACTGTGCTACGACTCCAAAATATTTAGCCCTGAATCGAGCCCTGAAACTATCCCAAGAGATAGGATGCCTCAAGCCAATCTCTACCGACGCCCACCAGTCATGGATAAGGTCTTGAAGCTGCAATCGAACTTGATCAACTTGTTCATCAGTCGGAACCCTTGCTGCTGCCATAATGATCTCAATATCCTGTAACCAGTCATCTTTTGTGATGGCATCCTCCGTGCCATCGAAGTACCTTGGGTTAAGTCAGTAAAATCTAACCGATGCTCCCGAATCAGTCCTTCCTCCTTTTTCTAGCGTCGTCTGCAAACCCTGACTCAAGAAGACATTCTGTTCTTGTTGTTGAAACTGTTGATGCTGTTATACCGCCATCTGGTGTTGCTGTATAGCCATCATTCTTCGGAGGATCTCCAGCAATGCCGGGGTATCAAGTACCATTGGTACTGCTAGGGGTATGGGTATTTCAGGGGCTGGTTGCTCGATATATCCCACTTTTGGTTCCATTGTGCCAGCTTGTTCAATTTCTAGCTCTATTCAAATTTGACTCTGAACATGTACTACCTCTCGTTGTTGCCCAGGGGAACCCTGTCCTGCTATGCCTGCTGCTCCAGCAACTGAAGAAGCCCTAAAGAAAAAGACAAGAACCATTAAGAACAGGATGGGAAGGATCAAGTAGGCAAGGAGTTTAACAGTTCAAGCGGTGGTATCGAGGAAGATGAAGCAAGATATCAAGGGGGATAAATTTTGATTGAGACTCATATGACCATAATACCCCACAAGTTTGAAAATACAGACCTGCATGGGCTACCACTAAAATCTTGTCACGCCCAATACCGGAATACGGAGATGGATATGGCCAGCTCTCTCGTACAAGGTATAAAATATCGTACGACGATCATGGTTGTAACTAAACAAGGGGTGCATACTATAAGCAAGTCACTTAGGGTCACATATAACATCTATTGTCTCAATCAGTCAAATAAGAATAATAAACATAGAACATATATGACAAGGAAGTAAGGCATCCCAAATGCCCTGCCACAACATTCAAGAAACCAGCTGTACAAAAATGAGAAAGTTGGCAAAATAACAAGAGTACATGACCATGATCAGTTGTAGTCTGATTAATTACAATCATGTAGGGAACTAAATATCCATATTCACGGCTAACAAGTGCCGGTGTCTAAACGCCCAAAATGAGTAAAATGTGAAATAATGGGCAAGGAAAAAGAGACCCACTTGTTTCCCTCAGTGGCCATCCGTCTGGTGCGTGCCATTGTTCAGGAAAAAGTACGCTTGATCCTTGGGTGCTGGCTCTAAACCTGGCCATGCAAAACCAGTAGGTTAGACCCCAAATAACAAGTACCACAAAGGAATCACGAATGCAGAAATAAAACCAGGTTATAAAATAGATTATATATATATATATATAGTTCTGTCTCGTAGTTTCGGTTCATAGCTTATCGTGACACAATAATCTAACCTTACAACCAAACAAGGACAATGGTTAATCCATCGCACCATGTTAGTCCATGTCCCAAAACTATTTGATAGCAGATACAATACACAAACACGCTCAGTTACATAATCGGTCAATCACTTGTATGGCTTACTAGATGGAGTCTGAATTATCACAGAGATATTATGCATATAGGAATCCTCAGATCGAACCAGGTACTAGCAGGGTTAGCCGAGCCATAATTCGCCACATAGCACATAGTAATATGCACCGGTCCCTCGTAAGGCCACCGTGCTAAGATCACATAGAATACATAGTATCATATAATAGTAGGATATTGCCATCCACTAATGAGGATTTAAACAATATCCATGGGGACTAGCCTTCACACCCCAATTCAGATGACTGGAGGTGGCTAGTTAGGCACGATCTCGAGATTCTATTCCCTCCAAATTCTCTACAAGTTTAGTTGCCTAGTTAACACTAATATTAACTGAAATCTTATGGCGTGGTCACATGGTATTCCCCTTATATGACGTACCATAATACGGCCATACTAGAAACGAGTTCACTTTATCACTTGATAGTTCAATTTGGATTCACCCCAGCGTGATGCAACAATCAACATATCCTAGCCTAGGTCGGTCATTGACTAACCCTTATGTCCATGCTGGAGATTGAGTCATATCATATGTCACGTAGCACATAGGTACATCGTAGTGTAAACAAGTAATATAATCACGTAGGAACACTTAGCACGTAGGAACGCATGACACGTAGTAAGTGTATCAGCACGAATACAAGTGGTCGGGTCATGACGCATAGATGGTCTAATACTTTTGTGGTCATCAAAGTCACACATACAACTCATAAAGTCCAAAGGAACATTCAACCAAAACTAGCCCAATAAAACGTGTACAAGGGGCCGCATGCACGTAGGAGGATCAAGGCCGCATGAGAAGTCAGGCCGCATGACAATCCTGGCCGCATGGAGTCATGTCGCATATAATCATGCCGCATTGAGTCATGCCGCATGGAGTCAGGGCTAAGGTCTCCTCATTAGGATAAGTTATTAAGAGACGAGAAATAAATAAAGTGTCAGTGATGTGACATAAAGTATGATGTGACATAAAGTATGTTAGAAAGAAAAGGCAAAAATATAGAAAGATGTGCCACGGTTTCAGAGTCATGCATCCAAGGATGGTGGTCGCATACTATGCTTGCCACATAAGTGTCAGTGATTCTTCTTGTACAATCGGACCGCTCCGCATACGACCGAAGACTATTGGATGTTGGTCGTCGCGAGTTGGAGGAACAATAAAGACAGAATCTTCATATGGCCCATATGTCATGACGACATTAGATGTTGACGCATCTTCCCATATGATCTCCCCACGTTTGACAGTTAGGGGAACTGAAGCCTGTTTATGACTCCTGTCTTTGCATTTCTGGATCAGAAATTCACGCAAGTCAGGAGTGTTAACGGAAGAAGAAGAGGAAGAAGGCATGTTCCTCCTGTTTACATCATTTGGAATGCGGATATTGGAAACCATAACTTTTCCCCTGCCACCCGTATATAATAGGTTAGCCATCTGAGTAGCAGATAATCCCCGATGAGCGTGTTTCTCTGCCAATCAGGTTTACTTTATGCTGAGGGGTTTAACCTGGCGTAATTTGGAACTCTGCTCAGGTTGGCATAAAACTGAGGAAGCCCTCAATCGGCCATCCGCTTCTCGCGTAATCTGGAGAGCGGACAGACTCTTCTCTTGCTGGCGTAAAGGCCGAGAAGTTGAGTAGTCCACCACTTGTTTTCCCTTGCATAGATTGCAGAGACCATCTGCTTTTCCGTGGAGGGCAGATGCATTCTTACACGCAGAGCGCGTTTGGAATTTCTGATTTGGCGATGAGGCATTATCAAAAATCTTGTCTGCTACATCACAGACGGGAGACAGAGTTTTACGTGCAGAGCGCGGAGTAGACTTCTGGACTAGCACTGAGGCATTGTCAGAAGTTTTGTCTGCCACATCATAGACGGGAGACAGAGTTTTACATGCAGAGCACGGAGTAGACTTCTGGACTAGCACTGAGGCATTGTCAGAAGTTTTGTCTGCCACGTCACAGACGGGAGACAGAGCTTTACGCGCGGAGCGCGAAGGTTGTGCAGTTACAACTTGGCTGGTCGGAGAAACCGGAGAGTCGGCAGGAATGGTAGGGGATGTCCTGGGCATCCAGACCTTACACAATTTCTTGTTGTCTTGGACAGAGAGAGAGAGTGAGAGCTACCCCCTTCTCGAAGCATATCTTCGTAGGCAGACTGGTCGAACTGGACGACCAGGATCTTCTTTATTGATCCTACTGATACTGTATCATGTTGAGCAATTGCTTTCTCGTCAGATGAGAAAGAGGTCCCCAACAGAATCGCCATCTTGTGTTTGATAATAAACAGATGAAATAAAACTAGGTTTATACAAAACCCTTTCTTAGGTTTACAAACAAGAAGTACTATTAATCCTATACGAGGATGTTAAGTACAAATTTTAATCTGGGTAAATATTGCTATAGGAGTCTGATCTGCAGTCGATCACTTTGTCCCTTGGACCATACAATGATGAAGAAGTGCCGTAGAAGAAGGAGATGCTTCACAGATTGCAGGAGGGAGTGGATGCTTGATGCCAAAATCGTCGATCACTACTCTCTGTCTGAGCTCTTCTCTCTCTGTTCTTCGATTTCTTTTAACTCTTTCCAACCTTGGAATTTTTGACCCTTCGACCCCCGAACCTCTGTCAATAGAGGTTTTTATTTATAGGGTTTTAGTGACTGTAACCGTCCAGTTGGCGTAGAAGCCGAATAGTAGAGAGTATGGCACTTTTTACGCGACGGTTATAATAACTGCTACCCACGTATAGATGATCTTCTGAATGAGCGTGTGACGCGTGTTCCATTAAGAGATAATGCGTATAACTGCTGCGAAGATCACGACATGCAAGCCACATAGGTAACTACCCCTCGCATAGAAAGGTTGGCGTAGAAGCCAATAACTGTCACCATGGCGTAGAAGCCAAATGGTTATCAAGTTTGGCGTAGAAGCCGAGTAGGTTGGCGTAGAGGCCGTCAGGTTGGCATAGAAGCCAAGTAGGCGTAGAAGCCTAATTCTGCATAGATAGGTGGCTAGCGTAAAAGATAACTGATCCTCCTTCCTTGACTGAAGTCTTGAGCGTATTCTGGAGCAAATAGCCTTCTCACGCATAAATGCAAATATAGTATGAGTTGGCGTATTTCAAGGAGATAGCGTACAACATGCTCCTTATAGCTGAAAAATAGCCCGATGGCGTATTCCAAGGAGATAGCGTACAACGTGCTCCTATAGCTGAAAATAGCCTGATGGCATAATGTGCAGGGGTGATGATGTAGACATATTAGCCGTAATTATGGCTTGCCCAGTCTTTGGAGATATAATCAAATCTTGTGCATTAAATATAGAGATCTGCCACCATTCTGAACATTAAATGCAGAGACGTGTCTCGAGCTCTGTACGAAGATCTGTCACCATTCTGAGCATTAAATGCAGAGACGTGCCTCGAGCTCTGTACGAAGAGCAGCTTTTGACGTGGCAGTTCATTTTGTCTTCTGCTGAGCGTAAAAGCTCACATCTGCCTGTGTAAAACTAGACAGCGTATTCCCTTGTATGCGTAAAAGTACTTTGTATCAGGGAAACGTCACTAAACGACGGTTTGGGTATATGTGCTGCATCATCATTACAGCCGTCGTCTGGATAGTCGTGTAGTACTCTTTGTCAGGAGTCAGGTTCACTGCATGATCTGACAGGTTCATTCGAGGAATACGAAGCGTTCCTCGTACACTTCCATGCTGCATTAAAAGCGGATGAGTTTTACGCCATAAAGGCACCTGCGGACCCCGTTTTGACCCGAAATTGTCGGTTTTGCCTTGTCTCCGAATTGGACTCAAGGACAGGCGTTTCTAGCTATTTGATATCTTTTGAGCATGATGGTAATGTTTATTTCAGCATCTGGACATATTTCTAGAATTTTTCCTCGAGAACATAACCGTAGTAGGATCCAAACATCAGGCAAGTACCTGCACTTCAAGTTTATTCTTTATATTATGATAATTAGTTCCTTGCTCTACTAGTACCATTGGATGATTACACGTAGTATTAGAACATTGGATTTCATGTCTTGCTTTTCGTGTCGGGTGGGAGAATACTAGGAGGCATGTAGTTTACCCTTCCCCCTGTCCTGATTGCTAGCTGTTGGTACGCGACTGTACCATCAGCCTGATACTCGATTATTCCTGACTGATAGCCGTCTATGATGGCCTAATTAGCCTTATAACCCCCTACATGCCAACTATGTATTCTAAATACACAATTACACACACATAGTTTCTTGTCTTGTTACAGTTACATTTTCCTGTCTCATTATATTCCTGTCTTGCTCATATCCCTGGTTTATAGCAATTAATCCTGTTTTACTTATATTCCTGATCTTTAGTGCTTAACTCTTAGTTAATTTCACTACTTATTGTGCATATTCTTATCGTGATGTTTAGTCAGTTTCTTTCTACTTGTCACAAATATTTAGTTTAATCTTTGTTGTGCATTTGGTACTTTGCTCCTTTCCTGACTGGATCCGTTGATATTAGGCGTTGATGAGGACTATGCCCCCACCTATTATGGTCCCTATGAGGGAGCAGGTGATACTTTTGAGGAGCCGATTCCCACTCAGGAGACTACTGCTGAGGAGTAGTTAGCAGTTAGTTATTATTTTTTCTTTCATCCTAGTAATCGGGTTTGTCCCCGATTTGAATTTTTGGTTGTAATAAACATTGGATCTGTTGTCACATTTTGTTTATGAAATCTTAGCATTCCTTTTCCTATTATTATCCTTGCCTACTATTTTTATTGTGAATGAGTTAGATTTAATTTAACTGTGAATATGACCTAGACAGCGTACTACCGCCGACACTGCGGCGTAGGCTGGACGTACCCACGTACTCGTGCCCGAATATCCGGGTACGGGTCGTGACAGAAAGTTAGGGTTTATCTCTTGGGAGTTGGAATCCCAAGGCCAAAGTTTCCAATCCACTTGAAATCACCTCCCTCAAGCTCCAAGCCTCCAAATCTAGCCTCCACACTAAGTCTAGGTTCTAAACACCTAGGTTGGGGAAAAATGTAGGGTTAAGGTTTATACAAATGTAAGAAATGGAAGAAAGAAAGACTTACTTGAAGTGGAAAGAAGAAAGGAAGAAGAAAGAGTGGAGAAGAAGAAGAAGAAGTGATGAAGAAGTGATGAAGAGAAAGGGGGCTGCTGTGTGCACGGGCTGGAATGGGGTGTAGGGGTCGGCCACATGCAAGAAAGAGGGTTTCCTAAGTCTCCAAAAGACCAAAATGCCCTCCCTAACTTGGGATTGGGTTTCGGGTTCCAAAAGAACTCAAAGTAACTCCCAAACTCTCCAACTAACCCACTAAAAATATAATAAATATTCTAAACCCAAAAATAGGTCTCACAAGGGTGTGGGTTGGGTCGGACATGGGTCCACTAGGGTCTGACATGGGTCCAGACTAGCCAAAACCCTAAAAAAATCAAATAAAAAATATTACAATCACTAATTAAATATAAATATAATTAATTATATACAATACACAATTTACCAAATAAAAAAAATAACCCTATTTTCTAGAATTGGGTAGTGACACACCCTGACCTCGGACTCCCCTCCTCCAGCCTCCAGAGCCCCGCTCCGCCGTCTTCCCCAGTGCCTCGAGCTTCGTCTGTCACCGCCGCCCGAGCCTCCACCTCCAGCGCCGCCGTTTCCTCCTCCCGAGACCCGTCGTAGCAGCGCCTCACCCGCCGCAGCAGCGCCTGAGCCAACCTGACGAGCCGAACCGCTCCGTCTCCACCCAGTTGTGACCCAGCGCCCCTCCGGCGAGTCTCCGACGACTGGTCGAAACCCTAGGACCCTGCTACAGTACAGTGTCTCGTGTCGACTCGCGGACACGGGAATTTTAGTTTCCACGAAGCCCTGTTCAGGTAACCCGTTCTTTCTCCTCGTTGTCCCATTTTCTGTTCTATCAGTTATGACGCCAACCCTGCGTGACCCTCTCGATGCCCGTGCAATCCGCTCGGTGTGTCGCGTCCTGCGGTGATCGTGAACTGCGATCCAAAAAACAGGAAAATCAACACCCCATTTTTCCCCGGAACTGAGTGCGCCCCGCCATACGGGACAACTTGGTCATGTGCGGTCTTCACCAAAAGGTGCGCACCGTTGATACGGACGTGTGAGATTTTGCAGAAGTTGATTTGGATGTTCGTGCACACCGGAATCAACGTGTATCCGCCGACAACGTCCCGTATCCGCCTGTTCTGGATCTCATCGTAACTTTGTATACACACGTCGGATCGAAACGAAACTTACGCTATCGGACTCGTAGCAATACGATGGTCATGTGACCCAAGTTTGGTTCGATTTTGAGAACGTTGACAAAATCGTGTATCGTGGGTCCCACGGCTCTACTTGACGGGCAATTTTGTGACCGGCTCATCGGAATCCAATTCTGGAAGTTCTGTTGGGTTTGTATTATCGTTCTGGACTTGTTGACACTGAGTTTGACAAATTTGGAGACTATTGGTTCTGACACATTTTTTGGTGCAAAGCGGCCCACTTGTGGACCCCATTTTGACCAGCAACTGTCATTTTTGCCCCTGTGTCCAAATTGGACTCAAGGACAGGCATTTCTAGCTATTTGATATTTTCTGAATCTGATGGTGATGTCTATTTCAGCAACCGGAGGAGTACCTTCAAATCCAGCAACTGCCAGAGCTACAGTTGGAGCCAGAACCCCAGGCAAGTGTACCTTGCCAAATCTTGTAGTTCTTGTTACATATTTTCTTGTCTTAATTATATATTGTACATGCTTAACCTAGGACCGTGTGACATTACTTAGCATCCGATTAATAGTCGGGTGCCAATACTGTACGCAGAGTTGTGTAACGTCACCTAGAGATGGATATCGTGACACTTTACATTCTAGTGCTTGCATTATCAAGTACGTTATACCCAGAACACCTAACACTATTCATGAGACAGAATCTTTCTAAAATATTCAAGGTGATTCTGTGTAGGTTGTAGGATTTATGACATAGATATTTTATTCATAGTTAGTATATGACTTGCTGCATTAGTTTTGATCTTACGTGACATGGACATGAGGTATCGTGGACATGAGACGTGTGATTACATTGGGTGGGGAGAGACACACAGGCTACAGGCTTATTTCATACATATACTACATAGTAAATTATATAGTAAAATATATAGTAACTCTGCTACAAGCTCCCAGACACAGAGCTTGTAGTGGTCTCAGCCTGAGTTTTAGTGATGCTCTCAACTTGTATTTCACATAGATGGTTATATAGTTTACCCTATTGTTTCATTTATTACTGCACTGTATTTATTTTGGCATGAGTTATTTTGTACCTTGCTATGTCCCCTGAGGACCTGGATCTGGATTATGTCCCCAGGATTAGCAGAGGATATCTATCCTGAGGTGTACGAAACATGAGCACTTCTCGGAACAGTACCAGCACCGGAGGATGAGGTGATCGCTGAGGATTTTTCCTAAATATCTGCTTCTTCTATGCTCAGTCTTGCTGCTTTTAAACTCTTCTAATTCTTGTTTAAAAAATAATTATAACAGACTTATTATCGGGTTGTTCCCCGATTTTATTTACTTGTGACTGTTGATGTTTATTTCCTTTTATTGACATTGATGTATTTATTCTGTGGATGAGATTAGTATACCCTTATTATTGTATTACAGCTTAAGTATGCCCCAATGGATCCATTAAATTGGGATTGTCCATCGGTGTGTGCTGCTGGCCATTGCCACGTGTCTAGTCCCTCGATATTTTGGGACTGGGGCGTGACATGGTTTTTGTGGTGGCTCATGCAGGTCAACGACTAAATTGTTCGGTTTCAACTTAGGGACCGTGTAAGCCTGCAATAAGGATAGGATAAGTTTTTAGGATCTCATCCACTTGCTTGAATCGTTCTTGATATCTATCTCGTATTCGAATTAATTTTTGACTTGCATCCTGCCTTGATTCCTGTGCGCCTCTTATAAGTTCATTTTGATGCAGAGTAATGGATCCAAGAATCGAAAACGAGAATCCCTTGGGTACACCACACGATGTTGTGGTTACCTATGATGAAGGAGTGACACCAGAAGATCGAGGACAATCAGCTCAAAGCAATCAAGTGGGACAGCATACTTCCAGGTTTCGGCGTGATAATATTCCACCTC
The DNA here is from genome assembly GCA_036927795.1 of Iris macrosiphon. Taxonomy (NCBI): domain Eukaryota; kingdom Viridiplantae; phylum Streptophyta; class Magnoliopsida; order Asparagales; family Iridaceae; genus Iris; species Iris macrosiphon. Next base: position 115,378,181 of record JAYESA010000004.1, read on the forward strand.
CTCCGCAGTTCGTTCCACCGATGCCTGTTTTTCCACCAGGACAAGTCATGGATGGACAACAAATATTCTAAATAATCTACGCAATAATGCAAGCCCAGCAACAAGTTCATCAAGTGGCTCAGCGTCGCGAGGCGGAGTACTTGAGGACCAGCCTAGTAACCGCATTGGAGCAGGCGAACCCACCAGCTAGGCGACCAGCGACGGGATCTATTACTGATTTCCGTCAGCTCAAGCCTCGTGCCTTTTCTGGCAAGGAGGGACCAACCAAAGTTCATGAGTGGCTCACTAACATTCAACATCAATTAGAAGCAGCTGAGCTTCCAAGAGAACGTTGGATGACTGCCGTTAGAATACAGTTGACGGACAATGCTCATCACTGGTGGCTATCTTAGGAGACACGGCTCGGACCAAACCGAGTCACTTGGAAAGAGTTTTCCTGACTCTTTCAGAAGATGTACATTCCGGCTATCGCTCGATCAGAACTTTGGGACAAGTTCAATCGCCTCACTCAGGACAGTATGACAGTGGAGGAGTACAATACAGAGTTCATTCGTCTGAGTCGCTTCGCCCCTACTTTGATCCCAACAGAAGAAGAGAAGGCTAAGAAGTTCTTCGACGGACTAAATTTTGAGCTACAGAGACTCATCGGATCTGTCGCACCTACCTCTTACTCGAACGTTCTTGCTGCAGCTCGACGCATGGAGCGCATCACCAGAAGAGAGAACAGCCTGAAGCGGCCTTCCATATCAGCACCAACCAGAGCACCACAGGAAGAAGCTGCAAAGAGACCTCACATGCACCAGCCACCCAGAGCCTCTCCGCAGTTATTACCTACATGTCAATACTGTGGCAAGGTAGGCCATATTGAGAAGGACTGCAGACGCAAGTTGGGATTATGCTTGATTTGCGGAACCAATCAATACTTAGCCAAAGATTGTCCTCAGCATCGAGGAGGAGCACCAAGGGCAAAACAACAAACTCTACCTGCCCAGGAGGGTATCAGCCGAGGCCACCCTTGGCACCACAAGCAGCACTCTTCCAGCAGGCCCAGCAGCAGCAGAGGAATGCACCACGAGGACGCGGACAAGCCTTCGCGATGACCTTGGAAGACGTGCAGAATCATGGAGTAGCTAATGCGCGTAAGTTTTTGTAGTTTTTCGTTTCTAGTATTGCTGTAGTTCGTGCATGTTGGTTCGTGACCTTAGCCTTGACCTAGTAATTTTGAACTTGCTAATAATTGATAACCTAGAATGTTTTATAACTGAGAACCTAGTATGATAAGTGATAACCTAGTTTTTCTAAAAACTATAGGTTTCTAGATTTTCTTTCTTCTGGAAATTTTATAACTTCCATTTGCATAGGGAAATGATTCCCTATGTGTTTTGCTTAAACCCTCAACCTTGATTCTCCTTGATAATGATGTACTTCGAACAATGTTTTGCAACCGTGTCATCTCTGTTGACCGGTTATTCTTTGATTGCGAGGACGCAATCCTCTTAGGGGGGTACATTGTAAACCCCCTGATTTTTCAGGAAATTTTAAAAATTAATTTCTCACATTTTTTGGAATTTTTTGGTATTTTTTTGTAATTAAAATCAAGGTAATTTGAAATTAAAACAATTTTTATATGGTGTTAAATAATATTAAAATACTATAAAAATAATATTTTCTGGTGTAAAATGAAAAATTAGACATAAGATAATTTTTCGGGAATTTATTGGACCCCGAAAAAAATTTTAAAGCCCTAAAAACTAATTAATAAATAAACCAAATTAAACCGGTTTATTTCTAATAAACCAAACCCAACCATGCGGGTCAAATCCGGGTCAAACCCGCCGACCCGAAACCCGCCTATCCGAACCCGCATTTATTTTTAGCGGATCGGGTCGGATCCTCCACCCGACCCAACCCGGACCCGGACCCAGACCCGCCCGAAACCGAAACCCTTTCCTCTTCTTCCCCGACCCTTCAGCTCGCCGCCGGTGCCGCTCCGGCTTCCTGCAACGGCCGCCGCTCCGCTCCCCGGCCCCGCAACCGCCAGTCCCTTCTCTTCCTCTCCCCCGTATTGGCCGCCCCTCCACCTCCTTCTCCGCCTATAAAACCCCCTCGACCCGTCGACCCGAACCCCCGCTGCCCTAGCTCCGTCGCCGCCCCAGTCATCTTCTCCGACGCCCGGCCACCCTAACCTCGGACTCCCCTCCTCCAGCCTCCAGAGCCCCGCTCCGCCGTCTTTCCCAGCGTCTCGAGCTCCGCCTGTCACTGTTGCCCGGGCCTCCACCTCCAGCACCATCGTTTCCTCCTCCCGAGACCCGCCGTAGCAGCGTCTCACCCGCCGCAGCAGTGCCTCACCCGCCGCAGCAGTGCCTGAGCCGACCTGACGAGCCGAGCTGCTCTGCCTCCACCCAGCCGTGACCCAGCGCCCCTCCGGCGAGTCTCCGACGACTGGTCGAAACCCTAGGACTCTGCTACAGTACAGTGTCTCGTGTCGACTCGCGGATACGAGAATTTTAGTTTTCACGGAGCCCTGTTCAGGTAACCCGTTCTCTCTCCTCGTTGCCCCGTTTTCTGTTTCGTCAGTTGTGACGCGAACCCTGCGTGACCCTCTCGATGTCCGTGCAACCCGCTCGGCGTGTCGCGTCCTGTGGTGATCGCGAACTGCGATCCAAAAAATAGGAAAATTAATACCCTATTTTTCCTCGGAACTGAGTGTGCCCCGCCAAACGGGATGACTTGGTCACGTGCGGTCTTCACCAAAAGGTGCACGCCGCTGATACGGACGTGCGAGATTTTGCAGAAGTTGATTTGGATGTGCGTGCACACCGGAATCAACGCGTATCCGCCGACAACGCCCCGTATTTGCCTGTTCTGGATCTCATCGTAACTTTGTGTACACACGTCGGATCGAAACGAAACTTGTGCCATCAGACTCGTAGCAATACGCTGGTCCTGTGACCCAAGTTTGGTTCGATTCTGAGAACGTTGACAAAATTGCGTATCGTGGGCCCCACGGCTCCACTTGACGGGCAATTTTGTGACCGGCTCATCGGAATCCAATTCTGGAAGTTCCGTTGGGTTCGTATCATCGTTCTGGACTTGTTGACACTAAGTTTAACAAATTTGGAGACCATTGGTTCTGACACATTTTTTGGTGCAAAGCGGCCCACATGTGGACCCCACTTTGACCAGCAACTGTCATTTTTGTCCTTGTGTCCAAATTAGGCTCAAGGATAGGCGTTTCTAGCTATTTAATATTTTCTGAATCTGATGGTAATGTCTATTTCAGCAACCGGAGGAGTACCTGCAAATCCAGCAACTGCCAGAGCTACAGTTGGAGCCAGAACCCCAGGCAAGTGTACCTTGCCAAATCTTGCAGTTCTTGTTACATATTTTCTTGTCTTAATTATATATTGTACATGCTTAACCTAGGATCGTGTGACAATACTTAGCGTCCGATTAATAGTCGGGTGCCAATACTGTACGCAGAGTTGTGTAACGTCACCTAGAGATGGATATCGTGACACTTTACATTCTAGTGCTTGCATTATCAAGTACGTTATACCCAGAACACCTGACACTATTCATGAGACAGAATCTTTCTAGAATATTCAAGGTGATTCTGCGTAGGTTGTAGGATTTATGACATAGATATTTTATTCATAGTTAGTATATGACTTGCTGCATTAGTTTTGATCTTACGTGACATGGACATGAGGTATCGTGGACATGAGACGTGTGATTACATTGGGTGGGGAGAGACACACAGGCTACAGGCTTATTTCATACATATACTATATAGTAAATTATATAGTAAAATATATAGTAACTCTGCTACAAGCTCCCAAACACAGAGCTTGTAGTGGTCTCAGCCTGAGTTTTAGTGATGCTCTCAACTTGTATTTCACATAGATGGTTATATAGTTTACCCTATTGTTTCATTTATTACTGCACTATATTTATTTTGGCATGAGTTATTTTGTACCTTGCTATGTCCCCTGAGGACCTGGATCTGGATTATGTCCCCAGGATTAGCAGAGGATATCTATCCTGAGGTGTACGAAACATGAGCACTTCTCGGAACAGTACCAGCACCGGAGGATGAGGTGATCGCTGAGGATTTTTCTGAATATCTGCTTCTTCTATGCTCAGTCTTGCTGCTTTTAAACTCTTCTAATTCTTGTTTAAAGAACAATTATAACAGACTTATTATCGGGTTGTTCCCCGATTTTATTTACTTGTGACTGTTGATGTTTATTTCCTTTTATTGACATTGATGTATTTATTCTGTGGATGAGATTAGTATACCCTTATTATTGTATTACAGCTTAAGTATGCCCCAATGGATCCATTAAATTGGGATTGTCCATCGGTGTGTGCTGCTGGCCATTGCCACGTGTCTAGTCCCTCTATATTTTGGGACTGGGGCGTGACATGGTTTTTGTGGTGGCCCATGCAGGTCAACGACTAAATTATTCGGTTTCAACTTAGGGACCGAGCAAGCCTGCAATAAGGATAGGATAAGTTTTTAGGATCTCATCCACTTGCTTGAATCGTTCTTGATATCTATCTCGTATTCGAATTAATTTTTGACTTGCATCCTGCCTTGATTCCTGTGCGCCTCTTATAAGTTCATTTTGATGCAGAGTAATGGATCCAAGAATCGGAGACGAGAATCCCTTGGGTACACCACACGATGTTGTGGTTACCTATGATGAAGGAGTGACACCAAAAGACCGAGGACAATCAGCTCAAAGCAATCAAGCGGGCCAGCATACTTCCAGGTTTCGGCGTGATAATATTCCACCTCCTCCGCAGTTCGTTCCACCGATGCCTGTTTTTCCACCATGACAAGTCATGGATGGACAACAAATATTCTAAATAATCTACGCAATAATGCAAGCCCAGCAACAAGTTCATCAAGTGGCTCAGCGTCGCGAGGCGGAGTACTTGAGGATGAGCCTAGTAACCGCATTGGAGCAGGCGAACCCACCAGCTAGGCGACCAGCGACGGGATCTATTACTGATTTCCGTCAGCTCAAGCCTCGTACCTTTTCTGGCAAGGAGGGACCAACCAAAGTTCATGAGTGGCTCACTAACATTCAACATCAATTAGAAGCAGCTGAGCTTCCAAGAGAACGTTGGATGACTGCCGTTAGAATACAGTTGACGGACAATGCTCATCACTGGTGGCTATCTGAGGAGACACGGCTCGGACCAAACCGAGTCACTTGGAAAGAGTTTTCCCGACTCTTTCAGAAGATGTACATTCCGGCTATCGCTCGATCAGAACTTTGGGACAAGTTCAATCGCCTCACTCAGGACAGTATGACAGTGGAGGAGTACAATACAGAGTTCATTCGTCTGAGTCGCTTCGCCCCTACTTTGATCCCACAGAAGAAGAGAAGGCTAAGAAGTTCTTCGACGGACTAAATTTTGAGCTACAGAGACTCATCGGATATGTCACACCTACCTCTTACTCGAACGTTCTTGCTGCAGCTCGACGCATGGAGCGCATCACCAGAAGAGAGAACAGCCTGAAGCGGCCTTCCATATCAGCACTAACCAGAGCACCACAGGAAGAAGCTGCAAAGAGACCTCACATGCACCAGCCACCCAAAGCCTCTCCGCAGATATTACCTACATGTCAATACTGTGGCAAGGTAGGCCATATTGAGAAGGACTGCAGACGCAAGTTGGGATTATGCTTGATTTGCGGAACCAATCAATACTTAGCCAAAGATTGTCCTCAGCATCGAGGAGGAGCACCAAGGGCAAAACAACAAACTCTACCTGCCCAGGAGGGTATCAGCCGAGGCCACCCTTGGCACCACAAGCAGCACTCTTCCAGCAGGCCCAGCAGCAGCAGAGGAATCCACCACGAGGACGCGGACAAGCCTTCGCGATGACCTTGGAAGACGTGCAGAATCATGGAGTAGCTAATGCGCGTAAGTTTTTGTAGTTTTTCGTTTCTAGTATTGCTGTAGTTCGTGCATGTTGGTTCGTGACCTTAGCCTTGACCTAGTAATTTTGAACTTGCTAATAATTGATAACCTAGAATAATTTATAACTGATAACCTAGTATGATAAGTGATAACCTAGTTTTTCTAAAAACTATAGGTTTCTAGATTTTCTTTCTTCTGGAAATTTTATAACTTCCATTTGCATAGGGAAATGATTCCCTATGTGTTTTGCTTAAACCCTCAACCTTGATTCTCCTTGATAATGATGTACTTCGAACAATGTTTTGCAACCGTGTCATCTCAGTTGACCGGTTATTCTTTGATTGCGAGGACGCAATCCTCTTAGGGGGGTACATTGTAAACCCCCTGATTTTTCAGGAAATTTTAAAAATTAATTTCTCACATTTTTTGGAATTTTTTGCTATTTTTTTGTAATTAAAATAAAGGTAATTTGAAATTAAAACAATTTTTATATGGTGTTAAATAATATTAAAATACTATAAAAATAATATTTTCTGGTGTAAAATGAAAAATTAGACATAGGATAATTTTTCGGGAATTTATTGGACCCCGAAAATTTTTTTAAAGCCCTAAAAACTAATTAATAAATAAACCAAATTAAACCCGGTTTATTTCTAATAAATCAAACCCAACCATGCGGGTCGGATCCGGGTCAAACCCGCCGACCCGAAATCCGCCTATCCGAACCCGCATTTATTTTTAGCGGATCGGGTCGGATCCTCCACCCGACCCAACCCGGACCCGGACCCAGACCCGCCCGAAACCGAAACCCTTTCCTCTTCTTCCCCGACCCTTCAGCTCGCCGCCGGTGCCGCTCCGGCTTCCTGCAACGGCCGCCGCTCCGCTCCCCGGCCCCGCAACCGCTAGTCCCTCCTCTTCCTCTCCCCCGCATTGGCCGCCCCTCCACCTCCTTCTCCGCCTATAAAACCCCCTCGACCCGTCGACCCGAACCCCCGCTGCCCTAGCTCCGTCGCCGCCCCAGTCATCTTCTCCGACGCCCGGCCACCCTAACCTCGGACTCCCCTCCTCCAGCCTCCAGAGCCCCGCTCCGCCGTCTTTCCCAGCGTCTCGAGCTCCGCCTGTCACTGTTGCCCGAGCCTCCACCTCCAGCACCATCATTTCCTCCTCCCGAGACCCGCCGTAGCAGCGTCTCACCCGCCGCAGCAGTGCCTCACCCGCCGCAGCAGCGCCTGAGCCGACCTGACGAGCCGAGCTGCTCTGCCTCCACCCAGCCGTGACCCAGCGCCCCTCCGGCGAGTCTCCGACGACTGGTCGAAACCCTAGGACCCTGCTACAGTACAGTGTCTCGTGTCGACTCGCGGATACGAGAATTTTAGTTTTCACGGAGCTCTGTTCAGGTAACCCGTTCTCTCTCCTCGTTGCCCTGTTTTCTGTTTCGTCAGTTATGACGCGAACCCTGCGTGACCCTCTCGATGTCCGTGCAACCCGCTCGGCGTGTCGCGTCCTGTGGTGATCGCGAACTGCGATCCAAAAAATAGGAAAATTAATACCCCATTTTTCCTCGGAACTGAGTGCGCCCCGCCAAACGGGATGACTTGGTCACGTGCGGTCTTCACCAAAAGGTGCACGCCGCTGATACGGACGTGCGAGATTTTGCAGAAGTTGATTTGGATGTGCGTGCACACCGGAATCAACGCGTATCCGCCGACAACGCCCTGTATTTGCCTGTTCTGGATCTCATCGTAACTTTGTGTACACATGTCGAATCGAAACGAAACTTGTGCCATCAGACTCGTAGCAATACGCTGGTCCTGTGACCCAAGTTTGGTTCGATTCTGAGAACGTTGACAAAATTGCGTATCGTGGGCCCCACGGCTCCACTTGACGGGCAATTTTGTGACCGGCTCATCGGAATCCAATTCTGAAAGTTCCGTTGGGTTCGTATCATCGTTCTGGACTGGTTGACACTAAGTTTAACAAATTTGGAGACCATTGGTTCTGACACATTTTTTGGTGCAAAGCGGCCCACATGTGGAACCCACTTTGACCAGCAACTGTCATTTTTGTCCTTGTGTCCAAATTAGGCTCAAGGATAGGCGTTTCTAGCTATTTAATATTTTCTGAATCTGATGGTAATGTCTATTTCAGCAACCGAAGGAGTACCTGCAAATCCAGCAACTGCCAGAGCTACAGTTGGAGCCAGAACCCCAGGCAAGTGTACCTTGCCAAATCTTGCAGTTCTTGTTACATATTTTCTTGTCTTAATTATATATTGTACATGCTTAACCTAGGATCGTGTGACAATACTTAGCGTCCGATTAATAGTCGGGTGCCAATACTGTACGCAGAGTTGTGTAACGTCACCTAGAGATAGATATCGTGACACTTTACATTCTAGTGCTTGCATTATCAAGTACGTTATACCCAGAACACCTGACACTATTCATGAGACATAATCTTTCTAAAATATTCAAGGTGATTCTGCGTAGGTTGTAGGATTTATGACATAGACATTTTATTCATAGTTAGTATATGACTTGCTGCATTAGTTTTGATCTTACGTGACATGGACATGAGGTATCGTGGACATGAGACGTGTGATTACATTGGGTGGGGAGAGACACACAGGCTACAGGCTTATTTCATACATATACTATATAGTAAATTATATAGTAAAATATATAGTAACTCTGCTACAAGCTCCCAAACACAGAGCTTGTAGTGGTCTCAGCCTGAGTTTTAGTGATGCTCTCAACTTGTATTTCACATAGATGGTTATATAGTTTACCCTATTGTTTCATTTATTACTGCACTATATTTATTTTGGCATGAGTTATTTTGTACCTTGCTATGTCCCCTGAGGACCTGGATCTGGATTATGTCCCCAGGATTAGCAGAGGATATCTATCCTGAGGTGTACGAAACATGAGCACTTCTCGGAACAGTACCAGCACCGGAGGATGAGGTGATCGCTGAGGATTTTTCTGAATATCTGCTTCTTCTATGCTCAGTCTTGCTGCTTTTAAACTCTTCTAATTCTTGTTTAAAGAACAATTATAACAGACTTATTATCGGGTTGTTCCCCGATTTTATTTACTTGTGACTGTTGATGTTTATTTCCTTTTATTGACATTGATGTATTTATTCTGTGGATGAGATTAGTATACCCTTATTATTGTATTACAGCTTAAGTATGCCCCAATGGATCCATTAAATTGGGATTGTCCATCGGTGTGTGCTGCTGGCCATTGCCACGTGTCTAGTCCCTCTATATTTTGGGACTGGGGCGTGACATGGTTTTTGTGGTGGCCCATGCAGGTCAACGACTAAATTGTTCGGTTTCAACTTAGGGACCGAGCAAGCCTGCAATAAGGATAGGATAAGTTTTTAGGATCTCATCCACTTGCTTGAATCGTTCTTGATATCTATCTCGTATTCGAATTAATTTTTGACTTGCATCCTGCCTTGATTCCTGTGCGCCTCTTATAAGTTCATTTTGATGCAGAGTAATGGATCCAAGAATCGGAGACGAGAATCCCTTGGGTACACTACACGATGTTGTGGTTACCTATGATGAAGGAGTGACACCAAAAGACCGAGGACAATCAGCTCAAAGCAATCAAGCGGGCCAGCATACTTCCAGGTTTCGGCGTGATAATATTCCACCTCCTCCGCAGTTCATTCCACCGATGCCTGTTTTTCCACCATGACAAGTCATGGATGGACAACAAATATTCTAAATAATCTACGCAATAATGCAAGCCCAGCAACAAGTTCATCAAGTGGCTCAGCGTCGCGAGGCGGAGTACTTGAGGATGAGCCTAGTAACCGCATTGGAGCAGGCGAACCCACCAGCTAGGCGACCAGCGACGGGATCTATTACTGATTTCCGTCAGCTCAAGCCTCGTACCTTTTCTGGCAAGGAGGGACCAACCAAAGTTCATGAGTGGCTCACTAACATTCAACATCAATTAGAAGCAGCTGAGCTTCCAAGAGAACGTTGGATGACTGCCGTTAGAATACAGTTGACGGACAATGCTCATCACTGGTGGCTATCTGAGGAGACACGGCTCGGACCAAACCGAGTCACTTGGAAAGAGTTTTCCCGACTCTTTCAGAAGATGTACATTCCGGCTATCGCTCGATCAGAAATTTGGGACAAGTTCAATCGCCTCACTCAGGACAGTATGACAGTGGAGGAGTACAATACAGAGTTCATTCGTCTGAGTCGCTTCGCCCCTACTTTGATCCCAACAGAAGAAGAGAAGGCTAAGAAGTTCTTCGACGGACTAAATTTTGAGCTACAGAGACTCATCGGATATGTCGCACCTACCTCTTACTCGAACGTTCTTGCTGCAGCTCGACGCATGGAGCGCATCACCAGAAGAGAGAACAGCCTGAAGCGGCCTTCCATATCAGCACTAACCAGAGCACCACAGGAAGAAGCTGCAAAGAGACCTCACATGCACCAGCCACCCAAAGCCTCTCCGCAGATATTACCTACATGTCAATACTGTGGCAAGGTAGGCCATATTGAGAAGGACTGCAGACACAAGTTGGGATTATGCTTGATTTGCGGAACCAATCAATACTTAGCCAAAGATTGTCCTCAGCATCGAGGAGGAGCACCAAGGGCAAAACAACAAACTCTACCTGCCCAGGAGGGTATCAGCCGAGGCCACCCTTGGCACCACAAGCAGCACTCTTCCAGCAGGCCCAGCAGCAGCAGAGGAATCCACCACGAGGACGCGGACAAGCCTTCGCGATGACCTTGGAAGACGCGCAGAATCATGGAGTAGCTAATGCGCGTAAGTTTTTGTAGTTTTTCGTTTCTAGTATTGCTGTAGTTCGTGCATGTTGGTTCGTGACCTTAGCCTTGACCTAGTAATTTTGAACTTGCTAATAATTGATAACCTAGAATATTTTATAACTGATAACCTAGTATGATAAGTGATAACCTAGTTTTTCTAAAAACTATAGGTTTCTAGATTTTCTTTCTTCTGGAAATTTTATAACTTCCATTTGCATAGGGAAATGATTCCCTATGTGTTTTGCTTAAACCCTCAACCTTGATTCTCCTTGATAATGATGTACTTCGAATAATGTTTTGCAACCGTGTCATCTCTGTTAACCGGTTATTCTTTGATTGCGAGGACGTAATCCTCTTAGGGGGGTACATTGTAAACCCCCTGATTTTTCAGGAAATTTTAAAAATTAATTTCTCACATTTTTTGGAATTTTTTGGTATTTTTTTGTAATTAAAATCAAGGTAATTTGAAATTAAAACAATTTTTATATGGTGTTAAATAATATTAAAATACTATAAAAATAATATTTTCTGGTGTAAAATGAAAAATTAGACATAGGATAATTTTTCGAGAATTTATTGGACCCCGAAATTTTTTTTAAAGCCCTAAAAACTAATTAATAAATAAACCTAATTAAACCCAGTTTATTTCTAATAAATCAAACCCAACCATGCGGGTCGGATCCGGGTCAAACCCGCCGACCCGAAATCCGCCTATCCGAACCCGCATTTATTTTTAGCGGATCGGGTCGGATCCTCCACCCGACCCAACCCGGACCCGGACCCAGACCCGCCCGAAACCGAAACCCTTTCCTCTTCTTCCCCGACCCTTCAGCTCGCCGCCGGTGCCGCTCCGGCTTCCTGCAACGGCCGCCGCTCCGCTCCCCGGCCCCGCAACCGCTAGTCCCTCCTCTTCCTCTCCCCCGCATTGGCCGCCCCTCCACCTCCTTCTCCGCCTATAAAACCCCCTCGACCCGTCGACCCGAACCCCCGCTGCCCTAGCTCCGTCGCCGCCCCAGTCATCTTCTCCGACGCCCGGCCACCCTAACCTCGGACTCCCCTCCTCCAGCCTCCAGAGCCCCGCTCCGCCGTCTTTCCCAGCGTCTCGAGCTCCGCCTGTCACTGTTGCCCGAGCCTCCACCTCCAGCACCATCGTTTCCTCCTCCCGAGACCCGCCGTAGCAGCGTCTCACCCGCCGCAGCAGTGCCTCACCCGCCGCAGCAGCGCCTGAGCCGACCTGACGAGCCGAGCTGCTCTGCCTCCACCCAGCCGTGACCCAGCGCCCCTCCGGCGAGTCTCCGACGACTGGTCGAAACCCTAGGACCCTGCTACAGTACAGTGTCTCGTGTCGACTCGCGGATACGAGAATTTTAGTTTTCACGGAGCCCTGTTCAGGTAACCCGTTCTCTCTCCTCGTTGCCCTATTTTCTGTTTCGTCAGTTGTGACGCGAACCCTGCGTGACCCTCTCGATGTCCGTGCAACCCGCTCGGCGTGTCGCGTCCTGTGGTGATCGCGAACTGCGATCCAAAAAATAGGAAAATTAATACCCCATTTTTCCTCGGAACTAAGTGCGCCCCGCCAAACGGGATGACTTGGTCACGTGCGGTCTTCACCAAAAGGTGCACGCCGCTGATACGGACGTGCGAGATTTTGCAGAAGTTGATTTGGATGTGCGTGCACACCGGAATCAACGCGTATCCGCCGACAACGCCCCGTATTTGCCTGTTCTGGATCTCATCGTAACTTTGTGTACACACGTCGGATCGAAACAAAACTTGTGCCATCAGACTCGTAGCAATACGCTGGTCCTGTGACCCAAGTTTGGTTCGATTCTGAGAACGTTGACAAAATTGCGTATCGTGGGCCCCACGGCTCCACTTGACGGGCAATTTTGTGACCGGCTCATCGGAATCCAATTCTGGAAGTTCCGTTGGGTTCGTATCATCGTTCTGGACTTGTTGACACTAAGTTTAATAAATTTGGAGACCATTGGTTCTGACACATTTTTTGGTGCAAAGCGGCCCACATGTGGACCCCACTTTGACCAGCAACTGTCATTTTTGTCCTTGTGTCCAAATTAGGCTCAAGGATAGGCGTTTCTAGCTATTTAATATTTTCTGAATCTGATGGTGATGTCTATTTCAGCAACCGGAGGAGTACTTGCAAATCCAGCAACTGCCAGAGCTACAGTTGGAGCCAGAACCCCAGGCAAGTGTACCTTGCCAAATCTTGCAGTTCTTGTTACATATTTTCTTGTCTTAATTATATATTGTACATGCTTAACCTAGGATCGTGTAACAATACTTAGCGTCCGATTAATAGTCGGGTGCCAATACTGTACGCAGAGTTGTGTAACGTCACCTAGAGATGGATATCGTGACACTTTACATTCTAGTGCTTGCATTATCAAGTACGTTATACCCAGAACACCTGACACTATTCATGAGACATAATCTTTCTAAAATATTCAAGGTGATTCTGCGTAGGTTGTAGGATTTATGACATAGACATTTTATTCATAGTTAGTATATGACTTGCTGCATTAGTTTTGATCTTACGTGACATGGACATGAGGTATCGTGGACATGAGACGTGTGATTACATTGGGTGGGGAGAGACACACAGGCTACAGGCTTATTTCATGCATATACTATATAGTAAATTATATAGTAAAATATATAGTAACTCTGCTACAAGCTCCCAAACACAGAGCTTGTAGTGGTCTCAGCCTGAGTTTTAGTGATGCTCTCAACTTGTATTTCACATAGATGGTTATATAGTTTACCCTATTGTTTCATTTATTACTGCACTATATTTATTTTGGCATGAGTTATTTTGTACCTTGCTATGTCCCCTGAGGACCTGGATCTGGATTATGTCCCCAGGATTAGCAGAGGATATCTATCCTGAGGTGTACGAAATATGAGCACTTCTCGGAACAGTACCAGCACCGGAGGATGAGGTGATCGCTGAGGATTTTTCTGAATATCTGCTTCTTCTATGCTCAGTCTTGCTGCTTTTAAACTCTTCTAATTCTTGTTTAAAGAACAATTATAACAGACTTATTATCGGGTTGTTCCCCGATTTTATTTACTTGTGACTGTTGATGTTTATTTCCTTTTATTGACATTGATGTATTTATTCTGTGGATGAGATTAGTATACCCTTATTATTGTATTACAGCTTAAGTATGCCCCAATGGATCCATTAAATTGGGATTGTCCATCGGTGTGTGCTGCTGGCCATTGCCACGTGTCTAGTCCCTCTATATTTTGGGACTGGGGCGTGACATGGTTTTTGTGGTGGCCCATGCAGGTCAACGACTAAATTGTTCGGTTTCAACTTAGGGACCGAGCAAGCCTGCAATAAGGATAGGATAAGTTTTTAGGATCTCATCCACTTGCTTGAATCGTTCTTGATATCTATCTCGTATTCGAATTAATTTTTGACTTGCATCCTGCCTTGATTCTTGTGCGCCTCTTATAAGTTCATTTTGATGCAGAGTAATGGATCCAAGAATCGGAGACGAGAATCACTTGGGTACACCACACGATGTTGTGGTTACCTATGATGAAGGAGTGACACCAAAAGACCGAGGACAATCAGCTCAAAGCAATCAAGCGGGCCAGCATACTTCCAGGTTTCGGCGTGATAATATTCCACCTCCTCCGCAGTTCGTTCCACCGATGCCTGTTTTTCCACCAGGACAAGTCATGGATGGACAACAAATATTCTAAATAATCTACGCAATAATGCAAGCCCAGCAACAAGTTCATCAAGTGGCTCAGCGTCGCGAGGCGGAGTACTTGAGGACCAGCCTAGTAACCGCATTGGAGCAGGCGAACCCACCAGCTAGGCGACCAGCGACGGGATCTATTACTGATTTCCGTCAGCTCAAGCCTCGTACCTTTTCTGGCAAGGAGGGACCAACCAAAGTTCATGAGTGGCTCACTAACATTCAACATCAATTAGAAGCAGCTGAGCTTCCAAGAGAACGTTGGATGACTGCCGTTAGAATACAGTTGACGGACAATGCTCATCACTGGTGGCTATCTGAGGAGATACGGCTCGGACCAAACCGAGTCACTTGGAAAGAGTTTTCTCGACTCTTTCAGAAGATGTACATTCCGGCTATCGCTCGATCAGAACTTTGGGACAAGTTCAATCGCCTCACTCAGGACAGTATGACAGTGGAGGAGTACAATACAGAGTTCATTCGTCTGAGTCGCTTCGCCCCTACTTTGATCCCAACAGAAGAAGAGAAGGCTAAGAAGTTCTTCGACGGACTAAATTTTGAGCTACAGAGACTCATCGGATCTGTCGCACCTACCTCTTACTCGGACGTTCTTGCTGCAGCTCGACGCATGGAGCGCATCACCAGAAGAGAGAACAGCCTGAAGCGGCCTTCCACATCAGCACCAACCAGAGCACCACAGGAAGAAGCTGCAAAGAGACCTCACATGCACCAGCCACCCAGAGCCTCTCCGCAGATATTACCTACATGTCAATACTGTGGCAAGGTAGGCCATATTGAGAAGGACTGCAGACGCAAGTTGGAATTATGCTTGATTTGCGGAACCAATCAATACTTAGCCAAAGATTGTCCTCAGCATCGAAGAGGAGCACCAAGGGCAAAACAACAAACTCTACCTGCCTAGGAGGGTATCAGCCGAGGCCACCCTTGGCACCACAAGCAGCACTCTTCCAGCAGGCCCAGCAGCAGCAGAGGAATCCACCACGAGGACGGGGACAAGCCTTCGCGATGACCTTGGAAGACGCGCAGAATCATGGAGTAGCTAATGCGCGTAAGTTTTTGTAGTTTTGCGTTTCTAGTATTGCTGTAGTTCGTGCATGTTGGTTCGTGACCTTAGCCTTGACCTAGTAATTTTGAACTTGCTAATAATTGATAACCTAGAATGTTTTATAACTGATAACCTAGTATGATAAGTGATAACCTAGTTTTTCTAAAAACTATAGGTTTCTAGATTTTCTTTCTTCTGGAAATTTTATAACTTCCATTTGCATAGGAAAATGATTCCCTATGTGTTTTGCTTAAACCCTCAACCTTGATTCTCCTTGATAATGATGTACTTCGAACAATGTTTTACAACCGTGTCATCTCTGTTGACCGGTTATTCTTTGATTGCGAGGACGCAATCCTCTTAGGGGGTAGATTGTAAACCCCCTGATTTTTCAGGAATTTTTAAAAATTAATTTCTCACATTTTTTAGAATTTTCTGGTATTTTTTTTGTAATTAAAATCAAGGTAATTTGAAATTAAAATAATTTTTATATGGTGTTAAATAATATTAAAATACTATAAAAATAATATTTTTTGGTATAAAATGAAAAATTAGACATAGGATAATTTTTGGGAATTTATTGGACCCCGAAAATATTTTTAAAGCCCTAAAAACTAATTAATAAATAAACCAAATTAAACCCGGTTTATTTCAAATAAACCAAACCCAACCATGCGGGTCGGATCCGGGTCAAACCCGTCGACCCGAAACCCGCCTATCCGAACCCGCATTTATTTTTAGCGGATCGGGTCGGATCCTCCACCCGACCCGACCCGGACCCGGACCTGGACCCGGACCCGCCCGAAACCGAAACCCTTTCCTCTTCTTCCCCGACCCTTCAGCTCGCCGCCGGTGCCGCTCCGGCTTCCTGCAACGGCCGCCGCTCCGCTCCCCGGCCCCGCAACCGCCAGTCCCTCCTCTTCCTCTCCCCCGCATCGGCCGCCCCTCCACCTCCTTCTCCGCCTATAAAACCTCCTTGACCCGTCGACCCGAACCCCCGCTGCCCTAGCTCCGTCGCCGCCCCAGTCATCTTCTCCGACGCCCGGCCACCCTAACCTCGGACTCCCCTCCTCCAGCCTCCAGAGCCCCGCTCCGCCGTCTTCCCCAGCGTCTCGAGCTCCGCCTGTCACCGCCGCCCGAGCCTCCACCTCCAGCGCCGTCGTTTCCTCCTCCCGAGACCCGCCGTAGCAGCGCCTCACCCGCCGCAGCAGCGCCTGAGCCGACCTGACGAGCCGAGCCGCTCCGCCTCCACCCAGCCGTGACCCAGCGCCCCTCCGGCGAGTCTCCGACGACTGGTCGAAACCCTAGGACCCTGCTACAGTACAGTGTCTCGTGTCGACTCGCGGATACGGAAATTTCAGTTTCCACGGAGCCCTGTTCAGGTAACCCGTTCTCTCTCCTCGTTGCCCCGTTTTCTGTTCCGTCAGTTGTGACGCGAACCCTGCGTGACCCTCTCGATGTCCGTGCAACCCGCTCGGTGTGTCGCATCCTGTGATGATCGCGAACTGCGATCCAAAAAATAGGAAAATTAATACCCCATTTTTCCTCGGAACTGAGTGCGCTCCGCCAAACGGGATGACTTGGTCACGTGCGGTCTTCACCAAAAGGTGTACGCCGTTGATACGAACGTGCAAGATTTTGCAGAAGTTGATTTGGATGTGCGTGCACACCGGAATCAACGCGTATCCGCCGACAACGCCCCGTATTTGCCTGTTCTGGATCTCATCGTAACTTTGTGTACACATGTCGGATTGAAACGAAACTTATGCCATCAGACTCGTAGCAATACGCTGGTCCTGTGACCCAAGCTTGGTTCGATTCTGAGAACGTTGACAAAATTGCGTATCGTGGGCCCCACGGCTCCACTTGACGGGCGATTTTGTGACCGGCTCATCGAAATCCATTTCTGGAAGTTTCGTTGGGTTCGTATCATCGTTCAGGACTTGTTGACACTAAGTTTGACAAATTTGGAGACCATTGGTTCTGACATATTTTTTGGTGCAAAGCGGCCCACATGTGGACCCCACTTTGACCAGCAACTGTCATTTTTGTCCTTGTGTCCAAATTAGGCTCAAGGATAGGCGTTTCTAGCTATTTAATATTTTCTGAATCTGATGGTGATATCTATTTCAGAAATCGAAGGAGTACCTGCAAATCCAGCAACTGCCAGAGCTACAGTTGGAGCCAGAACCCCAGGCAAGTGTACCTTGCCAAATCTTGCAGTTCTTGTTACATATTTTCTTGTCTTAATTATATATTGTACATGCTTAACCTAGGACCGTGTGACAATACTTAGCGTCCGATTAATAGTCGGGTGCCAATACTGTACGCAGAGTTGTGTAACGTCACCTAGAGATGGATATCGTGACCCTTTACATTCTAGTGCTTGCATTATCAAGTACGTTATACCCAGGACTGTCACGACCCATACCCGGTGTAAGGATACTAGTCGAAAACAACGCCCAGCCTACGCCGCAGAATCGGCGGTAGAACGCTGTCTAGATAGTCTATCTAAAGTAATGAACCACCAATAATGATAGAATACTCAATCACAGAACTAAGATAGAATGAGCACGAATCAGATAAGAATAGAATAGTCATCATACAACTCATGAGTTTAAAATAATACATCAATGTGTCTGAAGAGTAACAAAATAAGCTGGAGACAAATCCAGTACAAAAGAATACTATCATACTACAAAGCTACACTCCAGGGTCAATTGTCTCAGTTGGGATAAGTCCCTCTTGAGCCAGGGTCTCAGAATCTAAACCCACAACATCTTGGGGTCCATAATAGGTAGGATACTCCTCAGTGTCATCTGAAAAAATATATCCAGTCAGGAAAGGAGCAGAGTACATCTCTAACAGCAGTTCTAATTAATGATAAAAAACTATGTAACAGTAAATAGCTGTGGATAAACAAGATGCACAAAAATAGATACAAGAGATATATAGACAATAAGGAAATACTGGAAAGAAATACCATAATGAACAATATGCCAATGAAACAATAATACTAATGACTAAGTGTGTGAGTACTAGCTTAACATGTGATCGGCTTGGGCAAGATACAATGTGGCCTGGCTAATCATACGTGCGGTGCATGATCAACACTATTCGCTTACCAATACTTTATTCAATAGGAATTTGATCACATATCTATACTAATACTCCCCACCCCCAACTGGTATAATAGATCCAACCACGGTATGCTATGGCACTAGATTCCCCAAGAAGAGAGCGACTCCTCCCGAAAATCGGTGTCTGTACATGTACAAGATAACCAATGAACAATACTTGCACCATATACACCATATACCAAGGAATAACATCTCATGACGAGATCCGGATATACCAATCCGTGTAACCATAGTGTCAAGAGAAACATGTATATCTACACTAGATACAACGAACATAGAGGATATCATAAATGAGAAACTATCAGAGAATGTACTCGCCTGAAGTCCAAAGAACAGTCTCACAGATGTCTGACTCAGTACCTCGAAGACCTAGATATGGAATACCACATTAATACAAGGTCCCGAAAAGAGAACAAGTCAAACTAGTCAACTTCTAGGTCAATAAATTAATTCTAAGTCAAAAGTCAACTATGGTCAACTCTAAAGTCAACAAAAGTCAAACATGGTCAAACCAAGGTCAACCTCACAAGAAATCTATATAAATAATATAGAAAATAAAATACAACAATTTAGGAATCAAAATTAGATCCCAAAAGATACCCACACAAAGTATACTAATAATACAATATTATACACTCTAAATAATGTATATACAAACGAATATTTATACAAATAAAATAATATATTATTATTAGTATTATACTACACAAAAGCACACACATATATATACATATATATATATATATATATATACAATAATATATAATATATAAATTAAATCTGCCAAATCGTCACTGAAAACAGTGAGCTGAAAAATACAAATTAAATAAAATAGCTTATAGTGACAGTCTCAACTGTCACAGAAAATCTGTCGCAGAAACTCTATATATAAACCACTGCTGTCACAGTTTGATGATAGTTTCAAACTGTCATAGAAAACCGTCGCTGAAGGATTTGCCGCTCAAAACTGTCCGCAGTATTAATGACAGATCTGTCATTAATGCCGAACCACTGTTACAGCGGCTGCTGTAACCGATCAAAATAATGACAGTTTTCAACTGTCATTAAACCTATTGTCACCAAAAATATATATATATATATATATATATATATATATATATATATATATATATATATATAAACATATAAATTAATATATATATATATATATAAAATAATTAATAACTATATACTTATATATATACAATTAAATACTATTAGTTACAAAACACAATGCACATATTAATGTACGTATTTTACATGGCTAGAAGCACACATAAAAAAACATTCATTAAATTAACAATTAAATATATAATAATTATAAATAATATAATTACACATTTAAACACATAAATATATTTTATAAAACATTTATGTATAATTTATGTTATTAACATAAGTACATATATAATTGCATGCAAGAAAGCTACATACATATATTTATACACCACATTAGAACACATAAAAATATCTATAGATCTATGCTACAATAAATACCATAATAAATATACTAAAATAATATATAATATCTATATATATTTACTAATTATAAATAAAGAATTTAAAGCATAAATAATTAGATCTACACATAAACACACCAAATTGGAAAGTTTCACACCGTATCCCACTAGATCTAGGATACGCATGTGACACGAGTCCAACACACAACCAAATGTACCCCGAAGGACACAAACAAGTCACAAATAATATTTATGAACAAATCAAAGTGTCAAAAGTAGATCTATGTGTCCGTGTCAAAATACGACATGTACAAAGCCCCGTGTCGGAGGGAAACCCTCAAAATGACACGTATCACCAAATAGTTGGGATACGAACCACATGTACCCAAATATGGATACGACACAAGCCCCAAACACATAAGCACATGCCTAATTGATCTATAGGATCAATTGACACACACAACAAAATGTAAATTCGGAATTCCAACAAAATTGACACAAAAAGCACCATAACTTTCTCCATGGGTCTCCTATGAACACAAAACAAAGTCCTATGGGTAGTACATACATATAGGTTGATTTTACATGATTAAATCTCAGATTTAGAAACTATTTTAATGAGAAAAACTGAATTATACCTATTGGAAGATGGATTCCCAATGAAACCTCCAATTGAGATGAACTTGCTTCCAAATTGTAGATCCTTGCTCCTCTTTGTAGATCCTTGCTTCCTCCTTCTAGATCCTTTCTTCTCAACTTTCTAATGGTGAATTGAGAAGAATTTGGAATGAATTTGGTGGAGAATTGGAATGGGAATGGACGGAATTTGGGAGTGGAAAATTCTAGATCTAGATTTGGAATGAGAATGAGAGGAGAGAGAAATTTCCCTCCCTCTAATATAGGCCGGCCATGCCCCCTTCCCCAAGCAATTGTAAAATGTCCAATGTACCCCTTGGGGCCTCTCATGAAGAAATAATTAAGGAAGGAAGCTTCTAGTCTAATCACTTAATTAATTTAATCCAACTCCTTAACCATGGACTTTCTAAATGAGCCAAGTCTAACTATTTAATTCATGTTGGTCCATGGGTCCAAACTAAACTAGTTGGGTCCACTAAAATAAGTCCAAAATAATTAAATAACATCCAATAATAATTAAATAATACAAAAAAAATTATTTACCATGCACAATATTTATTTAAATAGGAAATTACTAAAATACCCTTTTTCCTAAAATGTGGTAGTGACAAGTCTACCCTCCTTAAAATAATTTCGTCCTCGAAATTTAAAGATAAAAACTACCCCCAGAAAAATCACAGAACAGAAATAAAGAATCACAATTAACTAATGAACAGAACATAACTAGAAAATAACATACCTCAAGGTACAAACAAATATGGATAACGCTCTCGCATGTCATCCTCTCTCTCCCAGGTAGACTCCCCCGGAGAGTGATGCCTCCATGCGACGCATACCAAAAGAATAGTCTGGTTCCTCAGCACCTTCTCTCTCCGATCCAGAATCTCAACTGGCTGCTTTGGATAGCTAAGAGTAGGGCCCACCTCTATCTCTGAGTGATCCAATACATGACTAGGATCTGCCACGTATCGTCTCAACTGCGACACATGAAACACGTTGTGCACTCCCTCCAATGCAGGTGGCAAGTCTAGTCTATAAGCAACTGCACCGACCCTCTCTAGAATAGTGAAAGGTCCGATGAATTGCGGACTAAGCTTTTCGCCTCCACCGAAGCGAATCGTGCCTCGTGTCGGAGAAATCCTCAGAAACACCAAACCACCCACCTAGAACAAAATACCATCTTAAGAACTAAATCTATAACAAACAAGAACAAGCACAAACAAAATCTAAACTATACCTCGAACTCCAAAGGTCTCCGATGGCTATCGGCCCAATGCCGCTGTCTGTCCTGCGCCACTCGAAGTCTGTCTCTGATCAACTGAACCTTCTCCGCTGCATCCACAACCATCTCTGGCCCAAGCAAAACTCTCTCTCCAACATCGTCCCAAGACAAAAGAGTACGACACCTCCGACCATATAGAGCTTCAAAAGGTGACATCTCTATACTGGCCTGGTAACTGTTGTTGTAAGCAAACTCTACCAAATGGAGATGGTCCTCCCAAGAACCCCCGAAATCTAGTACACAAGTGCGCAACATATCCTCGAGAGTCTGGATAGTCCGCTCAGACTGGCCATCTGTCTGGGGATGATATGCAGTACTGAACTTGAGCTGAGTGCCCAAACTCTCCTGCAAACTCCTCTATAAATGAGAAGTGAAACGACTATCCCGATCTGAGACTATGCTGACGGGAACTCCATGTATCCTAACAATCTGTCTCACATACATCTCTGCCAGCTTCTCCGTAGATAAACCCACCTTGAAAGGCAAAAAGTGGGCCGACTTGGTCAACCTATCAACAATGACCCAAATCGCGTCTTTCCCTCCTGGAGATCGTGGAAGTCCGGATACAAAATCCATAGTAATGTGTTCCCACTTCCACTCTGGAATGGGTAATGGCTGAAGTAAACCTCCTGGCCTCTGCCTCTCGGCTTTCACCTGCTGGCACACTAAGCATCTGGATACAAACTATGCCACTTCCCTCTTCATGCCATACCACCACATACTCTCTCGCATATCCCGATACATCTTGTTAGCACCTGGATGTATGGAATACTGAGAGCGATGCGCTTCCTGCAACACCTCCTCTCTCAACTCCCCACTAGGCACACATAATCTAACTCCATGCCTCAAAGATCTATCCTCTGCAATAGTGAAATCATCCTCCAATCCTGCTCTCACCTGAGCTCTGATACTCCTCAAAGATACATCATCATACTGTGCTGCCTTAATCCTGTCCATCAAATCTGAGTGTATCTGCAATCCCCACATCTGCATAGCACCACCAGGAACAATCACCTTAATGCCCAAGCTCTCCAAGTCCTCCAACAAATATCGATCCTGCGTTAAGAACATAGCTACCGGATACCTGCTCAAAGCATCGGCAACTACATTGGCTTTCCCAGGATGATATTGTAAAGAGATATCAAAATCCTTCATCAGTTCCAACCACCGACGCTGCCTCATGTTCAACTCCTTCTGAGTGAAAACGTACTTCAAGCTTTTGTGGTCTGTGAAGATCTCCACACGCTCTCCGTACAAATAATGTTTCTACAACTTCAGGGCGAATATGACAGCTGCCAACTCTAAATCATGGGTAGGATAGTTCTTTTCATGAGGACGCAATTGCCTGGATGCATAGGCAATCACTTTCCCATGCTGCTGAAGAACATAACCTAAACCCTTCCCCGATGCATCACTATAAATAGTGAAACCTCTGGACCCTGATGGCAACGTCAAAATAGGAGCAGACGTCAACCTCTTCTTCAACTCTTCAAAAGCAACCTGGCAATCCTCCGTCCAAACAAACTCCACATCCTTCCTTGTGAGTCTGGTCATCGGCTCGACAATCCTCGAAAAATTTTGCACAAACTTTCTGTAGTAGCCTGCCAATCCCAAGAAACTCCTGATCTCTGCTACCGAACTCGGAGTCTTCCAAGATTCCACTGCTGAAATCCTCTTCGGATCCACTGAAATACCATCACCAGTCACAACATGCCCCAAGAACTCCACCTTATCCAGAAAAACTCACACTTGGACAACTTCCCATAAAGCTTCTCCTTCCTCAGCACATCCAACACAATCCTCAAATGCTCCTCATGCTCCTCCGGTGTCCTCGAGTATATGAGTATGTCGTCGATGAACACCACCACGAACTTGTCAAGGTACTGGTGGAACACCTTGTTCATCAAGTTCATAAATACCGCCAGTGCATTAGTCAAACCAAACGGCATCACCATAAACTCGAACTGACCATACCGAGTTCTAAAAGCAGTCTTCGGTATATCCTCCGGCTTCACCTTCACCTGATGGTAGCCTGATCTCAAATCTATCTTAGAAAATACCTTCGCACCACTCAACTGATCAAACAGATTATCAATCCGTGGCAAAGGATACTTATTCTTGATAGTGAGATTATTCAAAGCCCTGTAATCAATACACATGCGCACCGATCCATCCTTCTTTGGTACAAACAATATCGGGGCTCCCCATGGTGAAGAACTCAATCTGATAAACCCCTTATCCTGCAATTCGTCCACCTGCTTCTTCAACTCGACCAGCTCGCTGTTGTTTACTCTATAGACATGCTGCGAAATTGGTTTTGCACCTGGCACCAAGTCTATAGAAAATTCAACATCTCGATATGGCAGCAATCCTGGCAATTCCTCAGGAAACACATCCAAGAACTCTGCTATCAATGGATGCGACAACTCCTTGTCTTCCACCATAGCTCCACAAATAATGCCTTCTCCCTGCTCTGCAGCTCCTCTAGCAAACTCGAACTCTGGCTCTCCTGGCGAACCAAACAAAACTCTACCTCCTCTACAGTCTATGCTAGCACGGTGCCTACTTAACCAATCCATCCCAAGTACAATGTCGTAGCTCGGAAGTGGCATTACAAGTAGACACGCACTCAACTCCCGGCCTCCCAGAGTAACTCTCCGGTCCTTGCAAATATCATTAACCAGGATAATGCCTCCCCCGGTCATGATCTTGTAAGTCCTAAGCAAAGACTCAGCTACCAAACCATGCTTCAGAGCAAAAGAAACAGATACAAAACTATGGGAAGCACCACTATCAAACAAAGCTAAAACTGGAATGGAATCAAGAAGAATAGAACCTGCGATGACATCTCCGGTGGGTTCCTCCTCTTCGACGGTCATAGCAAACGCTCGTCCCTGTCGAGCACCTCCCTGCTGTTGATGCTGGATAAAACGTTGCTGCTGTGTCGGAAGCGGTCCCCTCGGCTGTGCTGCAGGTGGTCTCGTCTGTGTCCTCGGAGCTGGAGCTGCTCCCTGAACTGCACGACGAGGACACTCCCTTGATTGATGCCATTCAGTACCACAATACAAACAAACTCCTAGCCTCCTCCTGCAAACTTCCCAGATGTGGCCGGGCTTCTTGCAGAAGTTGCATGGAGCTTGCTGTAACTGTCTCTGCTGCTGAGGTGCCTGGTGAAAAGGCGCTCTAGCTGGAGTCTGGTTCTGCTGTGGCTGCTGGAAAGGTCTGGACTGGAAATGAGGACGTTTGGCAGATACTGCACTGCCGTTGGCCCCCAGAAAAGAATCATGGTCTCTCTTGGTCTTCAAACCCAGATCCCGCTCAACCTTGCGTGCCTCCGCAAGTATCTCCGAGTATGTCTCATAAAAAGACGGAATGAGAATCTTCACCTCCCAGTTTAGACCCTCTCAGAAACGAATAGCTCGAACCTCCGGCTCCCTCACCAAGTATTCTGCAAATTGGCTCAACCTACCGAACTCTACAGCGTATTCCTCCACAGACATGCTCCCCTGAATGAGACTCTCAAATTGTCTCCCCAAGTCAAGCCTGTCTATCCGGGCAAAAAACTTCTTCTTGAAAAGGTCCTTGAATACCTCCCAAGATTGTCCTGCGTCAACTAGAACCGGCTCATTCCTGAACCAAGTGCGAGCGACGTCGAACAGTTGAAGTCCTACCGCCTCAACCTTCAGATCTTCAGAAAGACGGGACACCCTCATAAGATGCTCAATGTCCTCGAGCCAATCATCAGCATAGACGATGCCCTCCGTCCCTTTGAAAACCCTAGGCTCCAGTTTCTTGAAGTCCTGAATGTTGCCTGGCCGAAGCTGAGCAACTTGAGGAACAACCTGCTGCTGGCCCGGAACTCCTCTCTCAACTACAGCACGAGCAAGCTGATGAGCACTCTCGATGCCCTGCCGTAGGACGTTGGTCTGCCTCTGATGTGCCTCTGACTGAGCCCTCTGTGCCTCGAGCATCTCACGAAACAGTGTAAACATCTGTGACGCCTCTGCTGGCACAGGAGGTGGAGGTGGAAGCCCCTCAGATACAGCTGGCATAGTCCTCTGAGTAGGTGGTGGACCTCCGAAAGCAGCTGACACTCCAATCACCGGAGAAGTGACTGGTGCAGGCCCTCGGGATGTCGCAGACCTCTCAGAAGCTGCTCTCCCCTGCTGTGATCTAGTCTTAGGCGGCATCCTGAGACAAAGCGAAAGAAAGAATCAATATGGCACAAGATGTAAGACATCAAGGAAAGGACAGTTTAAGGGATCAAGTATCAATGTCAAAGGAGAATAGTTGAATCAAAAGAATTTTCCTAGATATGATTGAGTATCTCAGCCTATATCCTATATCCTATCGCAGGCTCGCAGTAATACAACTAAATTGTCGCACTACCACGACATCACATACTTGTGAAGCTAGACCTGCATGGGCCACCACCAAAAATGTGTCATGACCCGTACCCGGTGTAAGGATACTAGTCGGAAACAACGCCCAGCCTACGCCGCAGAATCGGTGGTAGAACGCTGTCTAGATAGTCTATCTAAAGTAATGAACCACCAATAATGATAGAATACTCAATCACAGAACTAAGATAGAATGAGCACGAATCAGATAAGAATAGAATAGTCATCATACAACTCATGAGTTTAAAATAATACATCAATGAGTCTGAAGAGTAACAAAATAAGCTGGAGATAAATCCAGTACAAAAGAATACTATCATACTACAAAGCTACTGTCCAGGGTCAATTGTCTCAGTTGGGATAAGTCCCTCTTGAGCCAGGGTCTCAGAATCTAAACCCACAATATCCTGGGGTCCATAATAGGTAGGATACTCCTCAGTGTCATCTGAAAAAATATATCCAGTCAGGAAAGGAGCAGAGTACATCTCTAACAGCAGTTCTAATTAATGATAAAAAACTATGTAACAGTAAATAGCTGTGGATAAATAAGATGCACAAAAATAGATACAAGAGATATATAGACAATAAGGAAATACTGGAAAGAAATACCATAATGAACAATATGCCAATGAAACAATAATACTAATGACTAAGTGTGTGAGTACTAGCTTAACATGTGATCGGCTTGGGCAAGATACAATGCGGCCTGGCTAATCATACGTGCGGTGCATGATCAACACTATTCACTTACCAATACTTTATTCAATAGGAATTTGATCACATATCTATACTAATACTCCCCACCCCCAACTGGTATAATAGATCCAACCACGGTATGCTATGGCACTAGATTCCCCTAGAAGAGAGCGACTCCTCCCGAAAATCGGTGTCTGTACATGTACAAGATAACCAATGAACAATACTTGCACCATATACACCATATACCAAGGAATAACATCTCATGACGAGATCCAGATATACCAATCCATGTAACCATAGTGTCAAGAGAAACATGTATATCTACACTAGATACAACGAACATAGAGGATATCATAAATGAGAAACTATCAGAGAATGTACTCGCCTGAAGTCCAAAGAACAGTCTCACAGATGTCTGACTCAGTACCTCGAAGACCTAGATATGGAATACCACATTAATACAAGGTCCCGGAAAGAGAATAAGTCAAACTAGTCAACTTCTAGGTCAATAAATTAATTCTAAGTCAAAAGTCAACTATGGTCAACTCTAAAGTCAACTAAAGTCAAACATGGTCAAACCAAGGTCAACCTCACAAGAAATCTATATAAATAATATAGAAAATAAAATACAACAATTTAGGAATCAAAATTAGATCCCAAAAGATACCCACACAAAGTATACTAATAATACAATATTATACACTCTAAATAATGTATATACAAACCAATATTTATACAAATAAAAAAATATATTATTATTAGTATTATACTACACAAAAGCACACATATATATATATACATATATATATACAATAATATATAATATATAAATTAAATCTGCCAAATCGTCACTGAAAACAGTGAGCTGAAAAATACAAATTAAATAAAACAGCTTATAGTGACAGTCTCAACTGTCACAGAAAATCTGTCGCAGAAACTCTATATATAAACCACTGTTGTCACAGTTTGATGACAGTTTCAAACTGTCACAGAAAACCGTTGCTGAAGGATTTGCCGCTCAAAACTGTCCGCAGCATTAATGACAGATCTGTCATTAATGCCGAACCACTGTTACAGCGGCTGCTGTAACCGATCGAAATAATGACAGTTTTCAACTGTCATTAAACCTACTGTCACCAAAAATAAATATATATATATATAATTATATATATATATATATATATATATATAAAAACATATAAATTAATATATATATATATATATATATATATATATATATAAAACAATTAATAACTATATACTTATATATATATACAATTAAATACTATTAGTTACAAAACACAATGTACATATTAATGTACGTATTTTACATGGCTAGAAGCACACATAAAAATACATTCATTAAATTAACAATTAAATATATAATAATTATAAATAATATAATTACACATTTAAAGACATAAATATATTTTATAAAACATTTATGTATAATTTATGTTATTAACATAAGTACATATATAATTGCATGCAAGAAAGCTATATACATATATTTATACACCACATTAGAACACATAGAAATATCTATAGATCTATGCTACAATAAATACCATAATAAATACACTAAAATAATATATAATATCTATATATATTTACTAATTATAAATGAAGAATTTAAAGCATAAATAATTAGATCTACACATAAACACACCAAATTGGAAAGTTTCATACCGTATCCCACTAGATCTAGGATACGCATGTGACACGAGTCCAACACACAACCAAATGTACTCCAAAGGACACAAACAAGTCACAAATAATATTTATGAACAAATCAAAGTGTCAAAAGTAGATCTATGTGTCCGTGTCAAAATACGACATGTACAAAGCCCCGTGTCGGAGGAAAACCCCCAAAATGACACGTATCACCAAATAGTTGTGATACGAACCACATGTACCCAAATATGGACACGACACAAGCCCCAAATACATAAGCACATGCCCAATTGATCTATAGGATCAATTGACACACACAACAAAATATAAATTCGGAATTCCAATAAAATTGACACAAAAAGCACCATAACTTTCTCCATGGGTCTCCTATGAACACAAAACAAAGTCCTCTGGGTAGTACATACATATAGGTTGATTTTATATGATTAAATCTCAGATTTAGAAGCTATTTTAATGGGAAAAACTGAATTATACCTATTGGGAGATGGATTCCCAATGAAACCTCCAATTGAGATGAACTTGCTTCCAAATTGTAGATCCTTGCTCCTCTTTATAGATCCTTGCTTCCTCCTTTTAGATCCTTGCTTCTCAACTTTCTAATGGTGAATTGGGAAGAATTTGGAATGAATTTGGTAGAGAATTGGAATGGGAATGGAGAGAATTTGGGAGTAGAAATTTCTAGATCTAGATTTGGAATGAGAATGAGAGGAGAGAGAAATTTCCCCCCCTCTAATATAGGCCGGCCATGCCCCCTTCCCCAAGCAATTATAAAATGTCCAATGTACCCCTTGGGGCCTCTCATGAAGAAATAATTAAGGAAGGAAACTTCTAGTCTAATCACTTAATTAATTTAATCCATCTCCTTAACCATGGGCTTTCTAAATGGGCCAAGTCTAACTATTTAATTCATGTTGGTCCATGGGTCCAAACTAAACTAGTTGGGTCCACTAAAATAAGTCTAAAATAATTAAATAACATCCAACAACAATTAAATAATACAAAAAAATTATTTACCATGCACAATATTTATTTAAATAGGAAATTACTAAAATACCCTTTTTCCTAAAATATGGTAGTGACAAGGACACCTGACACTATTCATGAGACAGAATCTTCCTAAAATATTCAAGGTAATTCTGTGTAGGTTGTAGGATTTATGACATAGACATTTTATTCATAGTTAGTATATGACTTGCTGCATTAGTTTTGATCTTATGTGACATGGACATGAGGCATCGTGGATATGAGACGTGTGATTACATTGGGTGGGAAAAGACACAGGCTACAGGCTGATTTCATATATATATTACATAGTAAATTACATAGTAAAATACATAGTAACTCTGCTACAGGCTCCCAGACACAGAGCTTGTAGTGGTCTCAGCCTGAGTTTTAGTGATGCTCTCAACTTGTATTTCACATAGATGGTTATATAGTTTACCCTATTATTTCTTAATTGCTGCACTATATTTATTTTGGCATGAGTTATTTTGTACCTTGCTATGTCCCCTGAGGACCTGGATCTGGATTATGTCCCCAAGATTAGCAGAAGATATCTATCCTGAGGTGTACGGAACATGAGCACTTCTCGGAACAGTACCAGCACCGGAGGACGAGGTGATCGCTGAGGATTTTTCTGAATATCTGCTTCTTCTATGCTCAGTCTTGCTGCTTTTAAACTCTTTTAATTCTTGTTTAAAGAAAAATTGTAACAGACTTATTATCGGGTTGTTCCCCGATTTTATTTACTTGTGACTATTGATGTTTATTTTCTTTTATTGACATTGATGTATTTATTCTGTGGATGAGATTAGTATACACTTATTATTGTATTACAGCTTAAGTATGCCCCGATGGATCCATTAAATTGGGATTGTCCATCGGTGTGTGCTGCTGGCCATTGCCACGTGTCTAGTCCCTCGATATTTTGGGACTAGGGCGTGACATGGTTTTTGTGGTGGCCCATGCAGGTCAACGACTAAATTGTTCGGTTTCAACTTAGGGACCAAGCAAGCCTGTAATAAGGATAGGATAAGTTTTTAGGATCTCATCCACTTGCTTGAATCATTCTTGATATCTATATCGTATTCGAATTAATTTTTGACTTGCATCCTGCCTTGATTCCTGTGCACCTCTTATAAGTTTATTTTGATACAGAGTAATGGATCCAAGAATCAGAGACGAGAATCCCTTGGGTACACCACACGATGTTGTGGTTACCTATGATGAAGGAGTGACACCAGAAGACCGAGGACAATCAGCTCAAAGCAATCAAGTGGGCCAGCATACTTCCAGGTTTCGGCGTGATGATATTCCACCTCCTATGCAGTTTGTTCCACCGATGCCTATTTTTCCACCAGGATAAGTCATGGATGGACAGCAAATATTCCAAATAATCTACGCAATGATGTAAGCCCAGCAACAAGTTCATTAAGAGGCTCAACGTCGCTAGGCGGAGTACTTGAGGACCAGCCTAGTAACCGTATTGGAGCAGGCGAACCCACCAGCTAGGCGAACAGCGACGGGATCTATCACTGATTTTTGTCAGCTTAAGCCTCGTACCTTTTCTGGCAAGGAGGGACCAACCAAAGTTCATGAGTGGCTCACCAATATTCAACATCAATTAGATGCAGCTGAGCTTCCAAGAGAACGTTGGATGACTACCGTTAGAATACAGTTGACGGACAATGCTCATCACTGGTGGCTATCTGAGGAGACACGGCTCGGACCAGACCGAGTCACTTGGAAAGAGTTTTCCAGACTCTTTCAGGAGATGTACATTTCGGCTATCGCTCGATCAGAACTTCGGGACAAGTTCAATCGTCTCACTCAGGACAGTATGACAGTGGAGGAGTACAATGCAGAGTTCATTCGTCTGAGTCGCTTCGCCCCTACTTTGATCCCAACAGAAGAAGAGAAGGCTGAGAAGTTCTTCGACGGACTAAATTTCGAGCTACAGAGACTCATCGGATCCGTCGCACCTACCACCAGAAGAGATAACAGCCTGAAGCGGCCTTCCACATCAGCACCAGCCAGAGCACCACAGGAAGAAGCTACAAAAAGACCTCACATGCACCAGCCACCCAGATCCTCTCCGTAGATATTACCTACATGTCAATACTGTGGTAAGGTAGGCCATATTGAGAAGGACTGCAGACGCAAGTTGGGATTATGCTTGATTTGCGGAACCAATCAATACTTAGCCAATGATTGTCCTCATCATCGAGGAGGAGCACCAAGGGCAAACCAACAAACTCTACCTGCCCCAGGAGGGTATCAGCCGAGGCCACCCTTGGTACCACAAGCAACACTCTTCCAGCAGGCCCAGCAGCAGCAGAGGAATCCACCACGAGGATGCGGACAAGCCTTCGCGATGACCTTAGAAGACGCGCAGAATCATGGAGTAGCTAATGCGCGTAAGTTTTTGTAGTTTTTCGTTTCTAGTATTGTTGTAGTTCATGCATGTTGGTTCGTGACCTTAGTCTTGACCTAGTAATTTTGAACTTGCTAATAATTGATAACCTAGAATATTTTATAACTGATAACATAATATGATAAGTGATAACCTAGTTTTTCTAAAAATTATAGTTTTCTAGATTTTCTTTCTTCTGAAAATTTTATAACTTCCATTTGCATAGGGAAATGATTCCCTATGTGTTTTGCTTAAACCCTCAACCTTGATTCTCCTTGATAATGATGTACTTCGAACAATGTTTTACAACCATGTCATCTCTGTTGACCGATTATTCTTTGATTGCGAGGACGCAATCCTCTTAAGGGGGGTAGATTGTAAATCTCCTGATTTTTTAGGAATTTTTAAAAATTAATTTCTCACATTTTTCTGGAATTTTCTGGTTTTTTTTGTAATTAAAATCAAGGTAATTTAAAATTAAAACAATTTTTACATGGTGTTAAATAATATTATAATACTATGAAAATAATATTTTCTGGTGTAAAATAAAAAATTAGACATAGGATAATTTTCCGGAAATTTATTGGAATCCGAAAACATTTTTAAAGCCCTAAAAACTAATTAATAAATAAACCAAATTAAATCCGGTTTATTTCAAATAAACCAAACCCAACCCTGCGGGTCGGATCCGGGTCAAACCCGCCGACCCGAAACCCGCCTATCCGAACCCGAATTTATTTTTAGCGGATCGGGTCGGATCCTCTACCCAACCCGACCCGACCCGACCCGGACCCGCCCGAAACCGAAACCCTTTCCTCGTCTTCCCCGACCCTTCAGCTCACCGCCGACGCCGCTCCGGCTTCCTGCAACGGCCGCCGCTCCGCTCCCCGGCCCCGCAACCGCCAGCCCCTCCTCTTCCTATCCCCCGCACTGGCCGCCCCTCCACCTCCTTCTCCGCCTATAAAACCCCATCGACCCATCGACCCGAACCCCCGCTGCCCTAGCTCCGCCGCTGCCCCAAACATCTTCTCCGACGCCCGACCACCCTGACCTCGGACTCCCCTCCTCCAGCCTCTAGAGCCCCGCTCCGCCGTCTTCCCCAGCGCCTCGAGCTCCGCCTATCACGGTCGCCCGAGCCTCCACCTCCAGCGCCGCCGTTTCCTCCTTCCGAGACCCGCCGCAGCAGCGCCTCAACCGCCGCAGCAGCGCCTGAGCCGACCAGACTAGCCGAGCAGCTCCGCCACCACCCAGCCGTGACCCAGCGCCCCTCCGGCGAGTCTCCGACGACTGGTCGAAACCCTAGGACCCTGCTACAGTACAGTGTCGTAGTGTCTTGTGTCGACTCGCGGACACATGAATTTCAGTTTCCACGGAGCCCTGTTCAGGTAACCCGTTATCTCTCCTCGTTGCCCCATTTTTTTTTCGTCAGTTGTGACGCAAACCCTGCGTGACCCTCTCGATGCCCGTGCAACCCTCTCGGTGTGTCGCGTCCTGTGGTGATCGCGAACTGCGATCCAAAAAATAGGAAAATTAACACCCCATTTTTTCCCGGAACTGAGTGCGCCCCGCCAAACGGGACGACTTGGTCGCGTGCGGTCTTCACCAAAAGATGCGCGCCGTTGATACGGACGTGCGAATTTCGCAGAAGTTGATTTGGATGTGCGTGCACACCGGAATCAACACGTATCCGCCGATAACGCCCCGTATCCGCCTGTTCTGGATCTCATCGTAACTTTGTGTACACACGTCGGATCAAAACGAAACTTGCGCCATCAGACTCGTAGCAATACGCTGGTCCTGTGACCCAAGTTTGGTTCGATTCTGAGAACGTTGACAAAATCGCGTATCGTGGGCCCCACGGCTCCACTTGACGGGCGATTTTGTGACCGGCTCATCGGAATCCAATTCTGGAAGTTCCGTTGGGTTCGTATCATCGTTCTGGACTTGTTGACACTGAGTTTGACGAATTGGGAGACCATTGGTTCTGACACATTTTTTGGTGCAAAGCGGCCCACTTGTGGACCCCATTTTGACCAGCAACTGTCATTTTTGCCCCTGTGTCCAAATTGGACTCAA
Organism: Iris macrosiphon; assembly: GCA_036927795.1. Classification (NCBI taxonomy): domain Eukaryota; kingdom Viridiplantae; phylum Streptophyta; class Magnoliopsida; order Asparagales; family Iridaceae; genus Iris; species Iris macrosiphon. The sequence goes on from JAYESA010000004.1 coordinate 115,412,530, forward strand.
GGACAGGCATTTCTAGCTATTTGATATTTTCTGAATCTGATGGTGATGTCTATTTCAGCAACCGGAGGAGTACCTGCAAATCCCGCAACTGCCAGAGCTACAGTTGGAGCCAGAACCCCAGGCAAGTGTACCTTGCCAAATCTTGCAGTTCTTGTTACATATTTTCTTGTCTTAATTATATGTTGTACATGCTTAACCTAGGACCGTGTGACATTACTTAGCGTCCGATTAATAGTCGGGTGCCAATACTGTACGCAGAGTTGTGTAACGTCACCTAGAGATGGATATCGTGACCCTTTACATTCTAGTGCTTGCATTATCAAGTACGTTATACCCAGGACACCTGACACTATTCATGAGACAGAATATTCCTAAAATATTCAAGGTGATTCTGTGTAGGTTATAGGATTTATGACATAGACATTTTATTCATAGTTAGTATATGACTTGCTGCATTAGTTTTGATCTTACGTGACATGGACATGAGGCATCGTGGACATGAGACGTGTGATTACATTGGGTGGAAAGAGACACACAGGCTACAGGCTGATTTCATATATATACTACATAGTAAATTACATAGTAAAATACATAGTAACTCTGCTACAAGCTCCCAGACACAGAGCTTGTAGTGGTCTCAGCCTGAGTTTTAGTGATGCTCTCAACTTGCATTTCACATAGATGGTTATATAGTTTACCCTATTGTTTCATTTATTGCTGCACTGTATTTATTTTGGCATGAGTTATTTTGTACCATGCTATGTCCCCTGAGGATCTGGATCTGGATTATGTCCCCAGGATTAGCAGATAATATCTATCCTGAGGTGTACGGAACATGAGCACTTCTCGGAACAGTACCAGCACCGGAGGACGAGGTGATCGCTGAGGATTTTTCCTGAATATCTGCTTCTTCTATGCTCAGTCTTGCTGCTTTTAAACTCTTTTAATTCTTGTTTAAAGAACAATTGTAACAGACTTATTATCGGGTTGTTCCCCGATTTTATTTACTTGTGACTGTTGATGTTTATTTCCTTTTGTTGACATTGATGTATTTATTCTGTGGATGAGATTAGTATACCCTTATTATTGTATTACAGCTTAAGTATGCCCCGATGGATCCATTAAATTGGGATTGTCCATCGGTGTGTGCTGCTGGCCATTGCCACGTGTCTAGTCCCTCGATATTTTGGAACTGGGGCGTGACAGGACTTCTCCTGACGACGCTCCTTCTCCTAAGCGTAAGGCTGCGGTGGCTCACGACCCAGGTCATCTCATCCAATTAATTAAAAAATAATAAAACTTATGAAAGATACAAATTATCAAAACTTTTTCTCCATTTGTAAATCCTCGTCCTTATCCAATTAACTAAAAAATTAAAAACTTACAAAGATACAAATTATAAAACTAACTTTCTTTCCGTTTGTAAATCCTTATCCTCATCCAATTAATTAAAAAAATTACAAAATTTACAAATTAATCATTTTCGAAATAGAAATACCCAACCTATTAAGAAATTAAAAATTACGAAATAAACAAGTCCAATATAAATTATTCTTGACGAATATACGTGCAACACACGTACACGTTACTAGTATATATATTATGCGGCTTAGAAACGATTCAAAAATTAGCCGTCTAAGCTGTATGTATATCATCATTTAAATGAATTAAAAAATTTATTAAGAAAAGAACTAAATAACTACATAAATATTCCACTAATTATTTAAAAAAAATTTAACCAAGCATTTAACTACCTAATATAATATATTTATAACTAAATAACTCTAACTCAAGTGGTTAAGGTGGGAGGCATTTTCCTTGATTGCTTAAGTACAATTCCTAAATTTTATATTTTTTATAATAAATTTATGTTTAATTTTTATATTCTTTTTTAGGTAGCATGTGTATAAATATATGAGTTTTTTTTTTCTCTGAGTCAGGTCCACACTTAGTTCTCCATCTGATTCTCCATGTATTCAGACATTTCGGTTCGTTCCATATGTCCAAATTGGAACCGCCAACCAACGGCCAGAGGGAAGAAGAAGATAATTTGAAACTTTACATATTTCTCACATGCAAGTCTCTGTTAACCATAATATTTCCCTTCTAGTCCCTGAATTTTGTTAATTCATAACAAAGACATATTTTAGCCAAAAATTTAATTAGAAATGTTGAGACAAGTTAGGTATAAACTATATTTCTCTAGAATTTGTAAGTAGGTTGAGGTTAATTGCGAACCTTGGGAATAGATTTCATATATCTGTCTGCACCTTTATAATGAGACTTAAAAACTGTTCAAAATTGGACCGTCTAAGTTGTTTGTAAATCCTTCACCATTTATTAAAAAAAAATTTAATATTACATAAAAAAATTGTTGAAAAAAATTAATTTATTATAAATAACACTATGGGGAATCAAACCTAACCAACCAAAATGAATCCCTTCCACCTTAACCACATGAACTAGAAGAAGTGTTGGTTGTAGTTATAATATTACGTAGTTAAACAATTAGTTTTTTTTTTTTAAATTATGTGAGGATACACGTACGGCTTATATGGCTAGTATTTTTGAAGATTTTTTTATAAAAAGTAGAGATATATCCATAACAAATTATAATTAAAATATAATCAAATCTATAACAAATCATAATTAAAAATAAACATATATATATATATAACAAATTTTAATTCAAATATATAATATTTAAAATATTTCACAATAATATCCAAAAAAAATATTTTATGGACAATGCACATGCATTTACTAGTATTAATAATGGTTGATGATTTTTATTTGATAGTTTGGGGTAAAGGTCGTTATTCAAGCATTACGAATTTAATTACAGTTCTCTTATAATTGTTTGTAGTAGTAAGAGTTATTGTATCTAGTTCACATTCTTGACTTTTTATAATAATATTATATAATTGTATCACTACACCAAAACAGTAATTTTCTAATGACTATAAGCGTTAGGAAAAAAAATTCTAACAGTTTTTAGCAGTAGGGGGATTAACGTGGAAAATTTTTCTAACAATTTTTTACCGTCATAAATATTTCATTCCTAACAGTCTTTTACCATTAGGAATTTCCTATTTCCAACGAATTTTTAGTGTTAGAAATTTTCTATTTCCAACTGATATTTACGGTTACAAATTTCTCATTCCTAACGCTTATACCAATTGGTAACCCTTAATATTACCAACGGTTTTTTTTACCGTCACAGATGTATTAAAAAAATTGGTGGCTCTATTGAGCCAGAGCTTTTAGCTCTCAATTATCAACAATATTCATTATAAGAATACAATTTGTTCAAGAACATTCACCAGTTGAATTCACCAAACAAGCAAAGATCAAATATTTGAAGTTTGAAGCAAGATCACAGATGATACCCTATTTGGGTAAAGATTGATAGTAGTCAGAATAACTCGAATAATAGGTAATATATAAAATTGGCACTTACATTAGTGAAAACTTGATCAAATATTTCAATTTTGAAGTAAAACAGACCCCAAAAAATAGAATACTACATCAGTACCATCATATCATGTAAAATAATGGGATAAAGATTGGAATTATTCTTGTATTCCTTCTGCCTCAAATGGCTGAGCTTTATACAGAATGACAAAAAACTAAAGATAAGAAAGAGTAACAATGGAAAAGATATACTCACTACCTATCCTAACAATAGCAATATCTCCAATAACAATAACTAACATTATCTCCAATACTCCCCTTCGAGTTGGAGCACGGAGATCAAGAATGTCCAACTTGGGAAAGTGATTACTAAACGGCTGACGACCTAACGCCTTGGTGAACATGTCTGTCGGTTGCTCCGCAGAAGGAAGATGAGAAGTCGCAACTGTGCCTGCAACGACTAAGTCAAGAACTAAGTGACAATCGATCTCTATATGCTTGGTGCGCTCATGAAAGACAGGATTCGCAGCGATGTGAAGAGCAGCCTGACTATCGCAAAATAGTCTAACCGGAGTAGAATGCGAGACGCCAAGCGACTGTAGGAGCGATCGAAGCCATAAGATCTCACAACACGCGCTGGCCATAGACATGTATTCGACTTCTACAGAGGACCGAGATACAGTGGGTTGCTTCTTGGTCTTCTAAGAGACAAGTGAGAGCCCGAGAGTAATGAAATAACCGGTCACAGATCGACGAGTGCGACGACAGGAAACCCAGTCCGAATCACAGTAGGTCGTAAGTGTGAGACTACTTGCACTTGAGAGATGCAAACCCTGACCCGGATGCCCCTTCAAATACCGAAGAACACGTAAAACTGCTGTCCAGTGTTCCTCCTTCGGCTGATTCATAAACTGAGACAAGGTATGAACAGCAAAACTCAACTCCGGTCTCGTGATTGTGAGGTAGATGAGTCATCCAACAAGACGATGATAGCTATCGAGGCACAAAAAAATTGGACCAGAGGCGGCTGTAAGCTGGTGATTGGGGTCCATAGGCGAATCAATAGGCTTGGAACCGAGTAGACCAGCTTCAGCAATAATCTCGAGGGCATATTTCCGTTGAGACACAAAAATGCCTGATGAGTTACGAGCAATTTCTAGACCAAGAAAGTACTTGGGAGAAGACCAATATCCTTCATATGGAAACAAGTGCTGAAGTAATTCTTGAAAGCTGATATAGCAGAAGGATGGTTGCCCGTAATAATCAAATCATCCATATATATGAGCACGTGAAAAACATTACTGTGCCGTTGTAGTATAAATAAAGAATAATCAGCATAGCTCTGTTGAAAGCCGAATTGACGAAGCGCAATAGCAAGCTTCGAGAACCAATTCCTAGGAGCTTGTCGTAGGCCATAGAGTGATTTTTGCAGACGACAGACTTTTCTTGAAGAATCCTGCGAGTGCCTACGAGTAACTCGGGGGGGGGGGGTGTCATGTAAACAACTTCATCCAAGTCCCCATGGAGAAAGGCATTATGAACATCCATCTGATGTATCTCCCATCCACGTATGGCAGCTATAGAGAGAAAGACCCTAACAGTGACCATCTTCGCAACTGGAGCAAAGGTCTCATTGAAATCAATGCCTTCAACCTGCTTGTTTCCCAAAACGACGAGACGAGCTTTGTAGAGCTCAATATCTCCATTAGATTTATACTTGATACGATAGACCCACTTACAGCCAATAGCTTTCTTGCCTGCAGGCAAGGATGTCAGCTCCCATGTCTGATTTTTGTCAAGGACATCTAACTCACTCTGCATTGCAGTACGCCAGTGAGCATACCTAACGACTTCCGAAAAATGGACGGTTCGTGCCCTGCGGTTACGGCGGCAAAAAACTTGGTGTGATGGTTAGAAAACTTAGCACAAGAAACATATGCAGCTATGGGATAGGGTTTACCTGAGGCCAGTGATGGTGTGAGTGGAGATCCTGGAGGGGGGTAGGGGTTGTGATGAACTGTATTGCAGACATAATCAAGAAGCAAGACAGAAGGCTGTCGAGACATGGTGCCCCCCCGTCGGACTTCAGCCACGGGATCGCTCCCCTTGTCGACTTGAGGCAAGTGGCCCGGGCCGTTGATAACGTGGATAGTTGGAGGACGTGGTCCTGGTCGTGGGGGTCGACGGTGTGGTCAAGGAGGTTATCGGGCGAACCTGCTGGTAGCAGAAGGCGAGGAGGGAGATAATGGTGCCTATACTGAGGAGGATCAGACACTACTAGGCATGCTGGAAGTACTCAGGAGAAAGCAGATAGCGTCAAGCGATGGAGACAGGAGGAGTGGGACTGAGGAGGCATCCACCTCAGTCTTTGCCAGAGACAACGCTGCCATGTATGCCCATCCATCGGAAGGTACTGATGACTCACTCGCCCTTACATCTATGTCCTCCCTTAGATCGTCGGACTGGATTGTCGATTCGGGTGCGTCTCGATACGTGACAGGGAATGCTAGTGAGTTCTCTTCTACACTCACCTAGCATCTGCAGACAACATTCAAACATCCGATGGTACTTTCCAGCCAGTGGTCGGTAAGGATACTGTCGATTGTACAGGTTCAGTAAGATTATCCAATGTTTTACATGCTCCTTCGTTTCTAGTCAGTCTTTTGTCCATTAGTTCTATAATCCTCCAACTAAAATGCATTATCTCTTTTGATATTTCTAAGGTGATCTTTCAAGAGAAGGAGACGGGACGAAGACTTGGAACTGGCACTTGGCATGATGGACTGTGGTAACTGGATCGGGAAGGACTGAATTTGGCATTGGTGTCTGTGGCAGAAAGGGCGGTAATGGGAGAACCAAAGATGAGTGTCGATGATATAGTGATACTCCATCACAGGCGGTTGGGGCACTCATCTTTTGGTATTTTGAGTATGTTGTATCCATCTATTTATGAGAAGGCAAATAAGAATAAACTAGTATGTGATGCATGTGATTTAGGCAAACTTACTAGGAGCTCATATATTGGTACAGGCCATAGGAGCTCTTCTATTTTTGATATTATACATTCTGATGTCTGGGGGTCGTGCACCACAACTACTATAAATGATTACAAGTATTTGGTCTCTTTTATTGGTTGTTCCTCTCGTGTCACCTGGTTGTATTTAATGAAGAATAAGAGTGAGATCTTTGCCTGTTTTCGGGATTTTAATAAACATGTCCAGACTCAGTACTGAGCAGTGGTGAAGGTATTAATGTTTGACAATGGAATAGAGTATACCAACAAAGCACTTGAGGAATATCTGTCAGCCCAAGGGATACACATCAGACCACCTGTGCATACACACCAGCACAGAATGAAGTGGCAGAAAGGAAGAACAAATACCTTCTGGAGGTGGCAAGGAGCATGATGATCACCATGAATGTCCCACAGAGTCTGTGGGGGCATGCAGTATTGACAGCAACTCGATTGATCAACATGATGCCATCGAAGGTACTGGGATGGAAGTCTCCATGTGAGATATTGCAAGAAAATAATTGTGGGATACTTCCACTAAAGGTGTTTGGCTGCGTATATTTTTTGAAGGACAACAGACCGTCTGTTGGAAAACTTGACCCCAGAGCAGTCAAGTGTGTATTCATGGGCTATTCGGTGACACAAAAGGTGTACGTATGCTGGAGCCCAGTAGAAAAGAAGAAGTTTGTGAGCATGGATGTTCACTTCAGGAAGTTTGAGCCATACTACCATCAGGAGGGAACCTCATCCATGAGCAACTTACCTGATACTGAGAGTATGAGGCGAGATAGGGAGATTGGAGAGAGTGTGGTAACCGATTTAGGAGTATGGCATGGAGGAACGTTTGAGGAGGAGCATAAGAGTGAAAAGGAACAGGGGGAGGTGATGAGAGGTATTGGGCCCACGACTCAGGTGGAGTTACTTACCTACAGCAGGAAAGAAAAGCAAACTGCAGGACCAGTACCTATAGTGCCAGTGCCAAGTCCCTTGCATGCATCTGTATCAACTCCTGAGACACCTACACCACCACCATCAGATTCTCCTTCAGGTGATATCATTCTTCCTACTCCTCCCACACCATTATCAGTACGGAGTACCACTCGCAGCAATGCAAAAAATTCTCCTGATAGATATTGTTGGGACCTTGCTCAGTTTATTTTATATAATAACATATCTTCTTCTCATGGAGCATTCATTGCAACTTTGGATAGTATTACTGTACCTAACAATTGGCAGGTTGCCAAGAACGATCCAAAGTGGAAAGCGGTGATGCACGAGGAGTTAGCGCTCTTAAGAAGAACCACACTTAGGAACTGGTAAAACTGCCAAAGGGGAAGAGGAAAGTCGGATGCAAGTGGGTCTTTACTGTGAAGCAGAACCCAGATAGAAAAGTAGAACGCTACAAGGCTCGACTGATGGCAAAAGGATACAGTCAGACGTACGGTATTGACTATGATGAGACCTTTGCACCAGTGGCAAAAATAAGCACCGTCAGGACCCTGATTCCTTTGGCAGCAAATGGTGGATGGAAGCTACACCAACAGGATGTGAAGAATGCATTTCTTCATGGGGATATAGTGGAGAAAGTGTACATGAAGATACCACCATGATTCTGCATCGATAAGATAGTGGATAACGTCTGCAGGTTGAAGAAGTCCCTCTATAGACTGAAATAGTCTCCTCGAGCGTGGTTTGACAGATTCAGGAGGGCGATGATAGGGATGGGATATCAGCAGATCAGTGCTGATCATACTGTGTTCTTTCATCGGAGTGGAGGCCACATCACCATGCTTGCGGTATATATGGACGATATGATTATCACAGGAGATGATGAGCAGGAGATTGCCCGACTCAAGGGGGAGCTTGGCAAGGAGTTTGAGGTGAAGGACCTTGGCCTTCTTCCGTACTTCCTTGGGATTGAGATTGCTCGAGAAGCAGAGGAGATTGTTCTTTCTCAAAGGAAGTATGCGCTGGACCTTCTCACAGAGACAGGGGTATTGGGATGCAGACCTGCAGCGACGCTGATCAACCAGGGGTTCAAGCTGTGTGCTGAGACTGGAGAACCAGTTAACCGAGATAGATACCAGAGACTGGTGGACAAGTTGATCTGTTTGAGCTACACACGTCCTGATATCTGCTTTGTAGTGAGTGTGGTGAGCCGCTACATGCATGACCCAAGGAAGGGTTATATGGATGCAGTGTACCAGATTCTGAGATACTTGAATGGTGCCCCCGGAAAGGGGTTGATATTCAGGAAAAATGATCACTTGAGTATCGAGGGATACTGTGACTCTAACTGGGCTAGTTGTACTGATCACAGGAGGTCTACTTCGGGCTATTGCATATTTGTAGGAGGCAACTTGGTCTCTTGGAGGAGTAAGAAGCAGTTGGTAGTGGCCAGATCGACAGCTAAAGCGGAGTACAGAGCTATTGGCCTTGGGAGTTGCAGAGCTGCTATGGCTGAAGAGTATGCTGGTGGAGCTGAAGCTAGATCAAGGAGCCAAGATAAAATTATGGTGTGACAACCAGTCAGCCATCACTATCGCCAACAATCCAGTACAGCATGACAGGACCAAACACATCGAGATCGATAGGTTCTTCATCAAGGAGAAGTTGGACCGTGGACTACTGGAGCTAGGTCAAGTTACAACCAAGGAGCAGGTAGTAGACAGTATGACCAAGGGACTTAGCTCTACAGATATGATTAGATGATGTGACAAGATGGGCTTAGTGAATATCTTTCGCCCATCTTGAGGAGGAGTGTTGGTATATTAGAATATTCTTGGTATATTTGTTGGTATATTAGAATATTCTTGGTATATTTGTTGGAATATTAGAATATTCTACAGGAGGTTTTAATAGGGTATTAATGTAATATGAAGGATTGTAAGGCTATAAATAGCCAAGAGATTATCAATAAAAAAATAATAATTACTCCAAAATATTCTACAAGTTGTTAGAAGGAGTGTTCAATGATTGATACATCTGCATAACCGTTTTCCACTGTTCATGATTGAGCGCCGAATCAAATGCAGCCTTGTCTTGGTCTGTCAACGAGCCGACTGAACGAATATTGGACTGTTGTTGGGCAGCGTTAGCGACGCCAGTGGATACAGGAAAGCCACGCCCACAGTCTCGGTCAGCACCGAACGAATGAGGTGTCGACCGGTCGAAGGAGCTACGGTCGGAGGGACGAGGAACCCAGCCTTCGAAAAATCCGTGAAGACGATAGCACTTGGTCACGTCATGACCGAGACGACCACAATGGGTGCACTATAGGCGGGGCTTGTCAGAAAAGCAAGACTTAACTGGTTTGGACTGAGCAGCGAAGGCCACAACGTCCGTCTTGGATTCGGGATCCTTCATTAGCATTCTATGACTCTCTTCTTGAACTGCACGCGCATAAACCCGATTGAGAGGTAGGAGGGGTTCTTGAGCCATGAGGCCAGAGCAGAAAGTACCAAAGGTGTCATCGAGGCCTAATAGAAATTGGTGGAGACGCTCCTCGTCTCGCTCAATATGTATTTGAGTGGTGAGATCGCAAGAGCAGTGTCCGCAATGGCAGACCTTAGGCGGGACGTAAGTCAATAACTCATCCCATAATTTCTTCAAGAAGTCGTAGTAGGATGCAACAGATTGTCCTCCCTGACGACAATTGACGATGTCGAATCGAATTTGCAAGATTCTTGGTCCATTACCGACCGAGAATCGCTAACACAAATCGTCCCATAATTCAAGAACCGTCTCGGGATAGGATATCGATGTGCGCACGAGCAGATCAATGGATTGAACGATCCACCCAATAAGCATCGAGTTGACGCTCCACCAATCGTCGATAGCTTCAGAGTTGACGTCTGGTTGAAGTAGTCGGCCGTCGATGAAGCCGAGCTTCCACTTATCCTTGAAAGCGTTCCTCATGACATTTGTCCACTCCTGATAATTATCACCCTTCAAGACCACAGGACAATATATTTGCAAGCCTGGATGATCCGAAGGATGAAGATAGAACGGAGATGTATGATCGAGGGGACGCGTGGATGTGGCCTGACGAACGACGTTCAATAGTGAGGTGCGATTGAGAGTGTCTGTGTCTGATTCACTCATTGCATAGGAGACGCAGAGAATGAACTAGACAAAGGAAGATCGAAAAAAATTCAGGGTTTGGAAACCTGCTCTGATACCATGAAATAATGAGATAAAGATTGGAATTATTCTTGTATTCCTTCTGCCTCAAATGGCTGAGCTTTATACAGAATGACAAAAAATAAAGATAAGAAAGTAACAATGAAAAAGATATACTCACTACCTATCATAACAATAACAATATCTCCAATAACAATAACTAACATTATCTCCAATATCATGCCCTTATTCATTACCAATCAATACCAACTCCAGAACCACCTGTAGCAGGCATCCCGCTTTCCTGAGGAGACCTATTTGGGCAACCACAAGGCTTCTCGTAGTGACCAGGACCTCCACCTGCCATCTGTGGTTGGGGATTGTGCTTTGGCTTCGGGTCCATGTCAGATTAGAGGATGGGGCTGGCTTGTGGGAGGGAGGCTGCAAGTGCTGCAGTTTCCGTCGTTTTGCCATATTCCAAGGTAATTGCATATGTTGCTCTTCTTTGTTTGGAAGTCGTGGAAGGATTCGTACTTTGGTAAGCTGTAAAATAATACCGACATAAGAAATCAAAACTAAGTTCAGAACCCATAACAAAGAAACCACACCTTATAGAAACATGCGTAATGGGTCATTCAAAAGTAGTTACATGTCCCCATGACACCAATAGTATTCCTCATTTGAGGCAAGATAATACTAGATACGAAGATCACTGGGACATTTATGTTGTCATTTGGTGTAAATAAATTGAAATGACTTGATGCTCTAAAATTGGATAAAATTCACCTAAGCTGCTAATTTACTGAAATCATGTCAGAGATAGTAAGCTAAATTGCATGTTACCATAAGAAATTAGAAATATTCAGTACAAAATTTATCGAAAAAAGTTACCGCTTCAAAAACTAGAAGACTGGCCCCATTGAAAACAGGTCCGTATGTCACATAGCTGTGCCCAATGATCCAACCACAATCGGCAATGCACTTGAGATTAGAAGGGGAAAAGAAATGAGTCCCTTCACAAGTAACTTTATCAAGGCAACACAGTTATAGACAAGTCTTTAGTAACAATCTGAGGCTCAGAGCAAAGAAGAATCACCAGCATACCAGTATATATCAGATGGCATGTAGTCAAATGCATACTTGAATATTATAGCACTGTATACCATACATCACCAGTTGTGTGCAACACACGTTGCATATTCGAGTGAATATGCAAAAGATGACACCAAAAGTGTGTTATCAACAATAAATAACACGGAGAAAGCACCTTAGGTTCTCATGTGCTCTGTCCTGGCATTTTTTTTTCCCGCCTTTTCAAAGCTGATTGGTTTTCACAAGTCGAACACAAACCTGGAAGAAAAAATAAATGGAGACAAAATTATCTGAGCTCAGTGAAATCAGAGCCATAAATACATGTAAAAGGAAAAATTATGTGGTAGCAAAAAATGATGGAAAATCAACAAAAAGTGAATCAATACTAAACAATTAAAGCATGCAGAAAGGAAAAATTGTCAGACTAGATTGGACTTTAGAAATGTGAAGTAGTGATCAATAGGCCCACCAATTAAGAGTAATGATATGAAGATGTTTCAAGATGATTCTAGAACCAATTAAGAGTGACTACGAAAGATAATATGACTCACATGGATATAAATTTGTATATGACTGCCTTGTAAGAAAGGAAAGCACCCCATGGCCTAGTTAGTTCAGGCCTAATAACCTGTTTTAAATCATCTACAAGGTTATACACTTTTGCTTTGTCATATGTCACAACTTTTAAGGCTTCAAAGTAAAGAGAATGATCTGTCAACGCCAATCTTCTTACAATTAACACAAAATTAGTGAGTAATATACATTGCAAATAAAAGAAAGTATTGTTGAGAAAAATATTTTAGGAATGCCTAGATAATGACAGCTTTTCCACCCTAGAGCATGATAAACTAACATGGTCATATTAGCAGTAAAATCTACAAATACAGTTCCAGCTAATCAAGAACCCACCAGGCCATGTAGAAATTTCTACATGTTCGAGTACTTGTTGGGTGATCAATGTGCCGTCAACATCAAGGATCCTTTCTCCTCTATGTGATCGAAAGCCCGAAAGAAGGGACGATTCCAATTGAGTCTTCATTTTCTTTATTGCTCTGTATTAGGAAAAAAAAATCCAATATAATAGCAATATTCCGTCTGTTATATTTTCAGTCTATCTGTGAGTTAATATACCAATAATACCATATTTATGAGATTAAAGCCAACAGAACTAACACCAAATGTGCAGAATTGGCACCATAGAGAAAAAAGTACATAAGGGCACAAGCAATGACAAATAAGTATTTACTTATGGAGAGAGTGACAACACATTGCATATCTCCTATTTATTAGTCCCATAATGTGAACATTATAAAGGAATAGAACTTTAAATATAAATATGATATTATAACAGTGTTAATTAATGTTAGTCCTACAAGCGACTTAGTTCTAAGTGGGAAATCAAAGCAACTCCAATCAAGTAATAGAATAATGGAAAGAAAACTACAAAAGGCTTTGATTTGGTGCCTGAAGCTTATCAGCAGCATAATTATGCCAACTGTGATTTGTAAGTAAAAAAATGAAATGGGATACACCATATTAACTACTATTTGTTTATTGAAAAATGGTTGAAGTATGCCATTAACCTCACTGATATATTAGTAAAAGAGGAGACTAGGTTGCTGAAATGTATAGAGATCAGGTTTACATTTTGCCAACCTATGTACATGTACACATATTTATGAGCCTATGCATGTGTATAATTCTAACTGTTGACCTTACAAGTGTATTAGCATGCATAAACATATAAAGAATCTTGATTCCTTAATTTTAAAAGAAAAAGCAACAAGAAATAGAATCCTTACGTTTTATATAGGTTATGCTAAAACCAATGAAATATCATTTTGTAATTACATAGCAGGTTGATATACATAAAACTTGATTCTAAAGAGGAAAGCATAAAACAAATATTCATTTTTTAATTGATCCAATATAGACCACTCAATATATTTTACTAAAAGTAAAAGAATCGAATATCTACAATAGTAGTAAACATAGCATACATAAATTAGCCAAATAAGAATTTGTGTAGATAATAAAATATTGGAGCTAACCTTTCTAGCCATTCAAGAGACTTCACATAGATATAAAATGGAACTTGTCCTCCTGAGGAATTAGTAAGTATATCAAAAAGATGTGAATAGATTATTACATCTGCCATGATAGGAATTGCTGGAGCTATTCGAGAAAAAGTCTCTATCCCAACCATACAATCTCTGTCAATCTGTTACAAAGAGGAGCACCTTGAGCAAAATACTGACTGGAAGTGTGATAAACTAGACTAAGTATGCGAATGCATTTTTTTTCTAAGATGACAAATGTACATTTTATGCATGATAATATCTTGTCCAATCTACTTACAGAACCGATCGACGAGAGTCCACTTGTAAGTAAGATATATTTGTATGAAGTCATAGTCATGGCATGTCAAGTACTACTTAAATCAATTAATGTCACCATCTGATGAGAACACATATAAAAGTTTTGTGTTTATAACTAAAATCTGAAATGAGACTACTTACAAAATTTAATGGTTTGTGTCACTTCAAGTTAGAAGGCAAAGGAGAAAAGGCCATCTTGGTAAGGTATCCCACATGCTCCAACTATCACAGCCCTTAAGATATCCATATGCTCCTCAAACACTCTGATATAGATAGCATCTACAATCAAGAATGAATAATTCAAAGTTAAACAAAATTGAGACTACTTATAACTAAAATCTTCACAAATACTTTTTTAACTAAGTAAATTATCATAATCCCATTACCATGTGTAGTGCCCCGTTCCCCCTGTTCGGGGAGCGCGATTAAGAAATACTTGGTATCGTTCGATCGGGACAGATTAAATCAAGATCCTTTCCTCGTTATGGATTGGTTTATTCGGAATCTAGTCCCATATTGAGCGGATCGTGCCTCAAGGAAGAAATATGCGGCAAAGTTGCGAGGGGTCTTTCTGTTGCGCTGGTTTTTTTGTCCATTTTCGGTGCCGCTTTGCTTTCTTGTTGGTTTTGTAACTTACGTTTTCTTGAACAGTTTCGATAGATTTCATTGTCTTCGTTCTTTGAACTTCGCATTTTGTATCGAACTCTAGGAGACCGAGGCAGGAGATATTGATCATCTGTTGATGCGTGCAGGTGATCGAGTAGGCAACGCGTGAGCGGAGACTTGAAAATCTCCCCTTTCTCTCCTCTGATTCACCAACTTGTGAGTGGCCTTACTTTCGATTAGCTACCTTCTTCCAAGTCTTCACTCTTAATAAATCTGACTCGTTTGTGCGTTCCGATCAATGATACCATAATAATAATAACTGAGTCAAGATAATAAGAAGTAAACTTGGAACACTTATGCTCGTCACATAACTTCACTGTACGATCATATTGTTGCGTGCTTGTCCGCTGTGCATATATCTATCTTATGCTTCAGTTGTAGCTAGAATTTATTTATTTATAACTGTGAAATATTGTATAGTACATATTTTTGCAATGTGATCGTTTGAACAGGTAGACTATGCTATGGAATTATGTTGAATCATTATATTTCGTTCATGTTGTCTCAAAATGTTTCCTTTTATAACTTAGTTTTAGACGTCGCATGATCGAGGACAATTTGTGCACAAGGTATAGGGTTCCTGCGAACGGTCGTCGGGGCACAGGAACCGATTCGTCCTAGGCGGAACGTTAGTATAGTCGTGCTAATAGCCTAGCACGGGAGAGTTCGGGACTTACAGCGGAACTATCTACTCGCGACTGCAAGGATTTTCGTCTACCATAACTATAACTCGTCCTGTATAGCTATGTCAGTGACCCCATATGTTTGTATATTTAACTGTGCAAGCTAACTATGTATTCGTAGAAGGGAAGGACATGGTAAGTTTTGTGCAGGTAGTTCAAACTGGCAGGTAAAGTCACCGAACGGTGGCATATTTATTTCAGTCATTTCAAATCTATTGCATGCTGTAACTTGAACTAAGACAAGATATAAAGACCACAATAATAACTTGTATGCTTCACATGAACATTGTGTCGATTTTGTTAGTTGAGTTAGCTCGCCCTCACCGATACTTTTCAATGTACTGACTCTCCAAGACGACGCGGCGAGGAGCTGACGCTTTCTTCCCCCAACCAGTCCATTACTCGGCGCATTTTGTTCGTGACTTTTACAGCTTGAACAAACCATCCCGGAGCTCGTGCACACATTCTATGCAGCTCCGAGGTAAGGCGATAGCTTCGCCTGAAGGTCTATTGACTTTTGAAGTTTTAGTATGGGATGTAATGTATGGAACAACTATCTCATTTTACGTCCATCTTGTAAGTCCGTGCGGCACCCATTACTTTTGAGACAAGTGTTTGTAACACTTATGTACATTATCAATAAAGAGAAGTTTTCTTTGTTTCAATGTGTGTTCGTTAGCTTCTGCTCTCTGTTGTTGTGTTTATATATATATATATATATATATATATATATATATATATATATATATATATATATATATATATATATATAATGTTAGGCCTTGTGTGGGCATATCTTATGCTCGCACGACATCACGTCTGGGGGACGAATAACGATTCTTCAGAATCAGGACGTGACATAATGGTATCAGAGCACTGCTTCAGATCCTTTGGTCATGTGTCAGAAATTTTTTCTTGAAACGACCTTCTCCCTCCCAATTGAACTCTTGAAATCGTTTGGCCAAAATGAGATGTGTTCCATACAGTGAGTCCGTAATACTTTATGAGACTGATGTAAGTTTCTTTGTTTTTGAAGGAATGGATCAAGCACAGGGAACATCAGAAGCGCAAGTAGATGCACAAGTGCAAGCAAGTAGTTTTGGCACTTCGGTCAGCTCCGAGAGCCAACGACCCGCGCCCCCCGTCGAACTTATTGAGCGGATGATGCGCATGTTTGAGGCATATCAACAAAGAGACGAGGCCCGACCGGACAAATTCAAGAAGAATCTAGAAGCCTGGTTCCGGTCCAACAGAAGCAGATAGATGCCCTGCAATAGATTGTTCAGACCATTGCCTCCAACCATTCCGCAACGACAGCGGCACCAGTGGAGCAACCAACACTTGAAGTCGAGATGTCTCAAACACCAAAGAAGAAGGATGTGACTACCTTCGACTTTATTGACTTCAAGAAGGTCCGCAACACGCCTTTTCGCGGGACCGAGGATCCCGTCGTGGCTCTAGATTGGCTAGCTGAGATTGAAGATCACTTTAAACTGCTAGAAGTATATGAGATCAAGCGAGTCGCCTGTGTCCACCTCCAACTTCGTCTGAACGCGCATGATTGGTGGGATATACATCGAGGATCTCCCTCCGCAAACGGTGAATGCGAGACGATCTCAAGGGCTACCTTCCGTAGCGCGTTCGAGGTAGAGTTTATTCCTCCACCTATTTGTCGTCAGAAGGAGAATGAGTTCGTGCGTCTACAACAAGGAAGCATGACCGTGAAGCAGTATACCGCAGAATTTAACCTGCTCGCCATGTTTGTTAGCTCCTATCTACCCAATGCGGCGAGTCGAGCCAGAAGATTCGAAGGCGACCTGCGTCATATGATTCAGGCACACATAGTCGCTCCTCAGTATGAGACAATGCGAAAAGTCCTTAATCACACCGTCGTCCTAGAGCCGCAATATCCTTCAACTACTGTCGGCGTTGTGCAACATTCTCATCACAAGCGCCCTAGTAATACAGGACACAACGCTCAAAAGCGGCCAAACAATAGCGTTTCTTAAGGCTACAATTTAGGGCATGGTCAAGGGCTACATTGTACCTTCTGCAACAAAATAGGGCACACGGTCACCGACTGTCGCCGTAAGAACCAAGAATGCTTCATCTGTGGTCATTCGAGTCATCTAGCCGGTAACTATCCTGAGAACACCTATCGGTTCCCTCAGCGCTGTCCTCAACAGCAGAATCCAGCTAAGGCGCCCCAAGCAAATTGGCCCGTGCAACAACATGAGCATCGTCCGAATATTGTAGGCCGAGTTTTTGTATTGACGCAGGATGAGGCGTTGGCCTCAGACACCGTAGTGACTGGTATATTGCTTTTCAATAATGTTCATGTACGAGTACTATTTGATTCTGGTGCTACACATAGTTTTGTATCGGCAAACTTTGCTTAGGAACACGAATTTCCTCAGACACCGTTAAGCATAAAGCTTAGCGTCAGTACCCCGTCGGGCATGGACTTGCCTGCTAACTCAGTTTGTCGCAACGACTGTATTTGTATCGGAGGAAAAAATTTGTCGCTCGATGCGATAGTCCTGGACATCAGGGACTACGACATCATTATGGGGATAGATCGGCTTTGCGCTTGTTCGGCTACCATTGATTGTGCAAAAAAGAAAGTCGTGTTTCGTCTACCTGGCAAGACCGAATTTTCTATGCGTGCAGTCCAACGCCGAGAGCGTCAAATGCTTGCATGATAATTTCTGCAATGTCTGCTTAGCGGATGATACATTCCGGCTGTGAAGGGTACTTGGCGTCCATTCGAAACACTCAGCGAGATTGTACAAACGTAGAGTCTACTTCCATTGTGGTAGAACTTCTTGATGTGTTTCCATAAGAGTTGCCCAACATGACGTCCGACCGAGAGATAAGAGTTCACCATTGATATATTTTCAGAGATTCGGCCGATTTTCAAAGCCCGTATCGAATGGCCCATGCGGAACTGAAGGAGCTGAAATTCCAGTTACATGAATTAGTAGATCGTGGGTACATTCGTCCGAGTGTGTCTCCATGGGGAGCGTCAGTATTGTTTATGAAGAAGAAAGATGGTTCAATACGACTCTACATTGACTATCGAGGGTTGAATAAATCCACCATTCGAAACAAGTATCCCCTACCCAGAATCGATGACCTCTTCGATCAACTGCAAGGCACAACGGTATTATCTAAAATCAACCTTCGTTCGGGCTACCACCAACTGAAGGTCAATCCAGACGACGTGCCGAAGTCAGCCTTCCGCACTCGCTGGCCACTATAAATCCTTAGTTATGCCATTCGGATTGACAAATGCCCATGCTGCCTTCATGGATTTGATGAATCCAGTTCTGGTCGTACCTTGACAAGTTGTAGTAGTGTTCATTGATGATATATTTGTGTATTCGAAGAACAAGGAGGAACATGAAGAGCACTTGAGAACCGTGCTTCAGACTCTTCGAGACAACAAGTTATACGAGAAACTGAGCAAGTGTGAGTTTTGGCGGAGCAGTGTATCTTTTCTCGGACATATCATTTCTGCGGGAGGCATTTTAGTTGATCCGAAGAAAGTTGAATCTTTCGTTGAGTGGAACCAACATGCACCAGTCAGTGAAATTTGAAGCTTTCTCGGGTTAGCGGGCTACTACAGACGATTCGTTGAAGTTAAAAAATTTCTTCACCCTTAACTCTCCTTACTCAGAAAGGAGTCGCATTTGAGTGGTCTGGCAACTACAAAGCTTCGCCTCGTCAATGCTCCGATACTTGCCCTGCCAAATGAGAATATGGGATTCCAAATCTTTAGCGACGCCTCAGGCCAGGGCTTGAAAGTTGTTCGCATGCAACAAAACAAGGTGATAGCTTTTGTTTCGAGACAACTGAAGCCGTATGAGAGCAACTATCCGACACATGATCTAGAACTTGCGGTAATTGTGTTCGCACTGAAGTTGTGGCGACACTACCTTTATGGTGTGACTTGCCAAAATTTTACTGACCACCAGAGCCTCAAGTATCTTTTCACTCAATCAGACCTAAACATACGACAAAGGCGTTGGCTAGAACTGATTAAAGAATACGACTTGTCGATCAACTGCACTCCAAGCAAAGAGAATGTTGTAGCGGACGCACTGAGTCGAGTATTTGCAGGATCTCTATCCGTCAACCGTAGGCTACAAAAAGAATTATAGAGTATGGGCATTGAGTTGTGAATTCGATATCGAGGCGACCGATTGGGGGATCATTAGCTCAGTTACTCCTTAAACCGAGCCAGTTATAGAAGGTTGAGTCCGCGCAGACGAACGACCCATTCCTGATGAAGATGCATGAGCTGATTTCAGCAGGGAAGGCAACCGACTTTGCAGTGGATGAAAGCGGAACGTTGCGGGTAAGAGGAAGACTGTGCGTGTCCAACAATGCAGAACTCAGAAAGAAAATCCTCACGGAAGATCACTATGTGGCCTATGTATCACATCCTGGAAGCACGAAGATGTATAAAGACCTCCGTACGATCTTCTGGTAGCACGGCATGAAGAAAGATGTGGCGCTCTTCGTGTCACAATGCTTATCTTGTCAGACAGAAAAGGCTGAGCACTAGAGGCCGGACGGAAAGATGCAGAAACTTGCTATCCCGGAGTGGAAATGAGACCATATTACGATGAACTTTATTGTTGCTTGCCAAAGACGCAACGGAGAAACGATGCCGTCAGGGTCATCGTCGACCGATTAACCAAATCAGCGCACTTCATTGCCATCAAAGTTACTTGGAGCATCGATCGCCTGGCTCAGATATACCTTGATGAGATAGTTCGACTACACGGTGTTCCATTGTCTATCATTTCAGATCGGGACGGATGGTTCTTATCACGTTTCTGGAAAAGCCTTCAGTCAGATATGGAAACCAAGTTAAAGTTCAGTTCAGCGTACCATTCTCAAACCGACGGCCAAACGGAGCGGATAAACTAGATCCTTGAAGACATGCTACGCCTCTGTGCAATCGACTCGAAGTCAAGTTGGAACGTCCATCTACCGTTGGCAAAATTTGCATACAACAATAGTTACCAGTCCAGCATTCAGATGGCTCCGTACGAGACTTTCTATGGGCGAAAGTGCAGATCGCCTATCAGTTAGGGTGAAGTTGGCGAGCGACAAATCCTCGGCCTGGTGCTAGTAAAGCAGACCGTTTAGAAGGTTCGGCTGATACGAGAGCGATTAAAGGTGGCGTAAAGCAGACAGAAGAGTTATGCGAACGTCCACAGACAATATCTTGAATTTACAGCTGGTGATCACGTGTTTCTCAAGGTCACGCCGATGCGAGATGCTACGAGATTTAGAGTAAAGGGGAAGATAAGTCCGCAATTTGTTGGTCCGTTCGAGATTCTCAGGCGAGTCGTCCCAGTTGCATATCAAATTGCCCTACCACCGAGCCTACCAGACGTGCATAATGTCTTTCACGTATCACAGCTACGGAAGTACGTACATGATCCGAGCCATGTGATAGATTTTGGTTAATTGGGTTTGCAAGCAGACTTATCCTATGTAGAAGAACCGGTGCAAATCATCGATCGAAAGGATAAGCAGCTCCGAAATCGTTCAGTCCAACTCGTGCTCGTACTCTGGCGGAACCACGCAGTCGAGGAGTCGACCTGGAAACTCGAATCAGACATGAAGGAAAAGTTTTTCTCATTATTTTCTTAGATGTAGGTTCCATTCTAAGTTTCGAGGACCAAACTTTTTATTAGTTGGTTAAGATGTAATGCCACGTTCCCCCTGTTCGGGGAGCGCGACTAAGAAATACTTGATATCATTCGATTAGGACAGATTGAATCAAGATCCTTTCCTCGTTATGGATTGGTTTCTTCGGAATCTAGTCCCACATTCAGCGGATCGTGCCTCAAGGAAGGACTCGGCGACAGAGTCGCGAGGGGTCTTTCTGTTACGCTGGTAGCTTTGTCCGTTTTCGATACCGCTTGGTTGTTTTCTTGTTGATTTTGTGACTTATATTTTCTTGAACGGTTTTGATGGATTTCATTGTCTTCGTTCTTTGAACTTCATATTTCATATCGAACTCTGGGAGACCGAGGCAGAAGATATTGATCATTTGTTGATGCGTGCAGGTGATCGTATAGGCGACGCGTGAGCGGAGTCTTGAATATCTTTCATTTCTCTCCTCCAATTCACCAACTTGTGAGTGGTCTTACTTTCGATTAGCTCCCTTCTTCCAAATCTTCACTCTTAATAAATCTGACTCGTTTGTGAGTTCCAATAAATGATACCATAATAATAATAATTGAGCCAAGATAATAAGAAGTAAACTTGGAACACTTATGCTCATCACATAACTTCACCGTACGATCATATTGTTGCATGCTTGTCCGCTGTGCATACATCTATCTTATGCTTCTGTTGTAGCTAGAATTTAGTCATCTATAACTGTAAAATGTTGTGTAGTACATATTTTTGCAATGTGATCGTTTGAACAGGTAGACTATGCTATGGAATTATGCTAATCATTATGTTTCGTTTATGTTGTCTCGAAATGCTTCGTTTGATAACTTAGTTTTAGACGTCGCATGGTCACGGACAAATTGTGCACAAGGTGTAGGGTTCATGTGAATGGTCACCGAGGCACCGAAATCGATTCGTCCTAGGCGGAACGTTAGTTAAGTCGTGCTAATGGCCTAGCACGGGTGAGTTAGGGACTTACAGCGGAGCTATCTACTTGCGACTGCAAGGATTACTGTCTACCTTAAATATAACTCGTCTTGTATGGCTATGCCAGTGACCCCATATGTTTGTATATTTAACTATGCAAGCTAACTATGTCTTCGTGGCAGGGAAGGACATGGTAAGTTTTGTGCAGGGAAGGACATGGTAAGTTTTGTGCAGGTGGTTCAGGCGGACATGTAAAGTCACCGAATGGTGGCATATTTATTTCAGTCATTTCAAATCTATTGCATGTTGTAACTTGACTTGAACTAAGACAAGATAGCAAGACCACAATAATAACTTGTATGCTTCATATGAACATTATGTCGATTTGATTAGTTGGGTTAGCTCGCACTCACCGAAACCTTTTAAAGTGCTGACCCTCGTTGCAGCAGTTTCCCCGAGCCATGGCGACGCGGTGAGGAGCTGAAGCTTTCTTCCCCCAAACAGTTCATTACTCGGCGCATTTCGTTCTTGACTTTTAAAGCTTGTACAAACCATCCCGGAGCTCATGCACACATTCTATGCAGCTCCGAGGCAAGCCGATAGCTTCGCCTGAAGGTCTATTGACTTTTGAAGTTTTAGTATGGGATGTAATATATGGAACAACTATCTCATTTTGCGTCCATCTTTTAAGCCCGTGCGTCACCTCAAGAGTTTGTAACACTTGTGTACATTATCAATAAAGAGAACTTTTTTTCGTTTCAATGTGTGTTCGTTAGCTTCCGCTCTCTGTTGTTGTGTTTCTATATATATATTATTATGCTAGGCCTTATGTGGACGCTTCTTACGCTCGCACGACATCACGTCCGGGGGATGAATAGCGATTTTTTAGAATCGGGACGTGACACCATGGAGGTTCTTCTCAAGGATGCTCTATTCCTTTTGAACCTATTTGATCCATTTACTTACAAATGTAGTCAGAAATCTTGTATTTGATATTATAACTAATCTCATGCAAAAATATTTACTGCAACAATATTATGATTTAATATATGTATAACAACTATCATAATCAGGATTTGCATCAAGCTCGTATGCACTGACCACTTAATCACAGTCGAATTCACGTAAGTTTTTCGGCCAGGATACATGCTAAATGTCCTAAGGGACAAGAAAATTCAATCATGAAAACAATCAAAAACTGAACTCATGCCATTATTCTATGGTATTTCCGGTATTTACTTGCTAAGTTTATCTATGTATTTAGCAAATAATTATTTTTTGTAGCTGCTCCAGAATATTTGAACCCTTACAGACTTGACTTCTTGTTTAAATCATTCTTACTGTTTCTTATCAAATTGCCGAAATTGCTTTGGAGAAGAAACCTCAATTCATCCAACATCAAAAAAACTAAGAGAGAGATCAAGATACACGGAAGCAATCTCACGTAGGCAATTTAACAAACAGATAAGAAGCAGTCAAGAATCAAACGAACAAAAGACATATGACTTATCTCCAGCGCGGATAAGATCAAAGGATTACTAATAAGAAATCCCCACCGCCGCTGGATCCTCAGCTTGGTCGTCCGTCCTCCTGATGTCGCGTGCGTGACCAGAGAATGTTGAGCGGGGCGCCAGTGAGCGAAGCAGAGCAAAGATGACCACGAAGAGGAAGGCGACGAGGAGGATGAAGATGGTATCGCTCGATCAGACCGCTTTCACGATGGTGTAGTTGCTCTTGCGCATGTAGTGGTTGGGTATTATGGGGACGATCGGACCAGAGAACAGTGGCGAACACACACATCGGGATAAGTGGGGTTCTGAGTAGTAGGGGGAAGAGGAGGAGAGAGAGATACTGAGAAGAAATGGTTTCAACAGAGAGAGAGAGAGAGAGAGAGAGAGAGAGAGAGAGAGGGGGGGGGGGGGGGGGGGGGGGGGGGGGGGGGTTGGGGATTTGTTTCTTGAGAAGAGCCCGCACGGGGAAAAAATGGGGGGAACGGAAAGTGTTTCCCCCATAACACTTTCACGGGAAAGAAGGCTGATTGTTTTCGTTCTATTCAATTTTTTTTTTTTAAAATCTTCCAACGGTTTTAAACTGTTATAACATAAATAATATGTATTGTTTATATTAATTTTTTGTTTTTTCTACTTATGCTAACGGTTTCTTGATTTGATAATGGTTTTTTACCGTTAGCAATTAGTAACGACAAAAAATCGCTAGTAATTGAAAAAGTTTTTGTTGGAAAGTCCTCCTTTTGGTGTAGTGTATACTGAGTGAGATTATAGACTATTATAGTTGTTGTCACGACCAGCTCCAACTTTTGGGATACGAGTACGTGGTCAAGTCCAGCCTACGTCACGGCATCGACGCTAGTATGCTGTCTATGATAAACAATGATCCACAACAAGTAACTAAATACTCATATCATCCACAAACTAAGTCATAATAAGGAACTCAACTTAATAGTCTCAATTATTTATTTAAAAAAATAATTCACTACAACTCAAGATGGTCTCGGAAACAAACCCAGTAGAATAAAATAAATGCATCTAAAAGCTAAAGTCTTCTAAACCTACTAGCAAAGAATAATATGAAAAAAATATGCTACTCCGCATCCAAGGATGAATTTGGTACATCGGTGACATCTGCATCGCCAACGTACTCACCGTAGATCTTCGGACAAATATCGTTGCCTAAAATTGTCAACATATCCAGTCAGAATTGGAACAAAGTACAAGTTTAAGCCAACACGATACAAATATAATATAAAGCAGTAAAACACTAAATACGAGAAACCAATAATATGTAGAAATATAGATAGAGCGCGGAATTAAATCAGGTGATAGGGTAAAATAATAATATCAGTATTAAGTAGCAAGAAAAACTGGTAGAACTCAAGATAAATCGTGTGTGTACTCATGTGTATTTAGAAGTACAACTTTTAACATGCAGATTGTGACGTAATTTAAAATAACAATAGAAAGGGCGTCTCCCAAAAAGTGAGAGAACGTCACGAGATATAGATGATCCACATGTCTACTGAGTGTACTTCCCCTATATCCCCATCTCTCACAAGAATAACAAGATGATATACGAGAAATATGAAATCCCTCACAAGAACAACAAGACAATAACATGAGGTACAAGAAATATGAATACGAGAACTACTATCTCTCATGTGTGTGAACAATCATGACACGAAAAGGTAACATAATTAGATGAATTACAACGTATAAAGTAAATGCACCTGAAATCATAAACATGTACTTGTCTGACATTTCAGATGTTTTGATATCACGTAATGTAAACTCTGGTCTATCAACTATCCATCCACGCCATCATCCCACGATCCTCGTCGCATGAATTAACATAAGTTAGACTTAAGGCCATAAAAAGTGTCTAGCTAGATTTTTCCTAATTAATCTATTTAAATTCTGGATAAAATAATCTAAAATACTTTTTCATGTTGTTATATTTTGATTTTAAGGTTAAACATAATTTTTTGGCCAAAAGAAATCAAGTTTACAAATTCGAGATCTGTGGCACACAAATCGAGGTATTTCGTTGACCAAAAAGTTAACCGACACAAAACCAAGATTTGAGTATGAAATTGTAAACCCCTGATTCTTCAAAAAAAATATTAAATTGGAATTTTTCACAATTTTCTGGAATTTTCTGGGAATTTTTCTGTAATTAAAATTAGGGTTTTAATTATTAAATATTTTTTAATTGATAATAAATAATATTAAAATATTATGGAAATAATATTTTTGGGTGTAAAATAGAAAATTGGACTTAGGGTAATTTTTCTGGAATTTATTGGGCCCCAGACCTATTTTTAATCACCTAAAAACATTTATTTATTAATTGAGTATTTATTTATTTATTATTTAATCCTAATTAAATACCCAGCCCAAAACTCAGCCCGACCCAGCCCACATAACCCCGGCCCAAACTCGCTCGGCCGCCCGCCTGAACGGGTCGGGTCGGGTCCACCCACACCCGACCCGCACCCGCAACCCGGCCACCCCACTCCCCCGCATCCCTCACCCCGCCCCGCGTCTCCCGTCGGACCAGCCGGCCGCCTCCGCGCTGCCCGCGGCCACGCGCCCCCGCCCCTGCGCTGGCCGCCGCCTCCCTCGGCCCCTAACGCCACTGCCTCCTCCCCTATATATCTCCCCCCCCCCGAGCCTCTCCGGCCACCGTCGACCCCTCTCTCCTCCGCCCGTGCCACCTCGCCGCCACCCGAGCCACCACCGGCTCCGTCTCCTCCTCCTCCCTCTCCCCTCGCCGTGCCCAGCCCGTCGTCGACGCCCCGACCACCCTCGACAGCACCCGCAGCTCCGGCGCCCACGAGCAGCAGCAACCGCCTGAGCCGCCCCCGGCGCCGTCGTGCCTCCGCCCGCCTCCGCCAGCACCGTCTTCGGCTTCCCCCGCAGCGGCGCCGCCCTCCTCCGGCCGCCGGAGCGCCTGAAGCCCTGAACCCTAACCCTAACCCTAATTCTCTTGACTCGGACACGTCGAACCGTGTCGGACACGGTTTTTCCGGTTTTCGGACCCTGTTCAGGTACGTGTAACTTTCTCCTCGCTGTCCCATTTTCAATTCCGTAAATTGAGTTGCGAAGCCTGCATGACCCTCTCGGTGCCCGTACAACCCGCTCGGGGCATCGCGTCCTGTGGTGATCGTACACCGCGATCCAAAAACAGGAAACAACGACCCGATTCACCCCGGAACTGGGTACGCTCCGCCAAACGGGATGACTTGGTCGCGCGCGGTCTTCACAGATACGTGCGCGCCATCGATAAGGACGTGTGGGATTTTGCAGAAGTCGATTCGGGTGTGCGTGCACACCGGGATCAACGCATATCCGCGGACACCGTCCCGTATCCGCCTTTTCTGAATCACGTCCTAACTTTCTGTACACACGTCGGATTGAAACGAAACTTGCGCCATCGGACTCGTAACGATACGCTGGTCCTGTGACCCAAGTTTGGTTCGATTCTGAGAACGTTGACGAAATCGCGTGTCGTGGGCCCCACAGGTCCCGCTCGACGGGCGATTTTGTGATCGACTCATCGGAATCCAATTCTGGAAGTTCCATTGGGTTCGTAGTATCGTTCCTGACCTGTTGACACTAAGTTTGGTGAATTTGGAGACCTTTGACCCTGACACATTTTACGGTGCAAAGTGGGCCCACATGCGGACCCCGTTTTGACCCGAAATTGCCGTTTTTGTCCTTGTCTCCAAATTGGACCCAAGGACTGACATTTCTAGCTATTTGATACCTTCTGAGCATGATGGTAATATTTATTTCAGCATCCGGAGACATTTCTAGAAATTTCCCCGAGGATAGAACTCTAGTGGGATCTAAACATCAGGCAAGTACCTGCACTTCAAGTTTATTCTTTATATTGTGATAATTAGTTCCTTGCTCTACCAGCACCATTGGATGTTTACACGTAGTGTTAGAATACTGGATTTCATGTCTTGCTTTTCGTGTCGGGAGGGAGAATACTAGGAGGCATGTGGTTTACCCTTCCCCTTGTCATGTCTGATAGCTGTTGGTACGCGACTGTACCATTAGCCTGATACTCGATTATTCATGTCTGATAGCCGTCTATGACGGCCTGATTAGCCTTATAACCCCCTACATGCCGACTATGTATTCTAAATACACAATTACACACACATAGTTTCTTGTCTTGTTACAGTTGCATTTTCTTGTCTCATTATATTCCTGTTTTACTCATGTCCCTGGTTTATAGCAATTAATCATATTTTACTTATATTCCTGATTTTTAGTGCTTAATTCTTAGTTAATTTCACTACTTATTGTGCATATTCTTATCGTGATTGTTTAGTCAGTTTTTCCTACTTGTCATAAATATTTAGTTTAATCTTGTTGTGCATTTGGTACTTTGCTCCTTTCCTGACTGGATCCGTTGATTTAGGCGATGATGAGGACTATGCCCCCACCTATTATGGTCCCTATGAGGTAGCAGGTGATACTTTTGAGGAGCCGGTTCCCACTCAGGAGACTACTTCTGAGGAGTAGTTAGCAGATAGTTATTATTTTTCTTTCAGTCTAGTAATCGGGTTTGTCCCCGATTTAACTTCTGGTTCTGTAATTAAACTATGGATCTGTTTGTCACATTTAATTTATGAAATCTTAGCATTCCTATTTTCCTGTCATTATCCTTGCCTATTTAATTATTGTGAATGAGCTAGAGTTTAATTATATTGTGGATATGACCTAGACAGCGTACTACCGTCGATACTGCGGCGTAGGCTGGACGTACCCACGTACTCGTACCCGAATATCCGGGTACGGGTCATGACACGTTTTTATGGTGGCCCATGCAGGTCCACGACTAAATTGTTCGGTTTCAACTTAGGGACCGAACAGGCCTGTAATAAGATTGAGGATTTTAGGAAAAGCTCATTCACAGAATAGGATCTTTTATTTCAACTCTCGATATCGTTCCTAGTAAAATTTTTCTATCGTCCTTGATTTTCAAGTAATCTATTCTAATCTTTCTATCCCTTAATCATTCAGAATGGTTCAGACAAGGAATACCGTAGGAGGCACATCCAAACCCGCCGAGCAGACTGTGCCTGAAACTCTTGCGCTCCCTCCGCCTCCAACTATTCCGACAGTTACTATGGATGGGGCACAGCTACTCGGAGTGTTCCAGGGACTTATAGAATCCCAGAAGGAACAGACTGTCCTGCTACGAACTAGCCTTTCAGATGCTCTTCGCTCCCAGGAGTCACCACAAAAGAGGCCAGGAAGTGCCAAGGACTTCAAAAACCTTAAACCCCTGGAATTCTATGGGACTGAAGGTATTCTCTATGCCGATGAATGGATAGAGAATGTGGAGCGACTCCTGAAGACTGCTCGGGTCCCTGATGATCTTAAAGTGGAATCTGCAAGCCTGCAACTATTTGACATAGCTCGGACCTGGTTTAGAGATGAGCCTCAGTTATCTGCTCCTAAGCTAACTTGGGAGGATTTTAAGAGGCTGTTCAAGGAGAAGTTCTATCCCGAAGTGGCTCGGGAAGCTCTCGAAAGTCAATTCGAGAAGCTGGAATAAGAAAATCTTTCTGTTGATGAGTACACTGCTGAATTTAGCAGACTGAGCCACTTTGCAGAATATATGGTTCGTACCCCTGAGGATAGAGCCCGTAGATTCAAGAAGGGGTTGTCTCCTGATATTCGCCTTACTGTCACCACTAGCCGAGCTCGTACCTACGAAGAAATCTTGAGCGTGGCACAAGGTGTTGAGAGAGACATGGGACATAGACTAAAGCGGGAGAGAGATACTGGAAGTATGGGACCCCACAAACGCCCATTCCAACAACAACCACAACAGAGGGCCCCGCAGCAAACCCAGCGTCCTCTCCCTCGAGCCACAGCGCCCCAACACCAGACTCAAGGACAGAACCAACAAGCTCTCACTTGTGGCTTTTGTCATAAACAAGGTCACATTTGGCGAGTTTGTAGAAAGAGGCTAAGTGCCTGTCTATATTGTGGATCAACAGCACATCAAGTGAGGGACTGTCCTGCTACTCAAGAACGAGGACAAGCTTACGTGATGACCGTGGAGAACGCGCAGACTCTGGGAGCAGCTAATGCGCGTAAGTGATTCGTAGATATCTTTTCTAGTATTGTTTAGCTCGTGCCTATTGGTCCGTGACCTCAGCCCCAACCTAGAAATTTTGAACTTGCTAATAACCTGGTATGCTTTTATAACTATAGAGATTGTAGAGTCTTTTGCTGTTGTGCTTATTATGTGTTGTTTTATGAACTTAAATAATTTGTACCTCCTTTCATCATCATCTAGCGCACTTAATTTTGCTGTACTTGACTTATGCTGCTATTCTATAGCCTAGTTTTGCAAGCTTACTCTTTATCAGGCTTGTTCATGACATATGTGTTAGTAAGGCCTGATCAACCCCACTAATATAAGTGTCTATTCAGAATTAGTGTATTACGGTCTGATCAACCTTAGTGCATTTTGATTCGTACTTCGCACGACTACTTTACGTGGATTGAGATATATACTTGACTAGTATACTTGCCCCATAAATATGTCCGAGCATATCGTATCAGTTACATAACTGTACTAATACGAGCATGCGAACAAATGATTACCAGAATAGAATTTCAATCCATAACCGCTTGACAATTCCCATTAGAATTCTTTAAACGCTTGATCCCTATACCTCTGTTCTATCACCTCGCCCTTGAACCCTTTATTATTGATCCTCGTCTTCCCTTATTTCGGAAAGACAAAATCTTGTGCTTGGTATAAGTTTGATATATAGATAGTACTAGATATACCCCACAGACTGGTCGCATTGATGATGACCCTTTATACATGATTAAGGGAATACCATAGGTGATGTGTTGGTGTTAAAAACTTAAAAATTTAATACCATGATTAAATAAGTTGAGACATAGCTTTACTAGTTGTATAGCCTTAGAGGATAGATGGGTAAAAAATCTAAGTTGGGTAGAGACCGCAATGTTCACTTGAGAAGAATCCTTTAGACTGTAATCAAGTGAGATTGGATAGAGAGAACCCTACCATATTTTAATTTCGAGGACGAAATTTTTATAAGTTGGGTAGATTGTAAACCCCTGATTCTTCAAAAAAAAATATTAAATTGGGATTTTTCACAATTTTCTGGGAATTTTTCTGTAATTAAAATCAGGGTTTTAATTATTAAATGATTTTTATTTTATAATAAATAATATTAAAATATTATGAAAATAATATTTTTGGGTGTAAAATGGAAAACTGGACTTAGGGTAATTTTCCTGGAATTTATTGGGCCCCGGACATATTTTTAATCACCTAAAAACATTTATTTATTAATTGAGTATTTATTTATTATTTAATCCTAATTAAATACCCAGCCCAAAACTCAGCCCGGCCCAGCCCACATAACCCCGGCCCAAACCCGCTCGGCCGCCCGCCTTAAAGGGTCGGGTCGGGTCCACCCGCACCCGACCTGCACCCACAACCCGGCCACCCCACTCCCCCGCATCCCTCGCCCCGCCCCGCGTCTCCCGCCGGACCCGCCGGCCGCCTCCGCGCTGCCCGCGGCCACGCGCCCCCGCCCCCGCGCTGGCCGCCGCCTCCCTCGGCCCCTAACGCCACCGCCTCCTCCCCTATATATCTCTCCCCCCCCCGAGCCTCTCCGGCCACCGTCGACCCCTCTCTTCTCCGCCCGTGCCACCTCGCCGCCACCCGAGCCACCACCGGCTCTGTCTCCTCCTCCTCCCTCTCCCCTCGCCGTGCCCAGCCCGCCGTCGACGCCCCGACCACCCTCGACAGCACCCGCAGCTCCGGCGCCCACGAGCAGCAGCAACCGCCTGAGCCGCCCCCGGCGCCGCCGTGCCTCCGTCGTGCCTCCGCCCGCCTCCGCCAGCGCCGTCTCCGGCCTCCCCGCAGCGGCGCCGCCCTCCTCCGGCCGCCGGAGCGCCTGAAGCCCTGAACCCTAACCCTAACCCTAATTCTCTTGACTCGGACACGGACACGTCGAACCGTGTCGGACACGGTTTTTCCAGTTTTCGGACCCTGTTCAAGTACGTGTAACTTTCTCCTCGCTGCCCCATTTTCAATTCTATAAATTGCGTTGCGAAGCCTGCATGACCCTCTCGGTGTTCGTGCAACCCGCTCGGGGCATCGCGTCCTGTGGTGATCGCACACCGCGATCCAAAAACAGGAAATAACGACCCGATTCACCCCGGAACTGGGTACGCCCCACCAAACGGGACGACTTGGTCGCGCGCGGTCTTCACAGATACATGCGCGCCGTCGACACGGATATGTGGGATTTCGCAGAAGTCGATTCGGGTGTGCGTGTACACCGGGATCAACGCGTATCCGCGGACACCGTCCCGTATCCGCCTTTTCTGAATCACGCCCTAACTTTCTGTACACACGTCGGATTGAAACGAAACTTGCACCATCGGACTCGTAGCATCGTTCCTGACCTGTTGACACTAAGTTTGGTGAATTTGGAGACCTTTGACCCTGACACGTTTTACGGTGCAAAGCGGGCCCACATGCGGACCCCATTTTGACCCGAAATTGCCGTTTTTGCCCTTGTCTCCAAATTGGACCCAAGGACTGGCGTTTCTAGCTATTTGATACCTTCTGAGCATGATGGTAATGTTTATTTCAGCATCCGGAGACATTTCTGAAAATTTTCCCGAGGATAGAACTCTAGTGGGATCCAAACATCAGGCAAGTACCTGCACTTCAAGTTTATTCTTTATATTGTGATAATTAGTTCCTTGCTCTACTAGCACCATTGGATGTTTACACGTAGTGTTAGAATACTGGATTTCATGTCTTGCTTTTCGTGTCGGGAGGGAGAATACTAGGAGGCATGTGGTTTACCCTTCCCCCTGTCATGTCTGATAGCTGTTGGTACGTGACTGTACCATCAGCCTGATACTCGATTATTCATGTCTGATAGCCGTCTATGACGGCCTGATTAGCCTTATAACCCCCTACATGCCGACTATGTATTCTAAATACACAATTACACACACATAGTTTCTTGTCTTGTTACAGTTGTATTTTCTTGTCTCATTATATCCCTGTTTTACTCATGTCCCTGGTTTATAGCAATTAATCATGTTTTACTTATATTCCTGATTTTTAGTGCTTAATTCTTAGTTAATTTCACTACTTATTGTGCATATTCTTATCATGATTGTTTATTCAGTTTTTCCTACTTGTCATAAATATTTAGTTTAATCTTGTTGTGCATTTGGTACTTTGCTCCTTTCCTGACTGGATCCGTTGATTTAGGCGATGATGAGGACTATGCCCCCACCTATTATGGTCCCTATGAGGTAGCAGGTGATACTTTTGAGGAGCCGGTTCCCACTCAGGAGACTACTTCTGAGGAGTAGTTAGCAGATAGTTATTATTTTTCTTTCAGTCTAGTAATCGGGTTTGTCCCCGATTTAACTTCTGGTTCTATAATTAAACTATGGATCTGTTTGTCACATTTAATTTATGAAATCTTAGCATTCCTATTTTCCTGTCATTATCCTTGCCTATTTAATTATTGTGAATGAGCTAGAGTTTAATTATATTGTAGATATGACCTAGACAGCGTACTACCGCCGATACTGCGGCGTAGGCTGGACGTACCCACGTACTCGTGCCCGAATATCCGGATACGGGTCGTGACAGAAATGCTGTAGATTTTAAAGCTAAAAGAATACTGAAATTGACAGTTTCATCAAATCTCGAATGAGTAAAGTGTTATGGGCAATATGACTTATAGATTATAATTTTGGTGGT
Organism: Iris macrosiphon; assembly: GCA_036927795.1. Taxonomy (NCBI): domain Eukaryota; kingdom Viridiplantae; phylum Streptophyta; class Magnoliopsida; order Asparagales; family Iridaceae; genus Iris; species Iris macrosiphon. The sequence goes on from JAYESA010000004.1 coordinate 115,445,856, forward strand.
TCAATGGTTACCCCTAGGTTCAACAAATTAAACAAAATGATGAAATAATCTATTAAATTCTGAAAAAAATATGTCCTAGATCTTTGTGTCAGCTTTTTAAAAATTTAAACTATTCATAAAAACGAGTTCGGGATCTCCCAAAATCTCGAAAACACCAAAATATGTCAAATTTTGGACAACTGGCACTCTAAAGATTTTAAAAATTTTTAGGTTCTAAATTAATTAAAATAAATTATATATTCAAAAACTATACCTCAAGATGGTTCCAACGCAAGAAACGGGGACGAGTTTGGAGTCTGTAGCTAGGAGATATGATCCTTCCAAGTCGCTATGGTTGCTGAAAAACGAGACTAATTTTTGTGACAAATTTAGGCCGCTTTTGGACGAAAAATAGAGATAGATTTTGAATAATAGAAAAAAGGGATTATATATGTATTTATTTAAGATTTATTTACTTTAATAGATATGATTTAATTTAAATCGGTATGAGTTGATTTGTTAGGATATGATATGGATGAAGTTGTTTTCCTATTAGACTTAGGATTATGATTTTTATTATTTTAAGATATAGTTTGAATGTATCTAAATAATTTATAATCTTATATAGAATCAAAGATAGTACAAATAATTTATATCTAATCTTATTTATATCTATTAACACTAAATTAGTATCTATCCAATATTAAGTCTATATATAATCCAAATAACTTCAAATAAATATTGAATAATTCCAAAAAATCCAAATAAATTATAGAAAATATTTATGGACTTTATAAACCTAAAATAAATGTTTGGTAGCAAAATATGCATATATGGTTTTATAGTAAATTCTAAAAGCCCTAGAAAATTAGGTTTCTTAGGTTTTAATTATCTAAAAATTCAAGAAAAGTCATGATATATATTGTTAATATGAGTCTCTATGAGAGTCATATATGCATAAACATGATTCTAATTCTTAATACGAGTCTCTATGAGCCATATGAAGGCTAGTGTTACAATATTATCATTATAAAACTATACTTAGTATTTAAAAATATAATTCTCCCAAAAACTACTAGTGTATTATAACTATTATTCGTATACGACATTTTGGATAGCGAATGCTACAGTTGTAGAGTAGACATGTACTTGTATCATAACTGTTTCTAATATTGGTAGTGTTCTCATAATTTTTCTGTTTGCAAAGATCATATTAGTGTATCATATCCTGTTATAGTATTAATTGAGTGCATGTACGAGGGAGAAAATCGTTAGTAGGCATGTGTACTATGTCCAGTTGTGACCTCATGGAAACATGAGGTAGTTCTACCATTCCACCAGTTGCACGTTGGTAATGCACTCATGTATTACCGGTGGGTTATCCTAGTCCATTTATATGTCAAAAGCTAGTTATTTTCTAAAGTACACAATGTGTTCATGTAGACATTTTTCTTACATTGTTTATTACTTATTTATAAGTTCACCAGTTCATGTATCATATCGTATAGTTCACCATTATGCATACTTTTATCTTCTGATATATATTAAAGTTATTATTAGTAATACTGATAGTCATGCTATATATTGTTACATGTTCTTATATAGTTTATTGATATTATGTTCATTGGTATTGTCTACTTGCTCCAATCTTGACTGGATAACTAACATTGACAGCTTGGACGACTCTCATACAGTTAATGGAGCTTCAAGATTGGTAACGAGGTTCTTGGTCCTACTCTTCTGATATATTATAGTCTATAATTGTATAATGTTCGTTCGTATGCTTTTTTAGTCTTTTCTTATCCTAGTACTTGTATAATAGATAACAAATTTATAAAATTATGGATGTATGACATGGTTTAGTGACTTATAGACCTAAACAATATGCTACCGTCGAGATTGTGGCGTAGACTGGGCTATACTACATATTCATACCTCAAAAGTGGGAGCATGTCGTGACAAATTTTTATGGTGGCCTATAAAGTTCTCATCTTTGCAATAGTGAGATGTTGTGATCGATAGTACTTAAGTTAGTCATACTATTGCAAGCCTGCAATTGATTGAGTCACTGAATGCTTAAGAATACATCCACTGTTAGGTTATAGGTATCTCGTAGGCCCTCTTCCTACCATTCTACTTTCATTATTTGATCGATCTCCTTTTCATCTTCTCTCTCGAATCTTGACTTAATTTCTCGTTCGTTTAAAACTATTTTGGAAATGTATTGCATGGATTAGGTCAAACATATGTTCGATAACATATTTTGGAAAGGTAGTAAAAAACTGCATCCATCCACATGAGTTATGAATTACTGCAGCTACACAGTCGTTAGTAACTCTAGGTAGCATGCTTGCAAAAATATGGTTTTTGGATAATTATAGAGACTATGTCATGTTATGCATCCATTTTTGTCCTCTCACCATTACTGGATTTTTTTTTATTACCTTTTCTTTTTTGCTTGATTTTGTACTTGTTTGGTAACTGTGTGAACCTGCCTGTCTTAGTCTGATGACCCTTTACTTTTATATGTCATGGACAAAATAGATGATTTTATAGTTCTACTATATTCTTGCGAAGCTTGGGTAACTAAGAATAGGTGATATTCTTAGATGTTACATAATCTAGGTTCTATATTAGACATAATAGGTTGTATGTATTTGATGATGTATTCTGTTGAGGTTGATCGTGTGTAGTTGGACTTGAGGGGTAGACTTAGATAAACGAAACCTTGAGGTAACCTTAAGGTAAAGTGATGCAATTAATGGTGAGTAGAAGCTCTCTAGGTGTAGTGGTTGATTGTGAATACATTTAACTGAAAAGACTATAGATGTAAAAAAAGAAAAGAAGAAGAATATATATAGGGGTTTGATAAATTAAATCCCTACACCATTTAAAACTTTAATGATCAATAATTGAGGAGACATTGTTGATTCAGGGAGATTTTTCAGAGGGATTCGTGTCGTCATCTTGACAAGTGAGTCTTTACATTGTTCTCATTGTCTGATAACATTGTTTAACTCTCTTTGCAATCTTTTCATTCTTTAAAGTGATTGTCATGATCTGGTTAGATCGTTAGATTAAGTTGAAGGGGAGTTTATATTTTTTCTTTATTCACTAGTAAATATTTTCTTAGGTTGGACTTCGAACATCTTGTGGCTTTCCCAGTAAGATTTTTTTTATATATAAAAGTTGATTTTATTTTTATTGTGCTCTTTTTATGGAATTGGCATCATGTGCATGTCATGCGTCAATCTACTGCATTTTAGACTCATTCTAACAAAAGGCAATTAAATAAAAAAGATTCTTTATGCATTCATCGTGATCGATTAGATGCCGAAAGGTTTCTCCTATACCCAGTTCCAATTGGGTCAGACTAGCCACAAGCCACACATAGAGGATCGCCAGGAGCGAAGTCCTACATAATATACCAGTAAGAAAAAGTTTTATCTTCAAAACTTAAAACAAACTACTACCTCCAGCTACTCGAAGAAATAAGGGTACTTCTCCCTTATCTCCCCCCCCCCGCAAGCTTCCACGTCGATTCTTCGATCGAATAGTTCTGGCAAAGTATGCAAACAAAGGACAAAGATCGATTACGCTGAACTTCCTCCTTTTATCTAGGATCTAAATAGGTTCCTTAGTATATGATAGTTCGGTACAAAACTCTAGATAATCAAAGTTCACTACAAACTTGGATCATGCAAATATTTTCGTAGTTGGAAAATATTTATCGTGCACTTCTGCCAAGGCTAGAGGTAGTGCAATCCGATAATCTATAGTTGCCACCCTTTCAAGAATTTCAAAAGGTCCAATAAATCTAGGTACACCTTGCCTTTGACACCAAATCTTATCACTTCCTGTATGGTTATCACTTTTAAGAACATGTGGTCTCGCATAATAAATTATAATGGTAGTCGACGATGAAAAACCCCTCGATTTTTTTATTTATATAAACAATAATTAGTAAATATCAATAAAAACCGTATAGACTTAATGAAATCCAAAGATAAATTTCCTAGAATTTTTAAGAATTTCAATGAATTTTCTAGACAACATTAGCTAATAATAAATAACCTAATAACTTTAATTAACCCTTAACTAAAAATCCTAAACAAAATACTAATCCTAAACCTACACCCCCTACCCACCCGCGTGGCCTAAGAGCAGACCCAACACCCGCAACCCCCCTATTTTACTCTCTCTCTATATATATATATATATATATATATATATATATATGTATATGTATATATATATATATATATATATATATATATATATATATATATATATATTATCAAATGTAAACCCTAACCCTAGCCTAGCCTCTGCTGCCGCCCTTCGACCACCTTGCACCGTCGTCGACCGCCTGTAACCGCCGAGCCCACCTGACCCGCGGTCACACCTGACAATAACAGTTTCAGGTACCCATCTTCCTACTTCCATATCTTTTTGTACACTCGATGAAAACTCGATTTTTTTGATCCTATGGAAAGCCTACTTAACCTTGTTTAGGATTATGTAACTTACAGTCATTAGTTTTGTTTAAATCAGATAGAAAAATTGAGTCCAAAACTCAGAAAACTATATTTTCTGACACGATAGAAACAGTCCAAGTACCCCTGTTTACTGTCCATTTTCTTCCAAACCAAGTAGTATTTTTGAAATCTATTTGAATGAATTTCTAAACAACATATATAAGAATAATTTTGTTCTTTTAATTTTTATTTAATTTCTTTATTTGCTGAATTAAACATGTTTAAATTGACAAAAACCATATTTTCTAAACTCGAAAACTTGCGATACGGAGTGCGTCCTGACAAATTGGACCACCACATCGCATACCAGTTGCACAATGTGTATTTTCTGACGTGTGGGCTTTTGCGAAAGTTTATTTGGACGTTTGTGCACGCTAGAATTAACCTGTATCCATAAAAAATCCCATGTATCGACGTTTTATAAAATATCCTAAAAGTTTGTGACTGCTCGTCGAAACACGGCAAAACTTATACCATTGGATCCGTGATACCATGCTGGTCTTGTGACCCTAGTTTCACACAATTCTGAGACAGTTGACCGAATCGCCATTTCGTAGTAGGTCCACGGTTTAACTTGACGAACGATTTTGTGATCGGCTCAGCGGAATCCAAAACTGGAAATGTCATTGAGTTCATATTGTCGATTACATTTTGTTTGAACTATAATTTATCCCATTTAGAGACCTTTATCCCTGACTCGTATTTCGGTGCAAAGTGGACCACATTTGGATACTACTTTGATCCAAAATTACATTTTTGCCTCTGTGTTCAAAATGGACGAAAGGGTAGTATTTTCTGACTATCTCGTTGATTCTGGAGATGTTGGTGATGTTTATTTTAGCATCTGGGGATATTCATTCAAAGTCTGTACCTTCCGGCTCTTTGTGTGTGTCTTCTGGACGTCGATACTACACTGATTGCTTGCCAAACAAGTATACCTTGTCACAGTACTATTTAGTTACATTTCTTGCTGCATATTTATTTATTTTTGTTTATTTTCATTATTTTTCTATATTAAACTGCGTGTCCAAGAAAGACTTGTGTGTAAATGACGGTTGCATCATCTTTTATCTTTTGTTTATATTATGCATGTTGACCTAGTTTTACGAGACCACACCATAATTTTGGGGCATCATTATGTTTTATTTGGTCGTGACACATTTGTTACACGAGTGTGAGTTCTATGTTGGACACGGACTTACGTAATAGGATGGCCATCTTTACATGTAGGTCGTACGGCGGATAAGGAATAACTGTTAATAGAAATATCATGATTTAGCGCACTTAGTAGTTACTAGAGGTGTTGTGTGTTATGGATATGACACATTAGTAGCATTGGGTAGGGAGAACAATGAGTATGCGTATGTGACTCCTTTACACTTTTTCTTTCTGTAACCCGTACGCTCCGTCGGAGATGCACGGTAAGATGACCCTTATATTATGTACATGCGGCCTCTGACGATCGAAAGACGTTATGCTTTGTAGGCTACTAATTTTCAGGGAAAATTATGTCAATCCCATTATTTAGCCAGATAGTCTATACGCAGAAAAGCTGTTCTTAAATTGCATATCACATAGACTGGTTAGGCGACCAAGTTGGATGTTTAATTTCAGTATATTGTGGCATGCTTTTATGTATCTTGTTACGTTTCTCTGAGGACCTGGTCCCTTTCCAGGTACAGACGATCATGATTATCCGAAGGAGTATGGACCTGGGCCTGACGCTTCATTTACTGTTAAGGAGGTCTTACCCTTTGAGTACCCATGATTACTTCACAGCTAATGGATCTTTTATCAGCTATTCTCTTTATTTGACATTTTATTTTATATTGGAATTTCTTTCTCCTCTATCATTTTAGTTGTTATAGTCGTTTGGTAGTGGATTTGTCTCCACCTGACTATTATTCTTTAATCACTTCGTACTTGAGACTTTCAGTTATTTATTTTGGTACTTCTTTATTTGTGTCTATGGATGAGATATAGATGCCTGTGACTTGTGTTGACAATATATATACCACTTGTGAATTTATTTATTCATATATAGCGTGCGTGTGTGTTATAATTTTCTAATATATTGGAGTGTCATATACATACGGCTATCATATTAGTCTTACATATTTTGGGATTAGGGCGTGACATATTTTTGTGGTAGTCCATGCAGGTCGAGAGTATATTATCTCGGTTACGTTATTGTACTGAACAAGCATGCAAATAGGATTATAGTATAGGATCTCATCCACTTATTTAATTACCTCCTTTGAATTCCAATTTCGTACTCCCCTTGACTGCTTGAATTGCATTTACCTTGAACTTGTTCTAACATTGTCCTTATCTTCGTGTCCAGCAAGATGAATCTTCCTAATGGACGTGTTGCTCCCTTCGCCATCACAGCAGGCCACTCAGCAACTCAGCAGGAATCTAGAGTTCCGCCTCCCTCGACGATGTCCCCGACTATACCACTTCAGCCGGGATAACCATCGCTGGTAGGCCAGACACCCCCATCAGTTCAGACGGACCCTCAGACTCCAGTACCTCCGGTGGGGCACCAGCCGCAGCAGACTACAAATCCCCAAGGAGGGAGTATGCCACCACCGCCACCCCAGTTTTTACCTCATTTCGCCTCGCAGTTACCCTTCGTGCCACCTTCGCAGTTTTCACAGTCTGACATGAATGTTACCTCGACCCAGTTCATGCAGGCCATACTGCAGGCTCAGTGGAAGCAGAATGAGCTGCTGAGACAAGCTTTTATAGCTACAACATGCCACCTCCCCCACCACCAACCCCTATACCAACACCAGTCCCAGCGCTATGACCTTATGAGGGCAATGCCAAGGGTTTTACTTAGATGAACCCAAAGCACTTTAGAGATATGGAGACACCGCTGGAGGTCTTCGAGTGGCTCATTAGCACCGAGAAGTTACTAAAGGCATCGCAGTTACCAGAGGACTTATGGATGACAGTAATAGACCTTTTGCTTGAGGACAATGCTCACCACTGGTGGAAGGCCGAGCAGAGACAATATGGCATCGACCAAACATTTGAGGAGTTGTACCTATTAGCTGTGTTTATAGATCTTGTTATGTAGTGATTCGCGGTAGGGAGATAAAGGCTCGAATCTTAGTCTTTCCTATGCCAAATATTGATGTTGTCATTGGGATGGACTAGCTAAGAAAGTACTATTCTTTCTTTGACTGCTATGGAGGAAGCATTCTCTTTAAAGTACCAGGCCAGCCAGAGCTTGAGTTTGTACGAGGATCCACGGAGATGCATGATGGTGCTCAGATGGCATTGGACGACGTTATTTATCACCCTATCATTTTAGAGTTTCAAGACGTCTTTCTAGAAGAATTGCCAGGTCTACCTCCAGATAGAGATATGGAATTCTCGATTGAGTTGACCCCAGGAACAGCACCCATAGCGTCACATATTTATAGATTGGCAAAGAAGGAGATGGTTGAGCTGAAGGCGCAATTGAAGGAGTTATAGGAGAAAGGCTTCATTCGACCGAGTGCATCACCCTGGGGATGTCCAATATTGTTTGTACCCAAGAAGGATGGGTCAGTGCGTATGTGCATTGACTACAGAGCCTTGAATGTTGTGACTGTGAAGAATAAGTATCCTCTGTCATGCATTGATGACTTATTTGATCAGCTTAGTGGAGCTAACGTGTTCTCGAAGATAGACTTGAGATCGGAATACCAACAGGTGAAGGTACTGAAGCAGGACATCCCGAAGACCGCATTTAGGACGAGATATGGATACTACGAGTTTATGGTCATGCCATTCAGATTGACCAATGCTCCAGCTGTCTTTATGGACTTGATGAATCGAGTCTTCCATCAGTATTTGGACCATTTTGTGGTTGTCTTCATAGATGACATCCTTGTCTATTCGAAAAGCCACGAGGAGCATGAGAAGCACTTACAGATTGTCTTAGAGGCATTGAGGAGAGAGCGGTTGTATGCGAAGCTTAGCAAATACGAATTCTTCTTGGATAAGGTATCTTTTCTTGGGCATGTCGTCATTGGAGATGGTATTTTTGTAGATTCAAAGAAAATCTCTGCAGTCAAGACATGGCACATTCCTCCATCAGAATCGGAGGTGAGCAGTTTCCTTGTACTTGCGGGATATTACCGACGGTTCATGGAAATCTTCTCGAGGATAGAAGAGCCTATGACTCGGTTGACGTGCAAGGACCGAGAGTTCATATGGACCGATGAGTGTCAAGCCGCTTTTGAGGAGTTGAAGAAGTGACTGACCACAGTACCAATGTTGATTAATCCATCAGAATCATGAGGCTATGTGATCTACAATGACACATCGGAGAAAGGATTAGGATGCGTATTAATGCAGCATGGAAATGTTATTGCGTATGCATCTAGACAGTTGAGAGTACATTAGAAGAATTATCCAACTCATGACTTGGAGCTTGTAGCCGTTATTTTTTTTGCCTTGAAGCTATGGAGACATTACTTATATGGAAAATGAGTGAAGATCTATACTGACCACAAAAGCCTCAAGTATGTCTTCATGCAGAAGGAGCTGAATATGAGACAACGCCGGTGGCTTGAGTTGATGAAGGACTTCGAGATAGAGCTGCATTATCATCCAAGCAAGACTAACATAGTAGCATATGCGTTAAGCCGAAAGCCTACAGTGCTATTCTTGACAATGCAAAGGGAGTTACTAGAGGACTTACATGAGCTTGGCATAGAGGTTGTATTACCCGGATTAGATTGGACACTACCCAATTTGCAAGTGCAGTCATCGCTAGTAGAGAGGATCGGGGAAGCTTTGCCTACGGATGCTAGATTCAGGAGGTTAAGAGAGAGAACCGAAGCATGAGAGAAGATATGATTGCACAATCATGCTGATAGGACATTAAGCTGTGGTGATCGTCTATATGTTTCCAATGGAGAGCTTCGACATGAGCTAATGGCAGAGGCTTATAGCTCGATATATTCTATTCATCCAAGAGGCACTAAGATATACCACGACTTACGACAGCACTTTTGGTGGCATGGGATGAAGAGGGAGAAAGCTCGCTTTTTGGCCAAATATTTAGTGTGTCAGCAGGTCAAGACTGAATACCAGAGGACAATAGGGTTACTGCAACCACTTTTGATTCCTGAGTGGAAGTGGGAGCACATCACTATGGACTTCGTCACGTGCTTCTCTAAGAGTCCAAGTGGGTAAGATATTATTTGGGTAATTGTGGATCAACTTACCAATGTCATGCCCCGATCCCACAGGGTCATTCGTCCTCGCTTTAGTCCCTACGGAACTGATCATCCTCGCACGGACGTGATGTCGTACAAGCCTAAAGTGCGCTTGCATAAGGCCAAAGATTGAACAAGGGCAAGTAAGCTATTCAATACTGAAGCAGTGGCACACATATTTCAGAAAAGTAAAGAATACAATGGCATACGAAAATAAGCTCTTTATTGATAATCGAAAGTGTTACAAGTGACACATGGCCAAGGTTACAGATCGCTCAAGCACTCTATCTCTCGATTACAATGACACCATTCCATATATTATGTCCCTCTATATAAAAGCAGCTCAAACTCAATACGGCTCAAGGCATCGACTCTAGATTTTTGGCTCCTTGGGATGAGGCATGGCTATCGCTTCCTCGGACGATCCAGCACCTAAGAACGAACAAACTGTTGGTGGATCAGCACTTTTATAAGTACTGGTGAGTATAAAACAACTGAACAGAAGCTACACCCCCTGAAACCCACACTAAGTAAGCATGTGGCAAAATATTACATTACTAGCGATCTTGCTACTTTTACCTAAGTTTATTTAATGCAGCTCAGGATTATAGTCAGATTACATCTTTTGAAAACATAGTTGGAAACAATTTGACATATTTAAACAATAAGCATACGATCGGGGCAGTGTTCTATCGTGCAGTGTGCAGCATGTATTGTGCATCATAATCTAACTCTTAGGGACAAAGTTCTCTAGTGGACTATTCATCTTAAAGCAAAACCAATATTAAGTGGACTATCATACTTTCAGGCACACAAGAAGAACTAACTATATGATTTCGGCCCCCGAGAAACTCAGGATCGGTAGCGGTAATCCAGCTAACCAATGACTCACATTCTGATGCTATTAGCAGCTGTGACCAAGGTTCAGCTCTGCACTAATAGTCATTGTCCGACCGATGCGAATGCATAAAGCACTATCAGATAAACTCTATGATGCAAACAAAATGAATGAGCGAGCTATATGTATAAACTCTATTGCGTCTTACCCCTTGCCGAACGGTTATCCCTACAACAGGCACACAAGTTAGCCACAATTTGCATATTCAAAACTCATGCATCAATCTAGGCATCAGGTGTTAGGTATGCAAGAAGGCTAACCTAGTATGCGCCCTAACTTATATGATGGTCCATGGGTAGCCCCATGATTAGCAACAGTTGCCCAAGGTTCAGCTCTTCACTAGCACGCATGGGTGTCGGCAGCTGTGACTTATGGTTCAGCTCTTCATCAACACACCCAAGTACTAGCAGTTGTGACATCATTTGTTTCGTACAACACTAATAGACACATCGCCCCACTAGACCCCTTTGCGAGCCGTACCCTCAGGGAGAAACAAAAATCTCTTCCGGACCGAGCGGTTCCCAGTGCCCCAGGAACCGTTCGAGAGACAAGATCTTGTGCACAAGTTAGTCTGAGACCAATACAATGACATGAAGCATCTATAATGCAAGCAAAACAAATGATCAAGCAAAATATATACGGTCTAGCAAAACATATCTTGATAAACAAAACACATCTCCCACATATCTAATAACACACCCCACTAGACCCCAATGGCCGTATCCTCAGGGCACACTATCAGTCTATGCTTATACGAATCAAAGACTTATAGCAGTTTGATATAGCAAATAAACAAACGAAACATATAATGGCAAGCATGATTTCAATTTCATATCTAGTATGCAATATCTATCTCTTTCTTAGCATATTCCAAAGGGACTTATTCAAGCGATCCATTTACTTACCTTCTTAGCATGGCAAAGGTTCGTTTGATAGCTATGTCGGTGTAACTAAGCATGCAACATTTCTTATATCTTATTTGTATAGAAATGGTTCTATCTCTTTCTCTTTAGACAAGCATCTTCAGTTCTCTAGTTAGGCAATCAAGCAAGCATATTCGTTTCAATGACAAGCTATGTGAGTTCTCTTATTAAGCATATTGAGTCGGTTCTATCATTCTTCTCTATGAAACTTATCTTCTTAAGCAAATAAGCATTCAAAAACTCAGATTCATGATTAAGTCATGCAAGAATCAGAGAATACAGTTTTGCCCACTCACATTGATCAATCGTCATGTGGTTCGGTCGGGAACTCTCTGAGAAGACTTCCGCTTGAGCAAGCAAAGCGATATTGTCACGCCCCAGTCCTAAAATACCGAGGGACTAGACACGTGGCAATGGCCAGCAGCACACACCAATGGGCAAACCCAATTTAATGGACCCATTATAGTGTACTTAAGCTGTAAACAACAATAAATAGGTCTACGATACAAGTCACAGTCTAATTCTAATCTCATCCACAGAAAGTAATCACAAATCAAATGCTAGAATAATCGAAGTAAAATATAATCTAACAAGTCTCAATAAAAAGTATCTCGGGGAACAACCCGAGAATAAGTTTGATACATCAATTCAATAGACAGGAAATAAAGTAACTAGAAATAGAAATAGCTGAGTATATAAAGCCAATACTCAGGAGAAATCCTCTAGTACGACCTCATCCTCGGGTTCTGGTACTGCTCCAATGTATGCTCATGTCCCGTATACCTCGGGATAGATCTCCTCGGCTATACCTGGGGACATAATCCGGATCCAGGTCCTCAGGGGACATAGCAAGGTACAAGAATAACTCAAGCCAAAATAAATGCAGTACAAAAATAAATGAATCAATGGGGTAAACTATGTAACCAGCTATGTGATATGCAAGTGAGAGCATTAATCATACTCAGGCTGAGACTACTATAGGCTCTGTGTCGGGGAAACCCATAGCAGCATTTTCTCGAAGGGCCAGTACATGTGCCAAAGCTCTGTGTCAGAGTCTAAGGCACCTCCAGATAACTATATATATATAATATAATCAGCCTTTCGTATGGTAAGTCTCTCCCCACCAAATATAATCACACGTCTCATGTCCACGATGTCTCATGTCCATGTCATGCAAGATCATGACCTCTAACTGATGCAGCGAGTCATAATGATAGCTAAGCATATGCAATAAAGTCCATGTCACGCATCCTGTACCCTATACAGAATCACCATGAATAACTCAGGAAGGTTCTGTTACATGAATAGTGTCAAGTGTCCTGAGGTATGACGTACTTGATAATGCAAGCACGAAGATATATATATATATATATATATATATATATATATATAGTGTCGCGATATCAATCTCTAGTGACGTTACACGACTCCGCGTACGACGTTGACACCCGAATGTTATTCAGACGCTAAACAATGTCACACGGTCCTAGGTTGAACATTTATATCAAGAGTATATATATATATATATATATATATATATATATATATATATATATATATGTACAAAGAACTCAAGCAAATACTATAACAGGAATCACTGCAAGTTGGCAATGTACACTTGCCTGGTGTTTGGTTTCCAACTACGGTCTGTATTCGTGAAATCTTCAGGAACGTCTCCAGATGCTGAAACAAACATTACCATCATGCTCAGAAGATATGAAATAGCTAGAATTGCCTGTCCATAAGTCTAATTTGGACACAGGGGCAAAAGTGACAGTTTCTGGTCAAAGCGGGGTCCACATGTGGCCCGCTTCGCACCAAAAAATGTGCCAGAAACAAAGTTCCTAAATTCGTCAAACTTAGTGTCTACAAGTTCAGAACGATGATACGAATCCAACGAAATGTCCAGAACTGGATTCCGATGAGCCGGTCATAAAATCGCTCGTCAAGTGGAGCCGTGGGGCCCACGATACGGGATTTTGTCAACGTTCTTATAATCGTACCAAACTTGGGTCACAGGACCAGAAAAATACTACGAGTCCGATGGCGCAAGTTTTGTTTTGAAACGACGAGCGTACACAAAGTTACAATGAGTTTCAGAACAGGCCCGATATGGGGTGTTGTCGACGGATACGCGTTGATTTTGGTGTGCACGCACATCCAAATAAACTTTTGCGAAATCCCACACGTCCGTATTGACGATGCGCAACTTTCGGTGAAGTTCGCACACGACCAAGTTGCCTCATTTAGCGGGGCACACCCAGTTCCGAGAAAATCAGGGTATTTAAATAACCAAGTTTTTGACCATTTTTACCCTCGAATTAAACACAATCTACAACACCAAAAATTGAACAAAAATAAGGTTTTGAAACTTGGTCATAAGGTCTAAATTACTGTTTAAGTGGATTTTGAAAACAATTAACAGGTTGCTCGCAAAACGGTCGTGAACTTGCGAGTTCAGGACGAATTTCTGAATTTTCAGAAAGGGTTTTTTTTCCTGATTTTGCATGGCAATTTACGACCGACACAGGACGCGATACCCCGAACGAGTTGCACGGATTTTAAGGGGGGTCACACGGTCTTCGCACAGGGTTCTACAGAGCAGAAAATGAGACAACGTACAGGGAGTTACGAGAGCTTGAAGAGGGGTACCTCGCTAAGTTTTTTGCGACAGGGTGGCGCGACGCACATCGACGGCGACTTCGGGTTGCTGCGGTGTTCGTCGGAGGTAGATACAGTGGTGGGTGATGGTGGAGAGGGGTTCTTCGGAGGGGAGAAGCGGTGGCGAGGGGCTGGTGGAGTCGGGGCGGAGGCTGGCGGTGGCGGAGCGGTGATGTTGGCGGTGGAGTGGGGTTCCACGGGGGGGGAGGGGGTTTATAGGGAAGGGGGAGAGGGGAGCGGGGAGGCCAGAGCAGGGGGGTCATGGCCGCATTGCCGGGGGGGGGGTCGTGGTCCGCGGGCGGGGCGGCGGAGTCGGCCGGGAAACGCGGGCGGAGTGGGGTCGTGTGGGTGAGGGGAGAGGGGTTTGGGGGCGGGTCGGGTTCGGGTCGGGTTCGGGTCTGATCCGATCCGACTCGTTAGGTCTTGGGTCGGTTCAGTAGGGTCTAGGTCGGTCCGGTTCGGTTCAGTTGGACCGGGTTCAGTCCGGTTCAACCCGGTTCAACCAGATTTAATTAAAACGGGGGTTTTAAGCAATTAAAAATAGTTTTTGAGCCCAATAAATTCCAGAAAAATTACACAACATCCAATAATTAATAATACACTCAAAAATATAATTTTTGTAATATTTTAATAATTATTTTAATCCATAAAAATATTTCCCTGAAGGACATTTTTAATAATTAATTAAAAATTATCAAAAATTTTAGAAAATTTATTTTTAAAAATTTTAAAAAAAACAGGGTGTTACAATCTACCGAACTTAAAAGAATTGTGTTATCTCAATTAAGAAAATCACCGACAGCAGAGATGACGCGATTGCAAGACATGTTCGAAGCACGACACAAACAAAGAATCATGATCAAGGAGAAATCGAAAGATGAGGGTTAAGCAAAATACCTAAAGTATTTTCCTAAACAATGAAAGTTAGGTAATTCAAGGGTAAAGAAATCTGGTTAGAGCAAGAAAAACTACAGCTTAGGAAAACTTAGGTTATCAATCACAAACAAGTTCAAAATACTAGGTTTAAGGCTAAGGAAAGGAATTAACAGGCATGTGCTATGGCATCACTAGGAATAGATATCTATGAATAACTTAAATCTTACGTGCATTCGCTACTCCACGAGTCTGTGCGTCCTCCATCGTCATCGCATAAGCTTATCCGCGTCCTTGTGGTGGTACCCTCTGCTGTTATTGGGCCTGCTGGAAGAGTGATGCTTGAGGTGCCAAGGGTGGCCTCGGCTGATATCCTTCCGGTGCTGGTGAAGCTTATCGATTTACTATCGGTGCTCCTTCTCGAGGCTTAGGGCAATCTCTCACTGAATGCTGATTGGATCCGCAAGCTAAACATAATCCCAATTTACGTCGGCATTCCTTGGCAAGATGGCCTGCCTTGCCACAATAGTGGCAAGAAGGTAGGACTAGGGATTTGGATGCAGCTCCCTGTGGTGCTTGATGCAGGTGAAGTTTCTTTGCAGCTTCTCCATGCGGTGCTCTTGCTGGTGCTGATGTCACGCCCCAGTCCCAAAATACCGAGGGACTGGACGCGTGATAAAGGCCAGCAGTACGCACCGATGGACAACCCAATTTAATGGATCCATCAGGACATACTTAAGCTGTGATATAACAATAAGTAGATCCAGTGGTACCAGTCACAGTCTATACTAATCTCATCCACAACAGATAATCACAGATCAAATGACAGAAATAAAGTAAATAAATAACTGACAAATCTCAATAAAATGTCTCGGAGAACAATCCGAGTACAAGTCTGCTACATCAATGAAATAGATTGGAAAGTAAATAACTAGAAACTGAAAATAATGAGTATCTTAAGCCAATACTCAAGAGAAGTCCTCTGGTACGATCTCGTCCTCAGATCCTGGTTCTGCTCCAATGTAGGCACCTGCTCCTGCTAATGCCAATGCTCCGGTCCCGTAAACCTCGGGGTAGATCTCGTCTGCAATATCTGGGGACATAATCCGGATCCAGGTCCTCAGGGGACAGCAAGGTACAGAAAATACAAGCCAAAATAAATGCAGTGCAGCAATAAATGAACAATAGGGTGAACAAATAACCAGCTAAGTGATATGCAAATAAGAACATTATTCCATACTCGGGCTGAGACTACTACAGGATCAGTGTCGGAGAAACCCATAGCAGTATTTTCTCGAAGGGCCAGAACTGGTGCCATAGCTCTGTGTCAGAGACTAAGACACATCCAGATGTTAATATATAATATAATCAGCCTTTCATATGGTAATACTCTCCCCACCCAATGAAATCTCACGTCTCATGTCCATGACACGCAGGATCAAGACTAATGCAACAAGTCATACTATATCTAAGAATATAATGTCCAAGTCCTGTATCCTATACAGAATCCCCACGAATATCTCGGGAAAAATCCTGTCTCATGAATAGTGTCAAGTGTCCTGAGTCAAGCGTACTTGGTAAGACAAGTACGAGAATATATAGTGTCACGAATGTCCATCTCTAGATGACCGTACCCAACACCGCATGCGGTGTTAGCACCCGACTATAATCGGACGCTAAGTACGTCACACGGTCCTAGGTTAAGCATGCACAACAATATAAAAGAATCAAAGAGAATATGTAGCAAGACTGCAAAGTTTGGCAAGGTACACTTGCCTGTGGTCCTGGCTCCAACTGTAGCTCTGGTCTCAGTGTGATCTGCAGGTACTACTCCGGTTGCTGAAATAAACATCACCATTAGATTCAGAAAAAATCAAATAGCTAAAAATGCCTGTCCTTACGTCCAATTTGGACACAAGGGCAAAAATGACATTTTCGGGCCAAAGCGGGGTCCACATTTGGGCCACTTTGCACCGAAAAGCGTGTCAGGGTCAAAGGTATCCAAATTCACCAAACTCAGTGTCAACAGGTCGGAACCGCTGATACGAACCCAACGGAACTTTCAGAATTGAATTCCGATGAGCCGATCACAAAATCGCCCGTCGAGCGGAGCCTGTGGGGCCCACAATACGTGATTTCGTCAACGTTCTCAGAATCGAACCAAACTTGGGTCACAGGACCAGCGTATTGCTACGAGTCCGATGGCGTAAGTTTCGTCTCGATCCGATGTGTGTACACAAAGTTACAGCGTGTTCCAGAATCGACGGATACGGGGCGGTGTCGGCGGATACGCGTTGATTTCGGTGTGCACGCACACCCGAATTGACTTCTGCGAAATCCTACACGTCCGTATCAACGTCGCGCACGTTTCAGTAATGACCGCGTACGACCAAGTCGTCCCGTTTGGCGGGGCGTACTCAGTTCCGGGGTGAAATAGGGCGTTGTTTTTCCTGTTTTTGGATCGCGGTGTGCGATCACCACAGGGCGCGATACACCGAGCGGGTTGCACGGGCACCGAGAGGGTCATACAGTCTATGCGACGCAACTGACGGAATAGAAATCGGAATCACGAGGTGAGAGAAAATGCTACCTGAACAGGGCTCCGTGAAGACTGATTTCCTGTGTCCGAGTGTCTCCTTCGTGTCCTGCGTCGACCGAGTCCTGTGTCTGCCCTAGGGTTAGGTGTTCGTGTCCGCGGTGTCCGCACTGTCGTGTCCAGGCCTAGGTCAGCGGGTCGGGGAGCCGGGCTCGGGGTCAGCGAGGTCGGCTAGGGCTGCGGGTGGCTGAGTTCCGTTGGTCAGGGTCGGCTCCGTCGTCGGTGCTGCGCTAGGGGTTCTCGAATGGGGTCGGAGAAGACGGAGGAGTGGGGGCTTTGTCGGAGTCAAAGTGGAAGGCCACGGCGGCGGTGGCGGCGTCGTGGGTGCTGCTCGTCGCTGGAGATGGTAGAGGCTGCGGGGAGTTTTGTCGAGGACGAAGGGCTGCGGCGGAGTCGAAGTAGTCGAGGGGTGAAGGGTCGGCGTTGGTGGTGGGGGCTGAGCTAGGGTTACGGCAAGGGGGGAGGCGGCGCTGGGCAGTTTAGGGTTCAGGGCTGAGGGGCTCGGGGGTTGAACGGAAAAGGAAGAGGAGAATCGAGAGGCGGTGGCTCGCGGCGGAGGGCAGCGGGGAGGTGGTCGTGGGTGGCGGCGTCGATCGGCTAGGGTTCAGGGCAGGGGACAGCGGGGAGTAGTCGACTAGGGCTGCGGGTGTCGGGCACGGCGGAGGAGGGGAGCGTCGCGGTGGTCGACGGCGGTGAGATGAGAGAGAGGGGGTGTGCGGCGGCAGCGCACGGATCCCGAGACGCATTTATAGGTCGCGCCGCCGCGGAGTCGAGGCCAGTTTAGGATTAGGGTTTCCAATTTGGGTTTCGGGTCGGGTTGACTCGGATCCGACCCGACCCGACCCGCTAAGCAGGGTTGACCGGGTTCGGTTTGGGTCAGTCAATGGTTTGGTTCACTGTGGTTTGGTTTGGTTCAGTACGGTTTATTTGAAATAAACCCGGTTTATTTTTAGGTTTAAATTGGTTTATTTTATAAATAGTTTTTAGGGCTTTAAATAGGTTTTCGGAGTCCAATAAATTCACCGAAAATTACTCCGTGCTCGGTTTTCCATTTTACACCATAAAATATTATTTCCATAATATTTTAATATTAATTAGTAGCAATTAAAAATTATTAAATTAGAAAATACCTAGGTTTTAATGACAGAAAAATACCAAAAAATTCCAGAAAAATTCTTGAAAAATCAGGGGGCTTACAATCTACCCCCCTTAAGAGGATTGCGTCCTCGCAATCAAAAGAATAACCGGTCAACAGAGATGACACGGTTGCAAATATTATTCGAAGCACATCATGATCAAGGAGAGTCAAGGTTGAGGGTGTAAGAATAATACAAAGGAAAATAGTTTTTCCTTTGTATTAAAGGTTATACAATCTCCCGTATGAAGGAGATTTAGAAGACTACAGTTCAGAAAAACTAGATTATCACTTAAAACATATTAGGTTATCAATTATAAAACATTCTAGGTTATTAAGCAATCTCAAAATTACTAGGTGAAGGCCAGGGTCACGAACCAACATGCAAAAACTAAAACAATACAAGAAACAGAAACTATAAAAACTTACGCGCATTAGCTACTCCATGAATTTGTGCATCCTCCAAAGTCATCGCATAAGCTTGTCCGTGTCCTTGAAGGGGTGCCCTCTGTTGTTGCTGGGCCTGCTGGAAGGGTGCTGGTCGAGGTGCCAAGGGTGGCCTTGGTTGATATCCTTCTGGTGCTGGTAGAGCTTGTTGGTTTGCCCTTGGTGCTCATTCTTTACGCTCAGGGCAGTCTCTCACTGCATGCTGTCTGGATCCACAACCTAAGCATAGTCCTAACCTGCGTCTGCATTCCCTGGCGAGATGGCCTGCTTTGCCACAGTAGTGACAAGTAGAGAGGACTATTACTTGTGGTGTAGATGCGTTCTGCTGTTGCTGTAGGTGAGGTCTCTTTGCAGATTCTTCTTGTGGTGCTCTGGCTGGTGCTGATGTGGAAGTCCGCTTCGAACTGGTCTCTCTCCTGGTGACGCGCTCCAGGCGTCGGGCTGCAGCAAGGACGTCCGAGTAGGATGTGGGCGCAATGGATCCAATTAGTTTCTGTAGCTTGAAGTTTAGTCCATCGAAGAACTTCTCGGCCTTCTCTTCTTCTGTCGGAATCAAGGTAGGGGCGAAGCGACTCAGACGAATAAATTCCGCGTTGTACTCTTCCACTGTCATATTGCCTTGGATAAGGCGGTTGAACTTGTCTCTGAGTTCTGATCGAGCGGTAGCTGGAATGTACATCTCTTGGAAGAGTCTGGAGAACTCCTCCCAAGTGACTCGGTCTGGTCCGAGCCGTGTCTCCTCAGATAGCCACCAGTGATGTGCATTGTCCGTCAATTGCATTCTAACGGCAGTCATCCAACGTTCCTGTGGTAGCTCTGCTGCTTCTAATTGATGTCGTATGTTGGTAAGCCACTCATGAACTTCAGTAGGTTCCTCCTTGCCTGAGAAGGTGCGGGGCTTCAGCTGGCGGAAGTCGGTGATAGAGCCCGTCGGTTGTCGGCGAGTTGGTAGGTTGGCTTGATCCAATGCATTTACTGTGCTGTTCCTTAAGTAATCTGCTTCACGACGTTGAGCTTCTTGATAAATATGCTGTTGGGCCTGCATCATTGCGTAGATCATTTGGAACATCTGCTGCCCGTCCATAGGCTGTCCTGGTGGGAATACAGGCATTGGTGGAATGAACTGCGGAGGCGGTGGGATGTCGTCTCACCGAAATCTAGGAGCATGCTGATCTGCTTGGCTGCCTTGGTGAGTAGAGGGATCTCCACTCAATGGTGCCACTTCATCTTCTCCGTAGGTGGCTACCGCACCTATTGGTGTATTTGCTGGAGTTTCGTCGTTTGCTCTTGAATCCATTACTCTGCATCAAAAATAAACTATAAGAGGCGCACAGGAATCAAGGCAAGATGCAAGAAATTTAATTCGAATATAATATAGATATCAAGAACGTTTCAAGCATGTGGATGAGATCCTAAAACTTATTCTATTCTTATTGCAGGCTTGCTCGGTCCCTAAGTTGAAACCGAACAATTTAGTCGTAGACCTGCATGGGCCACCACAAAAACCATGTCACGCCCCAGTCCCAAAATACCGAGGGACCGGACGCGTGATAATGGCTAGCAGTACGCACCGATGGACAACCCAATTTAATGGATCCATCAGGACATACTTAAGCTGTGATATAACAATAAGTAGATCCAGTGGTACCAGTCATAGTCTATACTAATCTCATGCACAACAGATAATCACAGATCAAATGACAGAAATAAAGTAAATAAATAACTGACAAATCTCAATAAAATGTCTCGGAGAACAATCCGAGTACAAGTCTGCTACATCAATGAAATAGATTGGAAAGTAAATAACTAGAAACTGAAAATAATGAGTATCTCAAGCCAATACTCAAGAAAAGTCCTCTGGTACGATCTCGTCCTCAGATCCTGGTTCTGCTCCAATGTAGGCACCTGCTCCTGCTAATGCCAATGCTCCGGTCCCGTAAACCTTGGGGTAGATCTCGTCTGCAATATCTGGGGACATAATCCGGATCCAGGTCCTCAGGGGACAGCAAGGTACAGAAAATATAAGCCAAAATAAATGCAGTGCAGCAATAAATGAACAATAGGGTGAATAAATAACCAGCTAAGTGATATGCAAATGAGAACATTATTCCATACTCGGGCTGAGACTACTACAGGATCAGTGTCGGAGAAACCCATAGCAGTATTTTCTCGAAGGGCCAGAACTGGTGCCATAGCTCTGTGTCAGAGACTAAGACACATCCAGATGTCAATATATAATATAATCAGCCTTTCATATGGTAATACTCTCCCCACCCAATGAAATCTCATGTCTCATGTCCATGACACGCAGGATCAAGACTAATGCAACAAGTCATACTATATCTAAGAATATAATGTCCAAGTCCTGTATCCTATACAGAATCCCCACGAATATCTCGGGAAAAATCCTGTCTCATGAATAGTGTCAAGTGTCCTGAGTCAAGCGTACTTGGTAAGACAAGTACGAGAATATATAGTGTCACGAATGTCCATCTCTAGATGACCGTACCCAACACCGCGTGCGGTATTGGCACCCGACTATAATCGGACGCTAAGTACGTCACACGGTCCTAGGTTAAGCATGCACAACAATGTAAAAGAATCAAAGAGAATATGTAGCAAGACTGCAAAGTTTGGCAAGGTACACTTGCCTGTGGTCCTGGCTCCAACTGTAGCTCTGGTCTCAGTGTGATCTGCAGGTACTACTCCGGTTGCTGAAATAAACATCACCATTAGATTCAGAAAATATAAAATAGCTAGAAACGCCTGTCCTTACGTCCAATTTGGACACAAGAGCAAAAATGATATTTCCGGGCCAAAGCGGGGTCCACATGTGGGCCACTTTGCACCGAAAAGCGTGTCAGGGTCAAAGGTCTCCAAATTCACCAAACTCAGTGTCAACAGGTCGGAACCGCTGATACGAACCCAACGGAACTTTCAGAATTGAATTCTGATGAGCCGATCACAAAATCGCCCGTCGAACGGGGCCTGTGGGGCCCACGATACGCGATTTCATCAACGTTCTCAGAATCGAACCAAACTTGGGTCACAGGACCAGCGTATTGCTACGAGTCCGATGGCACAAGTTTCGTCTCGATCCGACGTGTGTACACGAAGTTACAGCGTATTCCAGAATCGACGGATACGGGGCGGTGTCGGCGGATACGCGTTGATTTCGGTGTGCACGCACACCCGAATTGACTTCTGCAAAATCCTACACGTCCGTATCAACGTCGTGCACGTTTCGGTAATGACCGCGTGCGACCAAGTCGTCCCGTTTGGCGGGGCGTACTCAGTTCCGGGGTGAAACAGGGCGTTGTTTTTCCTGTTTTTGGATCGCGGTGTGCGATCACCACAGGGCACGATGCACCGAGCGGGTTGCACGGGCACCGAGAGGGTCATACAGTCTACGCGACGCAACTGACGGAATAGAAATCGGAATCACGAGGTGAGAGAAAACGCTACCTGAACAGGGCTCCGTGAAGACTGATTTCCTGTGTCCGAGTGTCTCCTTCGTGTCCTGCGTCGACCGAGTCCTGTGTCTGCCCTAGGGTTAGGTGTTCGTGTCCGCGGTGTCCCCACTGTCGTGTCCAAGCCTAGGTCAGCGGGTCGGGGAGCCGGGCTCGGGGTCGGCGAGGTCGGCTAGGGCTGCGGGTGGCTGAGTTCCGTTGGTCAGGGTCGGCTCCGTCGTCGGTGCTGCGCTGGGGGTTCTCGAACGGGGTCGGAGAAGACGGAGGAGTGGGGGCTGTGTCGGAGTCGAAGTGGAAGGCCACGGCGGCGGTGGCGGCGTCGTGGGTGCTGCTCGTCGCTGGAGATGGTAGAGGCTGCGGGGAGTTTCGTCGAGGACGAAGGGCTGCGGCGGAGTCGAAGTAGTCGAGGGGTGAAGGGTCGGCGTTGGTGGTGGGGGCTGAGCTAGGGTTACGGCAAGGGGGGAGGCGGCGCTGGGCAGTTTAGGGTTCAGGGCTGAGGGGCTCGGGGGTTGAACGAAGGAGGAAGAGGAGAATCGAGAGGCGGTGGCTCACGGCGGAGGGCAGCGGGGAGGTGGTCGTGGGTGGCGGCGTCGATCGGCTAGGGTTCAGGGCAGGGGACAGCGGGGAGTAGTCGACTAGGGCTGCGGGTGTCGGGCACGGCGGAGGAGGGGAGCGTCGCGGTGGTCGACGGCGGTGAGATGAGAGAGGGGGTGTGCGGCGGCAGCGCACGGATCCCGAGACGCATTTATAGGTCGCGCCGCCGCGGAGTCGAGGCCAGTTTAGGATTAGGGTTTCCAATTTGGGTTTCGGGTTTCGGGTCGGGTTGACTCGGATCCGACCCGACCCGACCCGCTAAGCAGGGTTGACCGGGTTCGGTTTGGGTCAGTCAATGGTTTGGTTCACTGTGGTTTGGTTTGGTTCAGTACGGTTTATTTGAAATAAACCCGGTTTATTTCTAGGTTTAAATTGGTTTATTTTATAAATAGTTTTTAGGGCTTTAAATGGGTTTCCGGAGTCCAATAAATTCACCGAAAATTACCCCGTGCTCGGTTTTCCATTTTACACCATAAAATATTATTTCTATAATATTTTAATATTAATTAGTAGCAATTAAAAATCATCAAATTAGAAAATACCTAGGTTTTAATGACAGAAAAATACCGAAAAATTCCAGAAAAATTCTTGAAAAATCAGGGGGCTTACAGCTGATGTGAAAGGCCGCTTCAGGTTGGACTCTCTCCTGGTGATGCGTTCCATGCGTCGGGCTGCAGCAAGGATATCTGTGTATGAAGTAGGTACAACATATCCGATCAATCTCTGTAGCTCAAAGTTTAGTCCGTCGAAGAAATTTTCAGTCTTCTCCTCTTCGGTCTGAATCAGAGTAGGGCGAAGCGACCCAAACGGATAAATTCTGCATTATACTCCTTCACTGTCATCTTGTCTTGAGT
This sequence comes from Iris macrosiphon, assembly GCA_036927795.1. Taxonomy (NCBI): domain Eukaryota; kingdom Viridiplantae; phylum Streptophyta; class Magnoliopsida; order Asparagales; family Iridaceae; genus Iris; species Iris macrosiphon. The sequence goes on from JAYESA010000004.1 coordinate 115,470,043, forward strand.
GAGGCGATTGAACTTGTCCCGAAGTTCCGATCGAGCAGTAGATAGAATGTACATCTCCTGAAAGAGTCTGGAGAACTCCTCCCAAGTGACTCGGTTTGGTCCGAGCCGTGTCTCCTCAAATAGCCACCAATGATGCGCATTGGCCGTCAACTGCATCCTGACGGCAGTCATCCAACGCTCTCTTGGAAGCTCAGATGCTTCTAATTGATGTTGAGTATTTGTGAGCCACTCATGAACTTCAGTGGGCTCCTCCTTGCCTAAAAAGGTACGGGGCTTCAGTTGGCAAAAATCGGTGATAAAGCCCGTCGATGGCCGTCGAGCTGGTAGGTTCGCCTGCTCCAGTATAATCACTATGCTATTTCTCAGATTCTCTGCCTCGTGACGATGAGCCTCTTGATGAATCTGCTGTTGAGATTGCATCATTGTGCCGAATATTTGAAACATTTGCTGACCATCCATAGGCTGTCCTGGTGGAAAGGTAGGCATTTGTGGAGGAAACTGCGGCAGTGGTAGAATATCGTCTCGCCGAAATCTTGAGGTAGGTCGACCTGCTTGATGGCTTTGTTAAGCTGATTGACCTCCACCTACTAGTGTCACTTTATCGTCATAGGTAACATCTGCAACTTAAGGTGTTCCTGTGGGAGTCTCGTCGCATGCTTGTGAATCCATTACTCTGCATCCAAAATAAACTATGAGAAGCGTACAGAAGAATCAATGCAGGATGCAAGTCAATAAATTATTTTGAAGTCGATATAGAGGTCAATGACGATTCAAACAAGTGGATGAGATCCTATAACTTATCCTATCCATATCGCAGGCTTGCTCGGTCCCTTAGTTGAAACCAAAATAATTTAGTCGTAGACCTGCATGGGCCACCACAAAAACCATATCATACCCCAGTCCCAAAATACCGAGGGACTAGACACGTGGCAATGGCCAGCAGAATACACCAATGGGCAAACCCAATTTAATGGACCCATTAGGGTGTACTTAAGCTGTAAACAACAATAAATAGGTCTACGATACAAGTCACAGTCTAATTCTAATCTCATCCACAGAAAGTAATCACAGATCAAATGCCAGAATAATTGAAATAAAATATAATCTAACAAGTCTCAATAAAAAGTGTCTCGGAGAACAACTCAAGAATAAGTTTGATACATCAATTCAATAGACAGGAAATAAAGTAACTAGAAACAGAAATAACTGAGTATATAAAGCCAATACTCAGAAGAAATCCTCTGGCACGACCTCGTCCTCGGGTTCTGGTATTGCTCCAATGTATGCTCCTGTCTCGTATACCTCGGGATAGATCTCCTCGGCTATACCTGGGGACACAATTCAGATCCAGGTCCTCAGGGGACATAGCAAGGTATAAGAATAACTCAAGCCAAAATAAATGCAGTAAAAAAACAAATAAATCAATAGGGTAAACTATGTAACCAGCTATGTAATATGAAAGTGAGAGCATTAATCATACTCAGGCTGAGACTACTATAGGCTGTGTGTCGGGGAAACCCATAGCAGCATTTTCTCGAAGGGCCAGTACATGTGCCAAAGCTCTGTGTCAGAGTCTAAGGCACCTCCAGATAACTATATATATATAATATAATCAGCCTTTCGTATGGTAAGTCTCTCCCCACCCAATGTAATCACACGTCTCATGTCCACGATGTCTCATGTCCATGTCACGCAATATCAAGACCTCTAACTGATGCAGCGAGTCATAATGATAGCTAAGCATATGCAATAAAGTCCATGTCACGCATCCTGTACCCTATACAGAATCACTATGAATACTCAGGAAGGTTCTGTTACATGAATAGTGTCAAGTGTCCTGAGGTATGACGTACTTGATAATGCAAGCACGAAGATATATATAGTGTCGCGATATCAATCTCTAGTGACGTTACACGACTCCGCGTACGGCGTCGACACCCGAATGTTATTTAGACGCTAAGCAATGTCACATGGTCTTATTTTGAACACTTATATCAAGAGTATATATATATATATATATATATATATATATATATATATATATATATGTGTACAAAGAACTCAGCAAATACTATAACAGGAATCACTACAAGTTGGCAAGGTACACTTGCTTGGTGTTTGGTTTCCAACTGCGGCTCTGGTATTCGTGAAATCTTCAGAAACATCTTCGAATACTGAAACAAACATTACCATCATGCTCAGAAGATATCAAATAGCTAGAATTGTATGTCCATAAGTCCAATTTGGATACAGGGGCAAAAGTGACAGTTTCTGGTCAAAGTGGGGTCCACATGTGGCCCGCTTCGCACCAAAAAATGTGCTAGAGACAAAGTTCTCTAAATTCGTCAAACTTAGTGTCTACAAGTCCAGAACAAAGATACGAACCCAACAGAATGTCCAAAACTGGATTCCGATGAGCCGATCACAAAATCGTCCGTCAAGTGGAGCCGTGGGGCCCACGATACAGGATTTTGTCAACGTTCTCAGAATTGAACCAAACTTGGGTCACAGGACCAAAAAAATACTATGAGTCTGATGGCGCAAGTTTCGTTTCGAAATGACGAGTGTACACAAAGTTACAACGAGTTTTAGAACAGGCCCGATACGGGTTATTGTCGACGGATACGCGTTGATTTCGGTGTGCATGCACATCCAAATTAACTTTCGCAAAATCCCACACTTCCGTATCGACGGCGCGCACCTTTCGGTGAAGTTCGCACCCGACCAAGTCACCTCGTTTAGCGGGGCGCATCCAATTCCGGGAAAATTAGGGTATTTAAATAACCAAGTTTTTGGCCATTTTCACGCTCGAATTAAACACAATCTACGACACCAAAAATTGAACAAAAATAGGGTTTTGAAACTTGGTCATAAGGTCTAAATTACTGTTCAAGTGAATTTTGAAAATAGATAACAGGTTGCACGCAAAACGGTCGTGAACTTGCTAGTTCGGGACGAATTTATGAATTTTTAGAAAGTGGGGGTTTTTCCTGATTTTGCGTCGCAATTTGCGACCGACACTGGATGCGATACCCCGAACGAGTTATACGAGTTTTGAGGGGGGTCACGTAGTCTTCGCACAGGGTTCGAGAGAACAGAAAATGGGTCAACGTACAGGGAGTTACGATAGCTTGAAGAGGGGTACCTCGCTGATTTTTTTGCGACAGGGTGGCGCGGCGTACGTCGACGGCAACTTCGGGTTGTTGCGGTGTTCGCCGGAGGTAGCTGCGGCGGAGGGTGATGGCGGAGAGGGGTTCGTCGGAGGGGAGAAGCGGCGGCGAGGTGCTGGTGGAGTCGGGGCAGAGGCTGGCGGTGGCAGAGTGGTAATGGTGGCGGTGGAGTGGAGTTCCGCGGGGGGGGGAGGGGGGTTATAGGGAAGGGGAGAGGGGAGCGGGGAGGCCGGAGCAGGGGGGTCGTGGCCGCATTGCCGGGGGGGTGTCATGGGGTCGTGGCCCACGGGTGGGGCGGCGGAGTCGGCCGGGAAACGCGGGCGAAGCGGGGTCGTGCGGGTGAGGGGAGAGGGGTTTGTGGGCGGGTCAGGTTCGGGTCTGATCCGATCCGACCCGTTAGGTCTTGGGTCGGTTCAGTATGGTTTAGGCTGGTCCGATTCGGTTCAGTTGGACCGGGTTCAGTCCGGTTCAACCCGGTTTAATTAAAACGGAGGTTTTAAGCAATTAAAAATAGTTTTTGAGCCCAATAAATTTCAGAACAATTATACAACATCCAATAATTAATAATACACCCAAAAATATAATTTTTGTAATATTTTAATAATTATTTTAATCCATAAAATATTAATCCATGAAGGACATTTTTAATAATTAATTAAAAATTATCAAAAATTCCAAAAAAATCATTTAAAATTTTTTTTTAAAAAATAGGGTGTTACAGATATCACTTGTACATAGTGCCTACATGTAGCAGGGTACTACAACCAAGTCCACTCATTTCTTACCTTTTCGAGTTGGCCAGTCTACAGAAGCTTTGAATGACTTATACATGAGACCGATTATGATATTACACAGAGTTTCGGTTACCATTGTGTCAGACAGGGACTCGCGTTTCACATCTCACTTTTGGAGTAGCATGCATGAGAGTCTTGGGACTCGTCTGAAGTTCAGTATGTCCTATCATTCGCAGATAGACGGGCAGTCAGAACGTACTATTCAGATGTTGGAGGATATGTTAAAAGCATGCATGTTAGATTTTGGAGGATCATGGGAGGACCACCTACATCTTGTAGAGTTTTCATACAACAATAGCTATCAAGCGAGCATCCAAATGGCTCCATTTGAAGGTTTGTATTAGAAGGAAGTGTAAGTCTCCCATGTGTTGGAGCGACGTGGGAGAACATTAGATCTTTGGAACAGAGTTAGTTGTCAGTAATGTGGAGAAGGTAAAGATGATACATGGTCACTTGCGAGCAACGCAAGACAGACATAAGTAGTGGGCAAATTTTCATCGTCGTCCTTTGGAGTTTAAGGAAGGCGACCATGTTTTCTTGAAGATCTCGCCAACTAGAGGCACTATTCATTTTGGAGGATGCGACAAGTTGAGTCCAAGGTACATTGGACAATTTGACATGTTCGAGCGAGTTGGAGAAGTTGTATATCGACTGTCACTACCACCTTCGCTTGAAGGAGTGCATGATGTATTCCATGTGTCGCAACTAAGACGATAGTGGCATATAGAAGTCATGTTCTCGATCACTCTGAGATTGCCACTGGGCCAAGCTTGACACACCAAGAGCAACCCGTGGAGATACTTGACCGTCGAGAGAAGGTATTGAGGAATCATTCTATTCCCTTGGCCCATATGGCATTGAGACATCACTCGCCAGGAGAATTCACTTGAAAGCGTGAGGATGACATGGACAAATATTTTTCACATCTGTTCGAAGATCAAAGTATAATTTTATCTTGTTCTTCTTACCATATTGCCTTTTTCTTCTTATCGTGCCTTAGCTTTAATTTCGAGGACAAAATTATTGTAAGTTGGGTAGGATATAAAATCTTTCAATTTTTTTATTTATATAAACAATAATTAGTAAATATCAATAAAACTCGTATAGACTTAGGGGAACCCCAAAATAAATTTCCTAGAATATTTGGGAATTTCTATGAATTTTTTAGACAACATTAGCTAATAATATATAAATAACTTAATAAATTTAATTAACCCTTTAAGCAAAATTCTAAACAAAACACTAATCCTAAACCTACCCCAGCCCCCCCACCCGCGTGGCACAAGAGCAGACCTAACACCCGCGACCCCCCTCTCCTTCTCTCTCTCTCTCTCTCTCTCTCTCTCTCTCTCTATATATATATATATATATATATATATATATATATATATATATATATAAACGTAAACCCTAACCCTAGCTTCTTTCTCTAGAAAAAAACCCTAACCCTACCCCAGCCTCTGCCGCCGCACCTCGACCACTTTGAGCCGTCGTCGACCGCCTGCAATCTCCAAGAACCGCCGTCGAGCCCACCTGACCCGCGGTCACACCCAACAACAACAGTTTCAGGTACCCATCTTCCTACATCCAAATCTTCTTGTACACTCGATGAAAACTCAATTTTCTTGATCCTATGAAAACCCTACTTAACATAGTTTAGGATTATATAACTTAAAACCATTAGTTTTGTTTAAATCTAATAGAAAAATCGAGTCTAAAACTCAGAAAAATAATATTTTTTGACACGACAGAAATAGTCCAAGTATTCCTGTTTATTGTCCGTTTTCTTCCAAACCTAGTAGTATTTTTGAAATCTATGTGAACGAATTTCTAAACAACATATAAAAAAATAATTATGTTCTTTTAATTTTTATTTAATAGCTTTATTTTCTGAATTAAACTAGTTTAAACTTGACCAAAAACTATATTTTTTAAACTTGAAAAATTACGATACGGAGTATGTTCCGATAAACCAGATCACGTCATCGCAAATCAGTTGCACCGTAAGTCGCGTACGGTATTTTTTGACGTGTAGAATTTCGCAAAAGTTGATTTGGACGTATGTTCACGTCGGAATCAACCCGTATCCGTAAAAAGTCTCCCATATCGATATTTTATAAAATACCATAGAAGTTTGTGATCGCTCGTCGGAATACTGTAAAACTTGCGCCATTGGGTCCATGATATCACGTTGGTCCTGTAACCCTAATTTAACGTGATTCTGAGACAGTTGACTGAATTGCCGTTTTGTGGGCCCCACGGTTTGACTTGACGAGTGATTTTGTGATCGGCTCAGCGGAATCCAAAACTGGATATACTGTTGATTTTATATCGTCGATTATGATTTATTTGAACTATAATTTGTCCCATTTAGAGACCTTTATCCTTGGTACGCATTTCGATGCAAAGTGGGCCACAAATGGACTCGCTTTGACAAAAAATTACCCATTTGCCTCTGTGTCCAAAATAGACAAAAGGATAGTATTTTCTGACTATCTTGCTAATTCTGAAGACATTGGTGATGTTTATTTCAGCATCCGGGGATGTTCAATCAAAGTCCCTACCTTCCAGCTCTTTGTGCTTATCATTTGGACGTCGATACTACACCTATTGCTTGCCAGGCAAGTATACCTTGCCACAGTACTGTTTAGTTACAATACTTGCTGCATATTTATTTTTTGTTATTTATTTTTATTAATTTTCTATATTAAACTGTGCGTCCAAGAAAGACTTGGGTGCAAACGACGGTTGTGTCATCTTTTGTCTTTTATTTATATTATGCTTGTTGACCTAGTTTTACGAGACCACCCTATGATTTTGAGGCATTATTATATTTGTTACACGAGTGTGAGTCTCATGTAGGACACGAACTTGCATAATAGGCTGGCCACCTTTACGTGTAGGTCATGCGACGGATAAGGAATAACTGCTAATAGAAATATCATGATTAAGCGGACAAAGTTGTTACTAGATGTGTTGCGTGTTATGGATGTGACACGTTAGTATAATTGGGTGGGGAGAATAATGAGTAACTGTATGTGACCCATTTACACTTTCCCTTTCTGTAATCCGTACGCTCCGCCGGAGATGTGCGGTGAGATGATTCTTATATTATGTACAAGAGGCCTCAAATGATCGAAAGACGTTACGCTTTGTAGGCTACTGATTTCCAAGAGAAATTACGCCAATCCCATTATTTAGCCAGATAGTTCATACACAGAAAAGTTGTTCTTAAATTACATATCACATAGACTGGTTAGGCAACCAAGTTGGATCTTTACTTTCAGTATATTGTGCCATGCTTTTATGTATCATGTTACGTCCCTCTGAGGGCCTGGTCCTTTTCCAGGTACAGACGATCAGAATTATCCGTAGGAGTACTGACCTAGGCCTGATGCTTCATTTACTGTTGAGGAGGTCTTACCCTCTGAGTACCCATATTACTTCACAGCTGATGGATCTTTTTGCTGCTATTCTCTTTATTTGATATTTTTATTTTATATTGGAGTTTCGTCCTCCTCTATGATTTTAGTTGATATAGTCATTTTGTAATGGATTTGTCTCCACCCGACTATTATTTTTTAATTACTTCGTACTTGAGACTTTCAGTTATTTATTTTGGTACTTCTTTACTTGTGTCTGTGGATGAGATATATATGTCTGTGACTTGTGTTGACAATATATATACTACTTGTGAATTTATTTATTCATATACAACGTACATGTGCGTTATGATTTTCCAACATATTGGAGTGTCAAATACATACGACCGGCATGATACATATTCCTAGTTCTACGTATTTTGGGACTAGGACGTAACAGATGAATATCTACATAATCTTCTGTCGACTTCGGGTAACTTGAAGCCTCTCGCAAATCATGTAAATTTTCTCGACATTCTTCTCCATCAGTTTTGGTCTAAGTGCTTATCAGTGACAGACACTTCCACCCATAGAGTACCTTAGATGGGGCCATCTGAATACTGGAGTGATTACTATTATTATATGCAAAATTGGCCAATAGCAGATGAGTATCTCAATTTGTCTTCAAATCCAATACATACCAATGCAATGTGTCTTCAAAATTTTTGTTGACCCTTTTCGTCTATCTATCAGTCTGTAGATGGTACTTCAAGTTGAATTTAGACTTCAATCCCATAGTCGACTAAAGGCTATTCCTAAATCTTGATAAGAATCGTCCATCTCGATCCAATACTATTGAAATCGGTGACCCATGCGATTGGATAATTTTATCGATATAAATCTGAGCCAATCAATCGATGCTCCATGTAACTTTTATCGCGATAAAATGAGCCAACATGATTAATCGTTCAATAATGACCCAAATTGTGCCATTCCCCTATTGCATCTTTTTCAAGCTTATTTTGAAGTCTATGGTGATATTGTCCTAGTTTCACTCCAGAATGGCAAGTTCTTAATCTCCCCGCCAGGCCTATGGTTCTATGTTTTTACTCTTTGACAAGCCATACATTGTGACATAAAGATAGCCATATCCTTCTTTATACTGTTCCATCAAAGGCTATGCACATCTTCTATACATTTTTATGCTTCCAAGATGTGCATCAAATAGTTTGCATAATAGGCATCTGTTAGTATTTTCTTTTTGAGCTTGTCTTACTTTCACCCTCAATGTCCCATCTTCATGATCCATAAAACTGGTTGCCTTTTCTGCTAAAATCAACTCACGTATCTTTTGCATGAATATATCATCCTTTTGCACGGTTATTATCTTTTCTCGCAAGCTTGGCTCTAGTTGTAGTTGAGCTAGTTGCGCGCACTGGTTTGAACTCATAATTTGATACATATCTTTTTTATTCTTGTAGTACCTTACTTTCTATGGAAAGTATTTGCACACACTACTAGAATAACTCAAATTAGCGACGTTTGGAAATATCGCTAAATGGCATTAAAATATCGCTAATAAAGTTTAGCAATGTAATTAGCGATGTTTCGTTGAAGTCGCGTTTAAGCTAGTCGCTGACAGAAAAAATATTGCAAAACATCTGTCACGCCCCAGTCCCAAAATATATGGAACCAGGCCACGTGACATTGGCCAGCTGACACGTCACCAAGGATATCCCAATTTAATGGATCCTGGCGAAGCATGCTACGCTGTCCTAAACCTAACAAGTCTAATATCAACAACAGGCAGTGTCTAATCTCATCCACAAACAACAAGTAAAATACTGAAATGAAAGACTGGAATATAAGAACATAGTCGAATGACATAGTACAACTGAAATATGTCCGGTGGGAACAAACCCACTACAAATGTTGGAGATAAAGTACTGATAGTCTAAAATAAAGTACTGATAATAAGAGTGACTGGAACAACGGCTAACTAGGTAAGGAGCTCCAGTCATAGGCGGAAGGCCTACCAATATGATCAGGGGTACTCTGATGGAAGGACCTTTAGCTCCTCGTCAAGAGCAAATCTCGTCTCCACACCTGGCCCGTATACTGTGGGATAATAGGCCTCGTCCAGATCTGGAAGATAACCAGGTCCTCAGAGGGACGTAACAAGATACAATATGCATGCCAGATATAGTACTGAATAAAAGTAAAGAGGGGTGTGCTAACCATCTAAGTGAATGCAATGTAAGGAAAACCTCGGAACGTATAGGTAGGTGTAGGCATAACATCCAACGTCCTATAGAGTGTGGTATCTGCAACGTCCATCATTCCGGAGAATGAGATATCTGTATATATATATCGTCCAACACTCTAAGGGATGTGGTATCTGCAATGATATATACATCCGTACCACTCCGAAGAGTGGGGTATCTGAATAAAGGAAATCATCGGGTCTGTGGCTTCTCTGGATTCAACGGAGTCCGATGTGTGTATCCCATACGTTTATCAGTTATCCTCCCCGCCCAATGTAGATACGCAAGTCGCATACACGACGTGAGTGTCCCGTATCTATATGCCAAGTCACATCTAACTATATTACTCTAGAATACATGCTAGTCCGTGATGCATGTCGTACGCACCGATAGCGAATCGGGTACGCAGACTCGCATCCCAATATGAATGTACCATTGTGATACGTGTATAGTGCCATGGTCTAGGAGGATATCAGAATATCCTCGCAGTAATGGGTGAGTCAGCTAACAACTAGGTCAAGTACACTACTCATCGACGCATTGTCGACTGCACCCGAGTCAATCTCGGACGCGCACAGTTTTATGCATATTTGCAACATTTATCATTTAATTTTAAGCAGTAAATCAGCAAGGTATACTTGCCTGTCCCGGGTAGCTGCGAAATCCAAAGTCCTGCTCCTGATGCCTCGGCGGTACTGTCCAGCAGTCCTATATATGATATAATAATGACACTATTAGTCGCTACAGTAGCACGACTAAACACTCTACTTGTATCTACAACTGACACAGGGTCTGGACTGTATATATATATATATAGCTATTACAAGTATAAATATATATACACTAAATCATATTTAATTATATTAGAATAATATATATGTTTAGTAGTACAAAATAGTATTTATGTATTATTTAGCAATAATACATATATTAAGTAAATACATATATATATAAAATAGATAACATTCATAAAGTAATATATATACAAATATTTAGATACTATTTATGTACATAAATAAATATACACAACATTATTTATATGTATTTAAATAGTAATTTTGTGCCTAAGTAAAATATACATAACATACTTATATATATTTAAATATATATATATATTCTTACACATATTAATATTCACAAGTATATATATATATATATATATATATATATATATATATATATATATATATATATATATATATATATATATATATATATATATATATATATATATCCATATTTATGTACTAAGTATACAAGTAAATAATAATATATATATGTATATAATATACATACATTTCTCATACTAATATACTAAATATATAAAGTATATATATATACACACATTTATATATATATATATATATATATATATATATATATATATATATATATATATATATATATATATATATACACATATATACTTATATATATATACACAACTAATAAATATACCAATATATATATTTATATACAACATTTAATAATTGGGTAATAATACATATATTACTGTATTTCAGAAATATATATACATATATATATATATATATATATATATATATATATATATATATATATATATATATATATATATATATATATATATATATATATATATATATATATATATACATTTTAGGTAATTAAGGTATTTATACCCAAGTATATATATACTATGTATACATATACATTTATATTTATAATTATGTATTTATATATTTATATCATATATAAATTATACTCAGAAAATATTAAATAGTATATATTCATTTATATACCTAAATACCACAGAAATACAGGAAATAATATATATAATACTGAATACGTATTTAAATACAGAAATACATACTATATATATATATACTCTTGCAATCTAAAATACGTGCTTAAATACTAATATTTACACATAAAATACCGTACCTCAGCGATGCTCGGGTCGAGGGGGTCCTGGTGGCGGGTCGTCGACGGCGGGGGTGGCCGGACGGAGCTCCGGCGAAGCTCGGGGTGGTCGGCTGCCACAGCAGCGGTTCAGGAACTACCGGGGCTGCGGGGGCGTTTGTGGTCGGCTGCGGCGTCGACCGACGGCGAGGCTTGACGGGGAGGAAGGTGGTTGGCCGGGGAGGAGTTTGGCTGAGTTGGGCGGCCGGAGGTGCAGTGGTGCCGGAGAACGGGGAGGTCGGGTGGTCGGCTGTGTGTGCGGGAGGGGGAGGCTCGGGTTGGTGTTGGACTGCTGGGGGGTTGCTGCCGGTGGCTAGGCGGCGGGTGGCGGTGGTGGCAGGTGGGGGAAGGTCCGACGAAGGTGGTCGTGTGGCTATGGGGGTGGTCGGAGTGGGTGGCTGGCCGGAGTAGGGCGGCGGGTGGAGATTGGTTGGGGTCGGGCTAGGCTGGTGTTAGGGGAAAATAGTTTTTCTCTTTGGTTTCTTGGGTTGTGTGCCCTCATTAATGATGTACTAGGTTGTTTATGTAGGTGGAAGAGTGGGGGGGGGGCTGCCTAGGGATTAGGACCGGCTGGACATATTTTTTTGGGAGTTGGGGATGTCCATCAAGATGAGTGGAGGGCTAGGAATGTAGCATTTTGAATGAAGGGCCAAGATGTGCCCTTCATAAAGGGGGTGCAAGTACATAGGAATGGGGGAAAAATAAATGGATACGGTTAGGGCATGACATTCTTTTCTCTATGAGGTTTGGGCCAATGAGAGGGGGACACCTCATTGTAATTTTGCAAATAGGCCCCTGAACAATTTGGTATTTGCACAATTTCTGAAATTTGGGGATTTGATGTAAACAAATACCATGTTTGGTGTTATTCATTGGGCTAGGATGGTGTATGGTATTTTGTATGAGGCTTGTGGGTGTGGATGTGGGTTTGGGTTGGAGTTGGGTCTAATTCAATTTAGGTTAGGTCACCACATTAATTAATTCGTAATTAATGCACCGGTGTTTCTAATTTAATTTAATAAAAATTCGGGGGTCTAAATTTGGTTGGACAATGGTCATTAGTGTGGTAGGCTCAGTGTACAATAATGTCAGGATCTGGGTTGGTCAATTTGGATCGAGATGGGGGCTCAATTTCAGTTGGAACGGACAACGAGTGTAATTACGCAATTTAATTAAGTTGCGTACAGACGTTTGTAACGACTTTTGTGCGACTAAAATCAGGCACGAAAATCCATATCCGGGGTCTGTTCTAGGTTCAATATGATAGGTTAGCATGTCTAGGCCAAGTATGGGAAATTTGTTTCAGGGCAACAACTAGGGTGGTGTCCTAAATATCGGACAACGGTAAGGTGTTCTAAGTAACAAATTATTGCACAAATAGTTAATACTCAGTATAATAAAATTCTAATTTTATCTAATTAACCCTAATCATGCTTTCTAAGTTAATTAAAAATAATTTTTGGTCGGGGGGTTTACAATCTACCCAACTTATAAGAATTTCGTCCTCGAAATTAAAATAAGGCATAATCTGTTCTCCCTTTACATACCTAGGGCAAGTCAATCGCGATATCTTTGCGATAGTTAAAATTTTAATCCATCCTTCGTAATCACTTCTAAATTAAGATGGTCATTGTCCAAAAAAAAAAAAAAAATTTTAACCCAGCGTTCTTCCTCATCAACATCCAGTTTTAAAAATTTTAATCCGTATAACATCTTCGCATATCAAACTTTATATCGCGATCTTCAACTAACAAAAATCTCTTTTAGAAATAAACTAAACAATATTTTCCCTCCTATGAACTTTTGTACTCTTCCAATTTAAATTCAATCTCTATTCTCAATATTTTCTAATAGGAAATCCCACAATCAACATTTAAAGGTCTCAATTTGAAATTTGAATTCTAGTTCACCAATCGTCCGAATCTAGATTTTCACATTTTTCCTCAAAATTTAAATCAATAATTTAATCCTTAAATATCCAAAATTTAAATCATGCACTCAAGTAAAAATATTTGGTCCGCAATTTCCAGATTCTAAAATTTATTGAATCATCATCATTTTAATCATCCTTCTAAAAATTCTCAAAATTTAAAATGACTTGAACCTCTACATCCAATCTTTCTCGACCCCAACTAAGAGGAGTTTCTCTTGAGTTGACAATGCAACTGCTACCCAACTTAGGGTCTACCCCTCTATCACATAAGGCTCTTACATTTCAGGAATCTCATTCCCCCACTTTACTTGATCCTGTTACTCAATCCTCAAAAGTTTTAACCCCATATATATTACATGGGATATGCCCTTGGTTACAAAATAATTATCAAATAATGTATTCGACCCATACGGTACATCTAATACTATCTGTGTATCAACTTATGCTAAGCACGAGATTTCGTCTTTCCGAAACAAGGGAAGACGGAAAACAATAATAAGGAGTTCAAGGGGGAGCTAATAGGTTAGAAGTATGGGGATCAAAGTGTTCTAAAGAATTCAATGGGAATTGTCAAGGCAGTTGTGGATTGAAATCCTATTTTGGTAATTCCTATTCACTTGCTCGTATCAGTACAGTTATGTAACGGATATGATATGCTCAGGCATATCTAGAGGGCAAGTACATTCGTACTAATCACTATATATCTCAATCCACGTAAAATAGTTATGCGAAGGGCGAACCAAGCGCACTATGGTTGATCAGACCGAAGTACTCTGATTCTGAAATGTATTAGTGTACGCGTCCAATAATACATATGTCATGAACAAGCTGGATAAAAGACTGAGCTTGCAAAGCTAGGTTGTAACAGCAGCATAAGGCGAGGTAGTACATAAATATAAGTACGCTAGATTTTGAGGAAAGGAGGTACAAAAATAATTTAAGTTCACAAAACCAAACAAGAACAAAATTAAGATTTTACAATCTCTACAGCTGTCATACTCACTCCTTATCTCAGTCGCTAGTCGTCCCAATAGGGGTTTGGGCCTATAATTTCTACCGTCTGAATAAACACTATCTTCTTATGCAAGTCTAAAAGTTGTGCCACCCTATTATACTTCATCAATAGAAATATAATAATCTATAAATTTTCAAGCATTGCAACGAACATACCTAGGACCAGTGGAGCTGGCCTTGCACTATCTGTTTGGCCCTATTGATGTACTGGGAACACTCCTGAGCCTGATGCTGGTTCGATCCACACCTAAAATACTGTCCTAACCTTCTTCTGCAATCTTTCTGAATATGTCCCTTCTTTCTGCAATAGTGACATATCGGCATCTCTTTATGCGGATACGGCACAACCCTCGGTTGCGACTGTACTCCTGGATGCCGGATCGATCCTCCTACTCCTGGTTGTGCCTGAGCTGGTGTAGCTACACTGGAATGCCTCGATCCTCTGCTAATAGCCTCTTGGATCCTAGCCTCTGACAGAACCTTCTCGTAAGAGATCCTCGCTTGGGTGGTAGTGTACCTCTGTAGCTCATACGTTAGACCATGATGGAACCTCCTGGCGTTCTCTAGATCTGCCATCAAGCTCCGTCTCAAAGTCTCGGTCTGATGCCACTGCGCTTGCATCATAGTCTGGGAGAACTGGAACATCTGCGACTGTTCCTCTGGATGTGGCATCTGGGTGGAAAGGGTGGAGGTGAATCCTCTGGTTGTGTTGTAGGTGTCTCCTGAGACGTCGGCCTCTCGGTCTGCGATATCGGCGTAGTCCTCGAAGTCTGGCCCTCGAAGTGCTGAATCGGGATAGTCTGAGAAGTTTGATCCTCATGCTGCTGCATCGGGTCGTCAGAAGAAGTCTGGTGCCAATATATCATCGGGGCCTGGGGGATCATCGGTGCCTGTGGCTGAGGCTTCTCTTCAGGTGGTCCCTGGGACGTCTCCTCCCTCGGTGCGGTGGCGGATGGCACTACGGCACCGTATGCCTCGTGGTCGCTACGCAAGTTCATCTTGCTGTAAAAGATAGAACTTCATTAAAAGAGTACGGAATCAAACAGGATGCAGATATTCAAATAATTAGGTACGAAAGAGGTTCAAAGGCGATGATCAAGGTGGATGAGACCTAATAATTTCTATCCTATTGCAGGCTCGCTGGGCATGTTATCATACCACAAGCGATAATTATGACCTGCATGGGCCACCACTAAAACCATGTCACGCCCCAGTCCCAAAATATATGGAACCAGGCCACGTGGCATTAGCCAGCTGACACGTCACCGAGGATATCCCAATTTAATGGATCCTGGCGAAGCGTGCTACGCTGTCCTAAACCTAACAAGTCTAATATCAACAACAGGCAGTGTCTAATCTCATCCACAAACAACAAGTAAAATACTGAAATGAAAGACTAGAATATAAGAACATAGTCGAATGACATAGTACAACTGAAATATGTCCGGTGGGAACAAATCTACTACAAATGTTAGAGATAAAGTACTGATAGTCTGAAATAAAGTACTGATAATAAGAGTGACTGGAACAACGGCTAACTAGGTAAGGAGCTCCAGTCATAGGCGGAAGGCCTACCAATCTGATTAAGGGTACTCTGATGGAAGGACCTCTAGCTCCTCGTCAAGAGCAAACCTCGTCTCTACACCTGGCCCGTATACTGTGGGATAATAGGCCTCGTCCAGATCTGGAAGATAACCAGGTCCTCAGAGGGACGTAACAAGATACAATATGCATGCCAGATATAGTACTGAATAAAAGTAAAGAGGGGTGTGCTAACCATCTAAGTGAATACAATGTAAGGACAACCTCGGAACGTATAGGTAGGTGTAGGCATAACGTCCAACGTCCTATAGAGTGTGGTATCTGCAACGTCCATCATTCCGGAGAATGAGGTATCTGTATATATATATCGTCCAACACTCTAAGGGACGTGGTATCTGCAATGATATATACATCCGTACCACTCCGAAGAGTGGGATATCTGAATAAAGGAAATCATCGGGTCTGTGGCTCCTTTGGATACCACGGAGTCCGATGTGTGTATCCTATACGTTTATCAGTTGTCCTCTCCGCCCAATGTAGATACGCAAGTCGCATACACGACGTGAGTGTCCCGTATCTATATGCCAAGTCACATCTAACTATATTACTCTAGAATACATGCTAGTCCGTGATGCATGTCGTACGCACCGATAGCGAATTGGGTACACGAACTCGCATCCCAATATGAATGTACCATTGTGATACGTGTATAGTGCCATGGTCTAGGAGGATATCAGAATATCCTCGCAGTAATGGGTGAGTCAGCTAACAACTAGGTCAAGTACACTACTCATCGACGCATTATCGACTGCACCCGAGTCAATCTCGGACGCACACAGTTTTATGCATATTTGCAACATTTATCATTTAATTTTAAGCAGTAAATCAGCAAGGTATACTTGCCTGTCCCGGGTAGCTGCGAAATCCAAAGTCCTGCTCCTGATGCCTCGGCGGTACTGTCCAGCAGTCCTATATATGATATAATAATGACACTATTAGTCGCTACAGTAGCACGACTAAACACTCTACTTGTATCTACAACTGACACAGGGTCTGGACTGTATATATATATATATATATAGCTATTACAAGTATAAATATATATACACTAAATCATATTTAATTATATTAGAATAATATATATGTTTAGTAGTACAAAATAGTATTTATGTATTATTTAGCAATAATACATATATTAAGTAAATACATATATATAAAATAGATAACATTCATAAAGTCATATATATACAAATATATAGATACTATTTATGTACATAAATAAATATACACAACATTATTTATATGTATTTAAATAGTAATTTTGTGCCTAAGTAAAATATACATAACATACTTATATATATTTAAATATATATATATTCTTACACATATTAATATTCACAAGTATATATATATATATATATATATATATATATATATATATATATATATATATATATATATATATTTATAGATATATCCATATTTATGTACTAAGTATACAAGTAAATAATAATATATATATGTATATAATATACATACATTTCTCATACTAATATACTAAATATATAAAGTATATATAATTATATATATATACACACATTTTTATATATATATATATATATATATATATATATATATATATATATATATATATATATATATATATACACATATATACTTATATATATATACACAACTAATAAATATACCAATATATATATTTATATACAACATTTAATAATTTGGTAATAATACATATATTACTGTATTTCAGAAATATATATACATTTATATGTATATATTTATATATATATATATATATACATATACATTTTAGGTAATTAAGGTATTTATACCCAAGTATATATATACTATGTATACGTATACATTTATATTTATAATTATGTATTTATATATTTATATCATATATAAATTATACTCAGAAAATATTAAACAGTATATATTCATTTATATACCTAAATACCACAGAAATACAGAAAATAATATATATAATACTGAATACGTATTTAAATACAGAAATACATACTATATATATATATATACTCTTGCAATCTAAAATACGTGCTTAAATACTAATATTTACACATAAAATACCGTACCTCAGCGATGCTCGGGTCGAGGGGGTCCTGGTGGTGGGTCGTCGACGGCGGAGGTGGCCGGACGGAGCTCCGGCGAATCTCGGGGTGGTCGGCTGCCACAGCAGCGGTTCAGGAACTACCGGCGCTGCGGGGGCGTTTGTGGTCGGCTGCGGCGTCGACCGACGGCGAGGCTTGACGGGGAGGAAGGTGGTTGGCCGGGGAGGAGTTTGACTGAGTTGGGCGGCCGGAGGTGCAGTGGTAGCGGAGAACGGGGAGGTCGGGTGGTCGGCTGTGTGTGCGGGAGGGGGAGGCTCGGGTTGGTGTTGGACTACTGGGGGGTTGCTGCCGGTGGCTAGGCGGCGGGTGGCGGTGGTGGCAGGTGGGGGAAGGTCCGACGAAGGTGGTCGGGTGGCTATGGGGGTGGTCGGAGTGGGTGGCTGGCCGGAGTAGGGCGGCGGGTGGAGATTGGTTGGGGTCGGGCTAGGCTGGTGTTAGGGAAAAATAGTTTTTCTCTTTGGTTTCTTGGGTTGTGTGCCCTCATTAATGATGTACTAGGTTGTTTATGTAGGTGGTAGAGTGGGGGGGGCTGCCTAGGGATTAGGGCCGGCTGGACATATTTTTTAGGGAGTTGGGGATGTCAATCAAGATTAGTGGAGGGCTAGGAATGTAGCATTTTGAATGAAAGGCCAAGATGTGCCCTTCATAAAGGGGGTGCAAGTACATAGGAATGGGGGGAAAATAAATGGATACAGTTAGGGCATGACATTCTTTTCTCCATGAGGTTTGGCCCAATGAGAGGGGGACACCTCATTGCAATTTTGCAAATAGGCCCCTGAACAATTTGGTATTTGCACAATTTCTGAAATTTGGGGATTTGATGTAAACAAACACCATATTTGGTGTTATTCATTGGGCTAGGATGGTGTATGGTGTTTTGTATGAGGCTTGTGGGTGTGGATGTGGGTTTGGGTTGGAGTTGGGTCTAATTCAATTTAGGTTAGGTCACCACATTAATTAATTCGTAATTAATGCACCGGTGTTTCTAATTTAATTTAATAAAAATCCGGGGGTCTAAATTTGGTTGAACAAGGGTCATTAGTATGGTAGGCTCAGTGTACAATAATGTCAGGATCTCGGTTGGTCAATTTGGATCGAGATGGGGGCTCAATTTCAGTTGGAACGGACAACGAGCGTAATTATGCAATTTAATTAAGTTGCGTACGGACGTTTGTAACGACTTTTGTGCGACTAAAATCAGGCACGAAAATCCGTATCCGGGGTCTGTTCTAGGTTCAATATGATAGGTTAGCATGTCTAGGCCAAGTATGGGGAATTTGTTTCAGGGCAACAGCTAGAGTGGTGTCCTAAATATCGGACAACGGTAAGGTGTTCTAAGTAACAAATTACTGCACAAATAGTTAATACTCAGTATAATAAAATTCTAATTTTATCTAATTAACTCTAATCATGCTATCTAAGTTAATTAAAAATAATTTTTGGTCGGGGGGTTTACAACATCGCTACAGCGACGTTTATTAGCGACGCGTACACTTCGCTAATATTTTTCAATTTATCAACATATAGCGACAAAACGTAGCTAAATTAGCGACGTATCGTATGTAGCTAAATGTTGCTAATATTTTTCTATTTAGCGACATTTTGTAACACATTTAGCGATGTTCTGCTGACCTGGTAAATACTACCATGTCAGCAATTTAACGACGGTTAGCAACAAAAATAGCGACGTCCTAATATAGTTAGTGACGTATCTGAATGTCACTAAACATCGTTAAATATCGCTAAATTGCAAAAAAATTGTAAATTTTTTTGAAATAAATGTATGCTTGCAGTTTGTCGTATATCCCTACAATATCACAGTTCTTAAAAATAGACAGACCCGGAGTAACCCTCCGTTGAATTTCCTGGGTTCGCCGATCCCTTCGGTGGAACACTTAACTCCGATAAATTTTCATGCATTTAATATAAATAATAAAGTAAAATTAAAAGAAATAGACACATTCTTAATAAATAAAGTATGAATATAAATATCCAGCAAATTCATATGCATCATACAAACTAAGTCTGAAAAAATATCCAGTAAGCATCACAACTAGTACTGCATATGAACAAATAAAGTCTGAAACACTATCTCAATACATAAATGACCCAAGATCATGGGCCAAAAGTCTAAAAATAAATAAACTATCCTAACTAGGACTACTGCTGATCCAGAGGAGGAGGAGCACCGCGGTGAGCCTAGGAGATGAGCCTGTCCAAATAAAAACTATTGTTGATCAAGAGGAAGATGGGGAGCACCACCGCAAATCTGGGAAATCAGCGAGGCCCACTACTTCGGTGAAATCATCATGGCACCCGATGGAGGAGTCTGTGCAGTCGTTGTAGATGTCGATACCGGAGGACCAGGAGGACGTATCTACTCCAATGCTGTCAGTCGAACATTGCAAGTATCCATGACAAATAACATCCTCACAGTACTTTGCTCCACTGACTGTTTCATTTGAACCTGTGTCATCTGCAGCCTTGTTAGTGTATCGCCCATGGCTACATGCGACCCATATAGTGCCGTCACGTTGCGCTCTGTCGACGTTGCCAGTTCCCTCAGCTCCACCATGCTACACTCAAGCGAATCAAAATGTGCTAGGATCGTCGCATCATCCGTCTGTGATGTGTAATGCGACATAATCCTCTGTAGCAACTCATCACGTAGAGAGGTAAGCTGATGATTAACCCTCTCCTGCTGGGCTGACACTAACTCCTGGGAGGGATGTGAGGTATTTAAACTGGCAGAGGGGGTCCTAGAGGACTGGGAAGCAACATAGGTGCCATAGGATCTCGTACCGTAGTACGTACCCCTCTGCAGACCACCAACGACGGTTATCCACAGATCGTCAGTCGACGGAGCTGGTGTCACGCCCCAGTCCCAAAATACGTAGGACTAGTAATACGTAACACGCCAGCCGTATGTATACAAACTCCAATATATGAAAATCATACACACATGTACACTGTACATGAATATCAAATCCATAAGTGGTAATATACTGTCAACAAGTCACACGCAATCTATATTTCATCCACAGCAAAAGTAAATAAATAGGAATAAATAACTGAATATCAATATGAAGTCTCAAAGTATGATAGTCAGATGGAAACAAATCCACTGTAAATCGACTATACTAAAACTACCAAATGAGAGAAAAGATCACTCTAATATAAGATAAATGTCTATAAAAGAAATAGCAACTAGAATATCCATCTGCTGCGATGAATCAAAGATACTCTGAAGGTAAGACCTCCTAAGTCTGGAATAAAATGTCCGGTCCGGGTCCATACTCCTATAGATACTCCTGCCCGTCTATATCTGGAAAGGTACCAGGTCCTCAGAGGGACATAACAAGATATATATAAACATGCCAATAAAGTACTAAAAATAAACATCCAAGGATCACCTAACCATCTATATGAATGCAGTTTGAGAACAACTTTCTAACAAGTGGGCTATCTGGCTAAAATGGAATTGGCATGATTCGTGATAGTGGAACCCGCCATTCTCATGCATTTCCCTTGAAACCACTACGATTTTACACCTGAAAGTAGCTCTTGGAGATTTAGGGGCCTACAAAGCATGACGTCTTTTGAACCTCAGAGGCCGCCTGATAATAATAATATATATAGTGGTCATCATGACCGCGCATCTCCGGCGGAGCGTATGGGTTACACAAGGAAAGTACAAAGAA
Organism: Iris macrosiphon; assembly: GCA_036927795.1. Lineage (NCBI taxonomy): Eukaryota > Viridiplantae > Streptophyta > Magnoliopsida > Asparagales > Iridaceae > Iris > Iris macrosiphon. The sequence goes on from JAYESA010000004.1 coordinate 115,491,920, forward strand.
GCCCAAACGCCTTACTTGTTGTCCTCTCCACCCCATGTTCTAAGCATGTCATATCTATGACACGATGATACCTCAAATAACTGCCAAGTCTTCTAGCATGCAAATTCTACCAGCAGTTATCCCTTTCGCACGTCCCACCCCTACTGATGATCAGTCAATACATAAGTCCGTGATCTATATGAGACTCACAACTCGTGTAAGAAATGTCACAGCCAAATGAAATATAATAATGCCTCATGATCATGGGGTGGTCTCATAAACTAGGTCCACATGCATATACATAATAAAACAAAATATGATGCCACCGTCGTTGCACCCAAGTTATCCTTGGGCTCGCAGTTTATATAGCAGTTTAAAATATATGAACTAAATGGGCAAAAATAAAATGCATGCATCATATGAAATATAAATCACAGTACAAAGGCAAGGTATACTTGTCTGGCAAGCAATCTTTAAAGTGTAAGCGTCCAGATATCAGGTACATAGGATCAGAAACTAAGCCTCTAAATAAACGTCTCCGGATGCTGAAATAAACATCACCAATGTTCCCAGAATAAGCGAGATAGCTAGAAAATACTACCCTTTCGTCCAATTTGGATACAGGGGTAAAACGGTAATTTTGGGTCAAGACGGGGTCCACATGTGGCCCACTTTGCACCGAAATGTGTGCCAGGGATAAAGGTCTCTAAATGGGACAAATTATAGGTCAAATAAATTCTAAACGTCAATACAAACTCAACGGTATGTCCAATTTTGGATTCCGATGAGCCAAATACAAATTTGCCTAAAAAGTCAACTGTGGGGCCCGCAAATAGGCAGCTTGGTCAACTATCTCGGAATTGCGTGAAACGTCGGTCACAGGACCAGCGTGATACCACGAATCCAATGGTGCAAGTTTCGTCGCATTCCGACGAGCGTACACTAAATGGTGCGATATTTTGCAAACGTCGCGATACAGGGTCCTTTTACGGATACAGGTTGATTCCGACGCGCACACGCATCCAAATCAGTTTTCGCAAAAGCTCACATGTCTGGATATACCATACGCGCCTTTCGGTATAATTGTTATGCGACGGGGCGGTCCCGTTTGGCGGGACGCGCTTCATATCGCAAATTTTGAAGGTTTCAAACACAGTTTTTCATAATTTTTAACCCAGTTTAATTCTGCATTTAACACCAAATAAATTAATCTAATTAACAGAAAATAATCTTGATTATATGGTTTTCACATAGCAAAATGAAAATCTAAGATTGGATGTCTGTAGTGGGAGATATGAGTCCTTGAACAGGGGTGATCGTAACAGTTTTCTGTAGCGTAAAAGTTGTAGTTTTTCTCCAACTTGGTCTCGATTTTTACCTAGGGTTTAACGTTATTTGATGGAAACTAATATACAGAGTTGGAAGAGAGATAGGTCATGAACATACCGGTGAAGATGGATCGGAATTAGGTCATGAGATGAAGCATGAAACAAGGCGTGAAGGGAGGTTCATCCCTGCAATTTTTTGCGCGACGTGTTCGCGGTTGTGTGGACGCGACGCGATGCGGTCCAGGCGGCTGCGCGGGGAACTCCGGTGGTCGGTGATGGTCTGGGTTAGTGTCATAGAGGAGATGAGTAAGGGTTTAGGGTTAGGGTTTACACAAGTTATAATATATATATATAGAGAGAGAGGATGAGAGCGGGGGAATACTCGCGCGGGGGGGGGGGGGGGGGTCTAGGTACAGCGGGGTTAGGGTGAGGCTTAGGCTGGGGTTGCTGGGCTTTTATTAGGATTAGTGAATTAATGGTTTTTTTTGTATTATATATATATATATATATATATATATATATATATATATATATATAATTTCCAGAAAATTATATTAGCACATCCTAGAAATCTCTTAGCCTTCTACAAGACTTTCTAAAATAATTTAAAATAAAATAATAGTTTTGCTCCACAAATTCTAAATACATCTTTACCTAGTAATTAAAATTCAATAAATTCTATTTGTCCAATTAACTAAGAAATACTACAATTAAATTTAAATAATTAATTAAATAATTATTGTATATTTTAAAAATAGGGGTTTTACATTCTACCCAACTTATAAAAATTTTGTCCTCGAAATTAAAACTAAGCCACGATAGAAAAAAAATCAAGGATGACCTAAGGTAAAAATGAACAAGGCAATTCATACCTTGGTCTACGAATAGATACAAAAAATGTTTGCGCATGTCATCCACGCGCTCCCAAGTGGATTCTTCTGGCGTGCCATGCTTCCAAGCCACGCGGACCAAGGGAATAGACTGGTTCCTCAACACTTTCTCTCGACGATCAAGGATCCCCACGGGTTGCTCTTGGTATGACAAGCTCGGCCCAATGGTGATCTCAGAATGGTCGAGAACATAACTTCTATCTGCCACATATCGCCTAAGTTGTGACACGTGGAATACATCATGTACTCCCTCAAGTGAAGGTGGTAGCGCAAGTTGATACGCTACTTCTCCCACTCTCTCTATCACGTCATATGGTCCAATATACCTTGGACTCAACTTGCCACGCCCTCCGAATCGAATGGTGCCTCTAGTAGGTGATATCCTCAAGAAGACATGATCTCCCTCTTTAAACTCCAAGGGACGACGATGAAGGTCTGCCCACTGCTTCTGCCTGTCTTGTGCTGCTCGCAAGTGCCCTTGTATCTTTTTTACTGTCTCAACGGCGTTGAGTACCAACTCTGGTCCCAAAATCTGACGTTCTTTCATGTCACTTCAACACACGGGAGACCTACACTTTCTTCCATACAATACTTCAAACGGAGCCATCTGGATGCTCGCTTGATATCTATTGTTGTAAGAAAACTCCACAAGATATAGGTGGTCCTTCCATGATCCTCCAAAGTCTAACATACAAGCCCTCAACATATCCTCTAGTGTCTGAATAGTACGTTCAGACTGCCCATCTGACTGCGGATGATAAGATGTACTAAAATATGTCATGCCCCAGTCCCAAAATACGTAGGACTAGGAATACGTAACACGCCAGCCGTATGTATACGAACTCCAATATATGGAAACCATACACACACGTACCCTGTACATGAATATCAAATCCACAAGTGGTAATATACTGTCAACAAGTCACACGCAATCTAAATCTCATCCACAGCAAAAGTAAATAAATAGGAATAAATAACTGAATATCAATATGAAGTCTCAAAGTATGATAGTCGGATGAAAACAAATCCACTGTAAATCGACTATAATAAAACTACCAAATGAGAGAAGAGATCACTCTAATATAAGATAAATGTCTATAAAAGAAATAGTAACTAGAATATTCATCAGCTGCGATGAATCAAAGATACTTTGAAGGTAAGACCTCATCAGTCTGGAATGAAACGTCAGGTTCGGGTCCATACTCCTGTGGATACTCCTGCCCGTCTATACCTGGAAAGGTACCAGGTCCTCAGAGGGACATAACAAGATACATATAAACATGCCAATAAAGTACTGAAAATAAACATCCAAGGGTCGCCTAACTATCTATGTGAATGCAGCTTGAGAACAACTTTCCAACAAGTGGGCTATCTGGCTAAAATGGGATTGGCATGATTCTCTTGGAGATTCAGGGGCCTACAAAGCATGACATCTTTTGAACCTCAGAGACCGCCTGATAATAATAATATATATAGTGGTCATCATGACCGCGCATCTCCGGCGGAGCGTACGGGTTACACAAGAAAAGTACAAAAGAGCCCAAATGCCTTACTTGTTGTCCTCCCCATCCCATGCTCTAAGCATGTCATATCCATGACACGATGATACCTCTAATAACTGCCAAGTCTTCTAGCATGCAAATTCTACTAGCATTTATCCCTATTGTACGTCCCACCCGTACTGATGATCAGTCAATACGTAAGTCCATGATTTATATGAGACTCACAACTCGTGTAAGAAATGTGTCACAACCAAATAAAATATAAGAATGCCTCATGATCATGGGGTGGTCTCATAAACTAGGTTCACATGCATATACATAATAAAACAGAATACGACGCCATCGTCGTTGCACCCAAGTTATCCTTGGACGTGCAATTTATATAGCAGTTTAAAACATATGAACTAAATAGAAAGAAATAAAATGCATACATCATATGGAATGTAAATCACAGGACAAAGACAAGGTATACTTCCCTGGCAAGCAATTTATAAAGTGTAAGCGTCCAGATGTCAGGTACACAAGATCAGAAACTAAAGCCTCCGAATAAACGTCTCCGGATGCTGAAATAAATATCACCAACGTTCCCGAAATAAGCAAAATAGCTAGAAAATACTACCCTTTCATCCAATTTGGACACAGGGGTAAAACAGTAATTTTGGGTCAAGACGGGGTCCACTTGTGGCCCACTTTGCACCGAAATGTGTGCCAGGGGTAAAGGTCTCTAAATGGGATATATTATAGGTCAAACAAATTCTAAACGTCAATACGAACTCAACGGTATGTCCAATTTTGGATTCCGGTGAGCCGAACACAAATTCGTCCAAAAAGTCAACCGTGGGGCCCGCAAATAGGCGGTTTGGTCAACTGTCTTAGAATCGCGTGAAACTTAGGTCACAGGACCAGCGTGATACCACGAATCCAATGGCATAAGTTTCGTCACATTCCAACGAGCGTACACTAAATGGTGCGGTATTTTGCAAAAGTTGGGATATGGGGTCCTTTCATGGATACGGGTTGATTCCGATGCGCACACGCGTCCAAATCAGGTTCCGTGAAAGCTCACACGTTTGGACATACCATACGCGCCTTTTGGAGCAATTGGTATGCGACGGGGCACTGCCGTTTGGTGGGGCGCGCTCTGTATCACAAATTTTGAAGGTTTTGAACACAGTTTTTATGATTTTTAATCCAGTTTAATTTTGCATATAACACCAAATAAATTAATCTAATTAACAAAAAATAATCTTGGCTATATGGTCTTCACATAGCAAAAAGAAAATCTAAGATTGGATGTCTGTGGTGGGAGATATGAGTCCTTAAACAGGGGTGATCGCAACAGTTTTCTGTAGATTAAAAGTTGTGGTTTTTCTCCAACTTGGTCTCAATTTTTACCTAGGGTTTAACATTGTTCGATGGAAACTAATATACAGAGTTGGAAGAGGGATAGTTCATGAACATACCGGTGAAGATGGATCGGAATTAGGTCGCGAGATAAAGCGGGAAATAGGGCATAAAGGGAGGTTCGTTGTTGCAGTTTTCTGCGCGGCGTGCTCGCGGTTGTGTGGACGCGACGCGGTGTGGTCCAGGCGGCTGCGCGGGGAACTTCGGTGGTCGACGGCGGTCTGGGTTGGTGTCGTGGAGGAGATGAGTAAGGGTTTAGGGTTAGGGTTTACACAAGTTATACAATATATTTATATAGAGAGAGAGAGCATGAGAGCGGGGGAATACTCGCGCTGGGGGGGGATGGGTTGGTCTCGGTACAGCGGGGTTAGGGTGAGGCTTAGGCTGGGGTTGCTGGGCTTTTATTAGGATTATTGAATTAATAGTTTTTTTGTATTTCTTTTTCTTTCTTTTCTTTTCTTTTCTTTTCTTTTCTTTTCTTTTTATTACGCTCTCTCTCTCTCTCTCTATATATATATATATATATATATATATATATATATATATATATATATATAATTTCCAGAAAATTATATTAGCACATCCTAGAAATCTCTTAGCCTTCTACAAGACTTCCTAAAATAATTTAAAATAAAATAATAGTTTTGCTCCGCAAATTCTAAATGCCTCTTTACCTAGTAATTAAAATTCAATAAATTCTATTTGTCCAATTTACTAAGAAATGCTACAATTAAATTTAAATGATTAATTAAATAATTATTATATGTTTTAAAATTAGGGGTTTTACAGCTGGGTGGGCGGGTGGCTGCGAGGAACTACCGGCCTCTCCCTGTGTGGGCTGGGTCGACCGCTCACGGAGCCTAAAATTCTCATCCTAAAAAGGTATCTCTTTATAAGCGTACTACTTACTTTCCACTCGTCATGCATAATTGTTAATATATATCTAAGGTAATTATTACTAACTAAATGAATATTTATTTGTATATTTTCTAAGTTATATTAAAATTAATAAAACATAAAGTAATACTTACGTAACTCTGCGTGACCCTCTAATCGATGAGTTGTCTGCCCTTCCTATGGGTAGCGAGGAAGACTGTCACCATGTTAGCGTCATCAACCCTCTGGACCTGTTAAAAAATATTGTTTGTTACTAAAATTAAATATTTTATCCTACTTTGATTAAAATACTATGTATATAGTGAAAAATATACCATGCGACAAAAATCTTCCGTCATCGAAATCGACCCACCATACCACTTTTCTCCCTTCTTCCTGACCGCCTTCGCCTTTTCCGACTTTTTCTTGTACCTAGGATCGTTAAACATAGCCGTCATCGCAGTCCACTGATCAGGCGTGATCAAACCTTGGATTGGTTGTCCCAAACAATAATGGGCCTTCTAGTCGCTGATCGCATCACGGATAAGTTTTGCGAAAACGACAAGAAAGTGTTGCTCGATCATCTCAGCCCGGTGTGGCGGATAAAAATACGTTTTCTACAAGAAGTAATATAGAAAGTTATATAGAAAAAGACGAAATTAGATTATTAATATTAAAACCAAATTCACTTTTACCTTGAAGTGTGCAAACCAGAATGCCTTTCTCTCATCCGGGACATTCGAGTAGTTAATCCAAGGGCCACCATAGTTGTACCTCAAAAAATGCCCCAATGATCTCTGTACCGACGAGGGACGATATCTACGCATAGATAATTATATTAAAGAAAAAGTGCATATATATTTATATATGCATAAAAAAAACTAAAACTAATTAACTTACTTTGTAGGCCCATCGGCCCAAATCCCTGTCCTCATCTCGTCCAGAGGAGCACACGGAGGATCTCTCTGAAATAAAGAAGTCGAATACGCAATCGGCTGGGCCTCATCCATCTGCTCCTCGGTCCCCATGGTACAGTCAGTAGGAGGAACGGTGGACGTAGGAGTAGTCTCAGGCCTGCAACTTCTTGTCCCTGCCAAGAGGAGATAGTGGTCGAAAGAGTGGAGAACTGGGAGTCGAGGGTCCGGACCCCGTACCATGTCCCGAAAGAGAACTACCAGTTGTAGTAGCATATCTTCTATATACTCTACCTCTTGACTGACCAAACGATCCCCGTCGTCCTGTCATACCTAACTTATGATAAACAAATAAAAGTTACAAGGAAACAATTTAAATAGTGTACATGTCACTAAATGAAAAGAAGAAGAAAAATATAGTACATAGCCACAAGTACATGTCACTAAATATATTTTATATTCCATAACTAAAATACAATAATATCATAAAATAATAGTAAATCAAATGCTAAGTAAGATAACCACAATATGGTATATAGAGAAGGAAATCCAATTTCTCAAGTTATAAACAAGTCTAGATAATAACCATAAGTTTAAGGATAATGATGGTTAAGAACATAAACAGAGTCTTTATGCACATCCATGGCGGTAGGTTGTACGGGATGACGATCACAGACCAACACAAATACTGGGAGCCCGAAAGTCCGAATGTGTTAAACCGTCGGAGGAGAGACCCAATCTTACATTACACTGATCCGAAGAAAAATTGGGATACCTCGATCGAAGTGCTTCCATGCTTCTCCATCAGATGGGTGATCCAACACTCCTTCAATCTGTTCTCGCCTGTGCCAACTCATGTTTTCGGCAGTCTCCTTCACCATAAACAATCTCTGCAACCGCGGCGTTAAAGGCAAGTAGTGCATCGAATTGGTCGGCTTTCTTGCACCCACAGACCTTCCTGTACCAGTTTTCTTGTAGAGATTAGCACCATAAAATCTTTACACGTCTTCATCATTGTCGTCTTTGTAGTACAACATGTACCCATTGCGACATGCATCGATTTTCTTGTATCCCTTCCAAAGCGATCTTACCATCCTCTTAGACTGGTAGAAGTCTTTAGGTAACTTAACACCAGCCAACAACATCTCTATAATCAACTCCATTAGTCGATTGTAGCATTCTTACAACATGTTATAGTCGGAGTTGATGCTCAATAGTTTTGTAACCACCTCCAATGGTGAATGATCGTCACAACCAGGATAAAATGGAGTCCTTGCATTCTCTAGTAAATCCATGAACTTTATAACATCGACATTCAATGCCTCCTCGGCTGCATCATGATTATCCGGATCAAAACTATGTCCGCCAGCGTCGAAAACCATGTTCACGCACCCGTCATCATAATCAGCATATATGGGCATCCATATACGGCTCCACATAAGGATCCGGCTCCAATGCTAAAGACACAAGTTCTCCATGTGAGGTCCACTGATAATAATTCGGTGTGAAATCCCTCGAGTACAAATGATATGTCACATCCACTTTTAAGTGATATTTCAAGTTTCGACATCTCACACACTGACACTTAATTTTGATATCGTCCATGTAATGAGGGAACGCCTTGGCGAACTGTAGAAACTGTTCCACCTCCTATATGAATTCATCCCGCATACCGCATATGTCATCAGGATGACGGTTGTACATCCATGAACGATGATGCATGTAGTAATTTAGATCAATTTCTAGATACTTCTGCAAAGATGAATAGATATCGTTCAAGTATATTATTAAAATTGATGCAAAGATGGATACACATGTGAACACTAATAAAGGATATGTGTAACGTCATGTATTCAATGTGAGCCATTCTCTGAAAAAATAATTAACTTATATAAGCCTTTTGAGGCTATTTGAGTTAGACTAGATTTCCAAAAGCCTACTAGATTTCTGGTAGAACTCTAATAGCCTCAAAAGGCTTAGAGAAGTAACTTTTCTTTTCAAAAAATGTCTCACATAGACACTTGACTTTGGAGGTGACGACAAGCATTCCTAATTATTCTACTTTTATAATAAGCATTATCTATGTGAAACTATTTACCACTTAACTTATATTTATCTAGCTTGTAACATAAACCTAGTTATTCTACTTTTATAATAAGTATTATCTATGTGAAACTATTTACCACTTAACTTATAAAGCTAATCCTATACATGTAGCTATATATGCACTTGGTATCTAGGTATCACATGACATTTAGTACCCCAGGTACTTAAGATATTCATAATTAACTCAATACCCCATACTCATATGCACTAGATAAAAGTGTTATATATATGGGGGCACTTCCTACAGTCATATGAACTGGATACTTTTCTGTTTAGGTCCTTGACATTTACAAAACCAAAACTCAAATATCCTTAGATACCCAATCCTAATACATACCCTCACTCAACACTTGAACACTTAACCTATACTAACTCACTAACACTCACTCACTAAACACACTCAAACACACACATGTATACAATGTGCACTCACTTGTATATGGTGCAAGTTGCAGCTGCTGCCATTGCTATTGCTTGTTATTGCTATTACACACACACACACACACACATACACATCACTAGTAAACCCTAGATACATATGCACTCCACTCATGACAGTCACTCCAAATATAGGTGACCTGACCCTCTGACCGAGAAGGGGGGTCATCAGGGTTGAGGGAAGCCGAGGGGGGTCATCAGGGCCGAGGGGGACATTGTGTCCTTGGTTACGCGATACATATACCAATGTTATGCTACAACCACCTGAACACGAACTCTTGTGTCAATGATAGGTTTGACACTGCTCTAACCCAAGTTGGATACGAGTTCTAGAAGAAGCCAATATCGTGTCATGTCTTGGCTTTGAAGAGTCATTTTCGTATCCGTGTATATATACGACTCTCCTTGAGTCGAGATTTGCATTGTATTGTATACGATACTGATACGCAAGGCTGCATCTAAACTCAGATAGCTAACTAGAAGAAAGATAGGATTAGGATTAGGATCGTAGTCATGTCCCGTGTCATGTCAGTGTATGTGTTTGTGTCATGCTCCATGTCGTGTCTATGTTTGTGTCGTGTTTGTGTCTACTATTTTCTTAAGAATTTGAAATACTCGACGTCTTTATAGAAAATATAGGTAGCTCCGCACTATATAGGGGCTAATTGTCCATGCTACAGTGGCATGGCACCATAATAGGTAGGACCTCACCTTTTGGCCATGTTACGGTAGCGTAGCACATCATAGAGGACACAAACACACACACATGACACAAACACACACACACACATGACATATAATACACATACGGAGGACACAAACACACACATACATATAATAGAGAGAAAGGGGTGTGTCACCTCCCGTTCAAGTAAGAAGAGTGTGTCGTATTTGTGTCTGTGTTAGTGTATGTATGTCGTACGTGTCATCAGCTAGCTAAGAGAGAGAGAGAGAGAGAGAGAGAGAGAGAGAGAGAGAGAGTTAGGGTTTACCTGACCACGCGTAGAGGGGGTTGACCGTGGAGAGGATGAGGCGTCGATATGGCACGCCGGAGGGGAGCCGGAGGGAGTCGCGGGGGAATCGCAGGGGAGCACGGTCGCGGGAGGCAGGGGTTCAAAATTTTGGGAGGTTTGGAATGGGGGAAATAAAATCTGAACCCTATATTAAAATATTTTAGTAACGTCTCAAACGAACGTCGCTAAACGTCACAGTAAATAAAAATTAGCGACATATAAAACGTTGCTAAACGTCGCTATTTTTGAAATAAATTAGTAATGTGTTATAAGTTGTCAAACGTCGCTATTTTTAAAATAAATTAGCGACGTATATTAAACGACATCACTAAACGTCGTTGTTTACAAAAATATAGCGACATTCAGCGACTCCTAGCGATGTTTATTCCCTCAATACTGAAAGTAATCGTTGAATGTCGTTAAACGACACTGTTTATGAGGTATTGCGACATCTTTTTATGGAGTCGCTAAATTTATAAAAATTAGAGACATTAATTTTCGACGTCGCTAATAACATCGCTAATTGGTCAAATTTTGGTAGTGACAACATTTTGTCTCTAAGCATCCTATACAATATTTTTCTTGCTAAGCTTGTATATAATTGATAAGTCATAATCTTTAATCAGTTCCAACCAATGCCTTTATTGCAAATTAAATTCCCTCTGAGTGAACATATACTTGAGGCTCTTATGATTGGCGAATATTTTGTAAGCCACACCAAAAAAATAGTGCCACCATGTCATATCCCAATCCCAAATACATAGAACTAAGAGACTTAGAAATGATCGATTACGTATCAAGCAAACTCTAGCCAAACTTGAATACGTATATTTTGTCTAAAGTAGATAAGTATATCCATAAGTCTCTATAATATCATAACCAACTATATTTTAATGCACAAAATTAAAATATCAAGAATGAATAATATATTTTATGGACTGCAGCCCACTAGTATATATGCTCGAATAGCCCTAAAAGAATAACGAGTCTACAAACTGGGTTATAACAGTAGTATATATCATGGTAAAAAAATCCCTATACGGCTCCACGATGATTACAAAGGGGTTTCCGCACCGAAAGAGGTTCTCGCGCACTCTATAAGCAATCTGGTGGGTTATCAGTACTGAATGCACTAGTGGGGAGGCTTCTCGCCCGCTCAACAAATCCAAACACATTATATAGGTTTCGTGTACCATCTATTAAGTTATCTTTCTAGTCTTGCCTTAGAATCAGTTTTATGGCATAATGTAAGGCCTAACTTGTGTGGCGGTGCGTCATATGATATAAGAGAAACACGGCGATACTTACCAACTTACCATCCATCCTTTCCTGTCTAAGACAACCTAGTTAACCCAAGCACGAATGTATATATATGAAATCCAAGTCAAATTTCATAAGCAAACATGAGTGTCATGAACGAAATTCTGATTCAGGTGCACGAGTTACACGAATTATCCAGAAGTGTTGCAGAAGATGTTCAAGTGTTCAATTATGTATAAGTGTGTTATACTTATATCCGTTTAGGTGATTTAGATTCCAGATACGATGCAATAATTCGCATGCGAATTATCGCTAAGTGAGGATGACTTATCTATATGAACATGAGTCGCTGGCATAGCCATAAAGGACGGGTTATAGTCTCGAGGTGATATTCAATGCGTGAGGTATGAGTCACTACACACCACCTTTCCCAGGGATGGTATGGGGTGCAACACAAGGCCAATGGGGTATTTCACTCCATGCCTCCCACTACCATGCGACTATCATGAAGTTCCGTCCAGATCGGATCAGCCCCGGTGCCCGGCGACTGTCCGCAGGAACCTGAACATGAATACCTTGTGCACAAGTTATCCGTGACATGCAAGTCTTGAGTCTCAGATTTATAGGATTCATGATATGACATGTTAATTCTTGATTCTTGTTCAGAACGAGTATGCTCTACGAGCTGTGATTCTTGCTTTATTTGACATAATTTTTGTTCAGAGATAAACTTGACCTGGTGCAATCCCCTAGTTCGGAGATGCCTTGGCGAGCTAATGGTCCCGAACACTTTCAAGTTTATACTTGCACGGAACGACTATTAGATAGTCTTTCGGTTAATTAGATGAATGCAGACAAGATAGTATTACCGGGGGTCATGGCATAAATTATGTGACAAGTATTACAACGAGGCAAACGAGTACAAGTTACAATATAAGCAGACAAGCATGCATTTATATAAAATATAAGCATTTACGTTAGCATGGTCTAAGGGGTAGTATAAGGAGTGAAGTCGTACAGGGACATATCGAGCGACATAATTTATAAGACGAACTGTGTAAACGAGTGAAGCAGTGCACTACGAATATACACTGATCTACTCGAGGCATAGCGGGGTCTACTTTACGAAGCTAATGTAGCATGCGAGGGTCCGATTATAAGACAAGTTTCATTTCCATGTTCTAACACAAGAAATACAAGATGTGATTATTTCCTTAGCTAGGTGCGTTGTATTCTTTATTAGCATGCAATGGATAATTTACCTAGAGACTAGCATGTATCGTCCATATTTTAAGTGTGCGTGTCATGCCCCAGTCTCAAAAATACGTAGGACTAGGACACGTAAGCATGCCAGCTGCATGGATATGGCAACTCCAATATAAACCCATACGTACGCTATAATATGAATATCAAATCCACAAGTGGTATAAATCTATCACAAGTCACAGGGTATAATCTAAATCTCATCCACAGAAAATCAAATATAAATAAACAACCAGTATCTATGAAACTAGATCTCACTACAAAGTATCTAAAGATGATAGTTGGATGGAAACAAATCCACTACCAACTCGATGTAAAAGTATAACACAATATAAGAACACCAGCTAACAATCACGGGCTCGAAGAGAAGACATCCTCGAAACATATGTAACCATACGAATCTGCGCTCCTGCGAATACTCATGAACATATACACCTGGAAGGGCCAGGTCCTCAGAGGGACATAACAAGATACATAGAAGCATGCCAATAAATTACTGAAATAAATATCCAATGGGTCGCCTAACCGTCGAAGTGAATGCAGTTTGAGAACAACTTTCTAACAAGTGGGCTATATGGCCATAAATGGGATTGGTATGAGTCTCTCGGAGAATCAGGGGCCTCAAAGCATACCGTCTTTTGAACGCCAGAGGCCGCCAAGTAGTATAGGGGTCATCACCGCCCGTATCTCCAATGGAGCTTCCTGGTTACAAAAGAAAAAGTGCAAAGGAGCCCAAATGCAGTACTTGTTGTTCTCCCCACCCCATGCTCTAAGCATGTCACATCCATGATACAATTTGGTTCATAGCCTATCTTTAGTACCCTAGCCAATCCTGCAACCAAACAAGGACAAGGATTGGACTACCGTACTACAATAGGCTATGTCCATGGACCTCTAATAACTGCTAAGTCTTCTAGCATACAAAGTTTCTATCAGCAGTTATCCCTAACGCACGGCCCAGACGTACCGATGATCAGTTAATACGTACGTCCGTGATCTATATGAGACTCACAACTCGTGTAAAAATGTGTCACAGTCAAATGAAACCTAATGATGCTACATGAAAATAGGGCACTCATAAACAAGGTCAATGCAAATACATAAATAAAAACATATCGCGACGACACTGTCGCGCGCATTCTATATAACAGTTAAAATATATGAGCTAAAGACAGAAAATAAATATGCAGGTAACATATGGAATATGAATAACAGTACAATGGCAAGGTATACTTGCCTGGCAAGAAGCTGCAAAATGTAACATCCAGATGTCCAACACACAGGACCAAAAGCTATGGCCTCAGAACAAATATCTTCGGATGCTGAAATAGATATCACCAACGTTCCCAGAATAAGCAAAATAGCTAGAAAGCACTTTCCTTTCGTCCAATTTGGATACAGGGGCAAAACGGTAATTTCGGGTAAAGTGGGATCCATGTGTGGCCGATTTTGCACCGAAAAATGTGCCAAGGGTAACAGTCTCTAAATGGGACAAATTATATGTCAAACAAACTCTAAATATCAATACAAACCCAATGGTATGTCCAAATATGGATTCCGATGGGCTGAACACAATTTCGTCCAAAAAGTCAACCGTAGGGCCCGCCAATTGGCGACTTGGTCAACTGTCTCAGAATTGCATAAAATTTGGGTCACAGGACCAGCGCGATACCACGAGTCCAATGGCATAAGTTTCATCTCAATCTGACGAGCGTGCACAAAATGCGTACGACTTTCGCAAAAGTTGCGGCACGGGGTTTGTCTGCAGATACGGGCTGATTCCGGCGCACACACGCGTTTGATTCAGTTTCCGTGAACTCTTACGTATCCGGGTACACTGCACACACCGATTGGTACACTTGGTACACGGTGGGGCAGTCTCGTTTGGTGGGACGCGTTCCGTTTCACAACTTTTGCAAATTTGGAAAAAGTATGTTTATGGAATTTTCTAACGAATTTAATTCTACCTACAGCAGTTAATAATCTAGGGTTATTTAACAAAAATTAAACTAGGTCAAGTGGTCTCCGCATACCAAAAAGAATCATCGAATTCAGATCTCTGTGGTGAGAGATACGAATCCGGGAACATAGGTGATCACCGCAGTTTTCTGCGATCCTACAAATTGGTCTTTTTTTGCTAACTTTGGCGTTGTTTTCGCCTATGGTTATGCGTTGTTCGAGGTCTACTATCATACAGATATTGAAGAGGGTTAAGGGGTGAGCGTACCGGTTAAGACGGGATGGCGTTTGGTTGAGCGAGGTGACAGAAAACTGCACGGGAACACAGGTACCTCGCTGCTGAATTCTGCAGTTGTGGTGTCGCACGGGGTTGCGGTCGTCGGGATTGGTCTCCGGCGGTCTGGCTGGGCGCGGTGGCTGGCGGCGGACGCTCTGGTTGCTAGGGTTTTGGATGGGAAGTAGAGAAATAATCTAGGGTTAGGGTTTGGTCAAAAGAGAAGCAGATATATATAGCAAAGGGTGAGGGGGGTTCCCGCGGGTCGGGGGTTAGGCTGTGCTTGGGCGCTGATGGTTCTCATTGCACGGGTGTGGGCTTGGCTCACTAGCAAGGGGGGGCTTTAGCTAATTGCTACTAATAACAAAAGGGGTGCGCTGCTTACTTCTAAGTCAGCGGTTGGGTAGGCTTGGTAGGTATGGGTTGGATAGTTTTAGGGATACAATAGTTAATAGGTTCTAATAGTTAATGTATTAATGGTTTTTTTTCTTTTCTAATCTTTTCTTTTTCTAATCTCTTATATTTTCTTTTAAATACATACATATATATATATATATATATATATATATATATATATACTCATAGAAAAATCTAGAATTATATTAATGCACACCATTAAGCTAGCAACTGCTCAAGGGGTCTCCTACATGAAATAAATTCGAAAAAATTACTAATGGCCCCATAAATCCCCTAAGTTCACCAACACCTAAAATAAAAATTAATAAAAATCTATTTTTCCTAATTAGCCACTAATTACTATAATTAAATTAATAATTAATTAAGAAGGGTAATTACGGTTTTTAGGATTAGGGGTTTTATATTCTACCCAACTTATAAAAATTTTGTCCTCAAAATTAAAACTAAGCCACGGTAGAAGTCAAGGATGGTTTAAGATTTGCATTGTTTAAAATGTAAGGCTAGGTTTAAAGGAGTGGGCGATGTCTCACATTTGCACATTCCACAAATCATGGAAAAAAATCCACATGAACGAAAAATAGGTTTCTTCATGTGTCATGTCCAATGGTGTGGATACCTCAATGCACTTTTGCATAAAAGTGCCCAACAATTAAAAAATTGCACAAAGATGAAAATTAGATTAATTCAATTAAAATTAATGCGCATGGTGTTCGGAAATTAATTAGAAGTACATGGGATAACATTAGGTGGGACACAAGGGTCATGGACATAGAGGGCTCAGGATAGAATATTGTCATAGATTGGGTTGTACGAAACGGGTCAAAATTGTGTCTCCGATTTTGATTGGAACGCACAAGGATACAAGGTTAGAACTATTTTAGAATTAAAAAATAACGTTCTTGATGAATGTTGTGCGACTAAAATGTAGCACAAGGAAGCTTTATTATAAGTTGCACAAAGGTCAGAATAGAAGGCGGACATGTCTAGGACAAGGGTATAAAATTGTAGAAAGACAGTGACTAGTGAAGTGCTCCAATTATCGAAGCAATGGTAAGGTGCGCTAAGTGGTACAAATATTGGAATAAAAATACCGTGTTCTATCTCTAATTGGACTCAATCTAGCCTTAGTCTCACTATCTCCGCCAAGTAGGTCTAAATCTTGCGTGAGGGGGGTGTTACAATCCAGCCAACTTAAAAACAATTTCATCCTCGAAATTAAATAAGGCATAATTGTTAATCCTTCATGTACAAATAAGGCAAGTCAATCGCAATCTCTTTGCGATATTTAAAATCCTAATCATATCCATCGCAATCACTTCAAGGTTAAGATGATCACTGCTCCAATCAAAATTTAATCTATTGTAATCTCTTCTCACTTTTTTAAATTATCAATATCCAAATTTAAATTAAGTTCATATAACATCTTTAATATTTAAATATGCATATAAATTTTACCTCACGATCTCCAACTATCATAATCTCCTTTAGAAAATAATTCTAGTCCAATATTATTCCTATTTTCACTTATAAATTTTTGTACTCTTCAATTTTTTTGTTTCAATGTACATCCTCAATATTCAAATAGGTAATCCAACAATCAAATTTTTAACTCTTAATTCAAATCATCAAATTGTTAAAATTTTAAATTCAATCCCCCAATGTTCATGTCTGAAATTCTATATTTATCCTCAAAATTTAAATTGATGATTTTTCTTCAATATTCAAAATTTAAATCATGTAATTAAAGTATAAATATTTGGTCATCACTATCAAGATCTCATAATTCATTAAATCCTTATCATCTTAGTCATTCTTAAGAATTCCCAAAATTAAAATAACTTAAATCTCTCAATTTAAACTTACTTGATCGCTTGATCACAATCAAAGAATCACCTCAAGTTGACAATGCGACTTCTACCCAACTTAGAATTTACCTATCTAGCACACAAGGCTATACACTTAAGAAAAATATTCCTTAATTTATTTACTCATGTCAATCAATACTCAAAACTTCAACACCAAATATATCATATATGATATACCCTTAATCAATTATAAAAGATAGTCACCAAATAATATGATTGGCCCATGGGGTATATCTAGTACTATCCGTATCAAACTTATACCAAGCACGAGGTTTCGTCTTTCCGGAATAAGGGAAGACGAAAAACAATGATAAAGAGTTCAAGGGAAAGGTACTAGATTAGAAGTATGGAGATCAAGGCGATTAGAGAATTCAAATGGGAATTGTCAAGGCAGTTGTGGATAGAAATCCTATTTTGGTAATTCTTTGTTCGCATGCTCGTATTAGTACAGTTGTGTAACCGATACGATACGCTCAGACATGTCTAGAGGGCAAGTACATTCGTCTACTAATCACTATATATCTTAATCCACGTAAAGTAGTTATGCGAAGGGCGAACCAAGCGCACTAAGGTTAGCTAGACCCTAATACACTGATTCTAAAATGTATTATTGTAGCGCTCCAATAATACCTGTGTCATGATCAAGCTCGATAAAAAATAATCTTGCAAAAACTAGGCTATAATAGCAGCATAAGTCAAGGTAGTACAATAAATATAAATACGCTGGATTATGATGAAAGAAGGTACATAACAATTCAAGCTCACATAAATATAAGACTCTATAATCTCTACAGTTGTCATACTAATTCCTTGTCTAAGTCGATAGTCGACAAAGTAGGGGTATAGCCTCTAAGTTCTACAGTCTAAAAAAAAATACTGTCGTCCTAAGCAAGCATATAGTTAATGTCATTCGATTATACTTCAATAATTGGTCAAAAGACTATGCGATACTATGTTGTGAGGTATACTACCCAACTTATAACAATAAACTAATATTGTAATTGTCTTAAGGATACCGTAGAAACTCCTGTTAAGGTCTACGAGAAGGGGTCTTGGTACTTATTAGGGTATCCTCTTACATTATATAGGCCATGGTTGTCACGACCCGCACCCGGTGTAGGGATGCAAGTCGGGAACAACGCCCAGCCTACGCCGCAGCATCGGCGGTAGAACGCTGTCTTGGTCAACTATACTATCTAATTATCTCACTATAAAGCATAAACCTCCAATAATATCTCAACTCCAAGAAGAGAGTAATCAACTTAATTCAACACAATACTCAATCACATTTCTATGGCACGAGAAGATATCACAGAAGTCTAACATAACTAAGCAGTTAAAAATATAACAACAACAAATAGAAATAATATCCAAACACAAATATATGCCGGAAACAAATCCGGTACCAAAATGCTAAAGAGAACTAACTATGCTAACTAGTGAATCCGGCTAAATCTCTCAACAGTCACTCCAGAACTAGTGGGTCCAAGTCTGCACCATCAATAGGCTGAGGTCCGTAGTATGTCGGACACCAATCTCCCGGATCCTCTGAAAAATATTTTCCAGTCAGGAATGGAGCAAAGTACAACCCAATAGCAGTTCCAATTAATTGACAAAAACTATAAAGCAGTAGAATAGAAGATGTTATCTACGATGAGGATATAACTGATAATCAAGAACAATGAGAGAATAGGCAATACTAACAACAGAATATAATCAATGCGTACAAGAATAAAGGAATGAACTATAATGTCAGAATAGAACAAGGTAATCAATGAACTGAATAATAGAATCTATAATAACTATGTGATTTGAGATACTAACTAAATATGTGATCGGCCTGGGAGATTCAATGATTACACTAAGGAGCTAACTCAACCATACGTGAATTGCATGGTTAGTTAGTAGCCAATGATTACACTACTAGCCGATAGTTTCTTGATCACATATTTAATTGGTATTTCCCCCACCCCGACTGATATGATGGATCGAATCATGACACGTCACTAGCCAATGTATCCAATGTTTAATCTACAATATTCAATGTTATCCAATACCAATAAGGACAGTATCCGATACCATCTTCATAATCAAGGTAACATCCCATGACTGACGATCCAATAATAATACCAATCCGTGTACCATCGTGTCAAGAATCATAAGTAACATTTCTAAATACTTGAATTATAGTGGTAATCAAATAATGGAAACTATCAGAGAATGTACTTGCCTGTGGTCCAGAGCAAATGATGAAAAAATAATGTCTGAACTGGTGTCACAGACCTATATATGAAATATTACATTAATACAAGTTTTTGGGAAGAGAAATAAATTAAACTAGTCAACTTTCTAGGTCATAAAGTCATTTCTAAGTCAAAAGTCAAACTAGGTCAACTCTAAGTCAACTATGGTCAACTATAGTCAAATTATGGTCAACTACCTATTTCTATGTTGCATGAGTCTAACTCAAAGATATTGGGCTCACACACTATGAATCTAGGCCATACAAACTAAATCTTAGGATACTAAGATACCGTATCTCAGGATACGCAAACAAGGAATAAATATAACACATATGTACATATCAAACAATATTATATACATAAAATTCTAATTACAAATGCTAAATGGATACCTTGGTTTCGAACCAACTTGGTATCGCAATACTAAACCTCTATCTTGATATCCAAACCCAATACCTTGATTATCCTCCAATACCTTGATACTTACCTTGGCATCTCAAGGTAAATTCAAAACCTTATTTATACTAACTACCCAACAATAATTACATATATCAATCTAATATAACTCTAGTATGTACTAATAGAATAATACTAACTACCAACTACACACTAACTATTACGTACATACATACTTACAAATATATAATATATAAAAAATACTCATAACAATTGATAACTAAAGTATACTAATTATTCTAATAAATTTATATGCTACAACTAAATATATACATATATAGTATACTATAATACAAATAGCAATTAGGAACATATTTATATATATATTAATTATCATATATATATACATATATATCTATATATATTAATATCTAATATATTAAAAACTGCCAAACTATCGCTAAATACCCTGTCCACTGTCACAGAAAGCTGCTGTGTATATAGATACACTGCAGTTCTTGTGACAGTTTCCTGCACTGTCACTAAAAACTGTCGCTGAAGCTTCTGATACTCTGCTGATACATTGTTGTTTCAGCGACAGTTTTCTGCAACTGTCGCTGACTGCTGTCGCTGAAAAGGTGCTATTATTTGCATTTGTTGCTGCTGTTGCGACACTTCTGGCTCGCTGTTGTCGCTGAAAATATATGTATATATATATACAATATATATAAATACATATATATAACCCACCATATATATATATATATTTATACAATATATATTTAAATACATATATATAACCCATAATATATATTTATACAATAAACATATAAAACTATATATAACTATACATACACTTATACATAGTAAATTGTATAAAATACCACATAGTAACATACACACACACATATAGTAATATGTATATATAACTATACATATATGAATACATATATATAATCATATAATAATATAAATACATAACAATATATAATATAACTATATATATAACCACATATAAATATATCTACTATATTATATATACATATGCTACCACTTATAAATATATATCTACATACATATATATATATATAAATAATCATATATAAATAATCTAATTACTTAATTAAACATACACATATATTATATAAAATATATACATATATTTACATCCCTAACATATATTATAACATATATATTAATGCATGTAGAAGAAAGCTACATAATATATATTCTATTAATACATATATAATACATAGATCTATGATACAATAAACACTATAATAAATATACATAATACATATATAATATATATAGATACATACACAATTATAATCCAAGAATTAAAGCATAATTAATTAGATTTACACATAAACACATAATAATTGGAGCGTATCACACCGTATCCCACTAGATCTAGGATACCCATGCGACACGAGTCCACCACACATCCAATTTTACCCCGAAGGACACAAACAAATCACATATAATATTTATAAACAAAACAAAGTGTCAAATATAGATCTATGTGTCCGTGTCAAAATATGACATGTACAAAGTCCCGTGTCAGAGAAAAAACCCCCAAAATAATACGTATCACCAAATTGTTGGGATACGACCTATACGTACCCAATTGTGGATACGACACTAGCCCCAACCATATAAACATATGCCAAATTGATCTATAGGATCAATTGACACACACAACAAAAATTATTTTCGGAATTCCCTCAAAATTGACACAAAAAGTACCATAACTTTCTCCATAGGTCTCCTATGAACACAAAACCAAATCCTATGGGTAGTACATACATATGGGTTGATTATTCATGATTAAATCTCAGATTTAGAAGCTATTTTAAGGGAAAAAACTGAATTATACCTATTGGAAGATGGATTCCCAATAAAACCTCCAAAATTGGTGAAATTGGCCTCCAACTTGTAGATCATTGCTCCTCTTTGTAGATCCTTGCTTCCTCCTTTTAGATCCTTGCTCTTCTAGTCTCTAATGGTGATTTGGGAAGTAATTGGGTGGAAATTTGGTAGGAATTTGATGAAATTTGGTTGAGGGAAATTCTAGATCTAGATTTGGAATAAAAAATGAAGAGAGAGAAAGTTTTCATCCCCTTTATATAGGCCTCACTTGCCCCCTCCCTCAAGCTACTATGTAAAGTCTAAAATACCCCTTGGGGCCTCTCATGAAGAAATTAATTAAGGAGGGAAGCTTCTAGTCTAATGGTTTAATTAATTTAATCATCCTTCTAATTAATGAGCTTTCTAGTTGGGCTCAATTCTAACAATTAATACATGTTGGTCCATGAGTCTAAACTAAACTAGTTAGGTCCACTAACACAAGTCCAAAAATAAATCTAATATGCTAATAATAAATAAATAATACAATAAATAAATATTTAACATGCACAATATTTAATTAATTATAAAATGACCAAAATATCCTTTTCTAGAAAATACGGTAGTAACAATGGTCGTCTTAGGTCTTAGTCTTAGTGCAAGTGTCAATATTAAGAATGGAACAGTTACTGGCCTCAAGGGAAAGGGAATATAACTTGTATCGAGGTGGGGGTACATGTTACGCAATTTAAAACTAAGGGATAATCACCAGGTCACAATCTATAAGAATAACTTAAACCATCAAGTTCTAACTACTAAGCACAACAATTTCAAATTTAACATTAATAACTATAATCCTAGCAACTATATGTCCTTAACACAGAATAAAATCATCTGGCCTACAATCAGAAGTGTCAGATGGCACGAGTTGAAAGATAAAGAGAAGAAAACGTAATTAGTCATCGCACAATAGCGAGCGCTATGGTCGCAGAGGAGCAATATATTAAATTAAAATAGAGGGCTCTAGATAGCATTATGGTTTTCTAAGGGGGGTGGTATGCTGGTTGCTATGTTCGAGGTATGATCAAGGAAAAAGTATTGATTATATTCCTCTAGGCTTCCTAAGGTGATGTCTACTAATAATAAGACAATGATCTAAGTTTATAGTTCTCCAATACTATCTAACTATGAAGGTTAGGTTCGGTCCTAATATTCAATTTTGGTTTTCTATTGGTTCCTCAATACTAGGGTCAAACGTTATGGTAAAACTTCTAGCTAACTTTAGTAGTGTCTATACTACTCTCAAGTCTTCATAATACATCAAGGGGTAATGGTAAACCAATCTATAGATAAGGAATTCTAGGTTCACTAGATATTCTAAACTTAGTGGTGTGTCAATATTTTAGTCGTATTCTTAATAGGAAGGTTACCCTACTTATCATCTAACAACAGGGACTTCTATATTCTAGGAGGGGGCTATACTCAAGGAATTATTAGGGAAGTACATGAATCAAGCATGATGCAATTATTCAGATAGAATGTATTGGAAGGAGAGCGAATCATAGTCAATTGTGGATGAGATCCTATACTCTATTCCTAGGTGCAGGCTTGTTCGGTACAATAACGTAACCGAGACAACATGCTCTCGACCTGCATGGGCCACCACAAAAACATGTCACGCCCCAGTCCAAAAAATACGTAGGACTAGGACACGTAAGCATGCCAGCCGCATGGATATGGCAACTCCAATATATGGAAACCAAACCCATACGTACGCTGTAATATGAATATCAAATCCACAAGTGGTATAAATCTATCACAAGTCACAGGGTATAATCTAAATCTCATCTACAGAAAATCAAATATAAATAAACAACCAGTATCTATGAAACTAGATCTCACTACAAAGTATCTAAAGATGATAGTTGGATGGAAACAAATCCACTACCATCTCGAATGTAAAAGTATAACACAATATAAGAACACCAGCTAACAATCACGGGCTCGAAGAGAAGACATCCTTGAAACATATGTAACCATCTGAATCTGCGCTCCTGCGAATATTCATGAACAGATACACCTGGAAGGGCCAGGTCCTCAGAGGGACATAACAAGATACATAGAAGCATGCCAATAAAGTACTGAAATAAATATCCAATGGGTCGCCTAACCGTCTAAGTGAATGCAGTTTGAGAACAACTTTCTAATAAGTGGGCTATCTGGCCATAAATATGATTGGCATGACTCTCACGGAGAATCATGGGCCTCAAAGCATACCGTCTTTTGAACGGCAGAGGCCTCAAAGTAGTATAGGGGTCATCACCGCCCGTATCTCCAGTGGAGCTTCCGGGTTACAAAAGAAAAAGTACAAAGGAGCCCAAATGCGGTACTTGTTGTTCTCCCCACCCCATGCTCTAAGCAGATCACACCCATGACATAATTTGGTTCATAGCCTATTTTTAGTACCCTAGCTGTAACACCCCGTTCCGCTCAAACGGACTGTCGACTCAATCGGCAATAGTGCAGCTGTCCCGACCTGCTTTGCCTTGATCAAGAAGCAAAGGATATCCAGACTTGTCCCTACAGGAATCTGACTTGGACTTTCAGAGGCTCGTTCAGACGTGTCGCTCTACCGAGGCGAATCATCGCTAAGGTGGGTGGCTACGGTGAACTTGTCTTTACGTAGCCAGCACATATAAAATCTGGAATATTTATGCTAGTCGCTAGGTGATTTACCCCCTGCATGCTAATAAATCCAACGCACCTAGCTAAGGGAATAATCCCAACTTGTATTGCTTGCTAGAACATGGAAATGAAATACTGCTTATATTCAGACCCTCGTATGCTAAGTCCCTTAACGGTTTCATCTCTCGGACTACCTTCGGGCCCGAGCAACGTGCCTGCTTATGTTCCTAGAAACGCATGCTTGTCTGCTTGATAGTTACCGTATTTTCATCCAAACCTCGGGAGACTACTACGTAGTCGTTCCGTGCCTGAATGAACCCGCAAGTATTCGGGACCGTTAGGTCACCAAGGCAGTTCCCGATCCAGGGGACTGTATCATGCCAAGTAAAAGAATCATGTTCCTGTGGCAAGACTCATTCAGGTATTCGGATCTCCCTGCAAGTCTCCCTCCTGTGCGGGCTTACAGCAGCCCAGGAGACTGTGCATATCCAATAGCTAAATGAATCATACTCCAGTGCCAAGACTCATTCAGGTATTCGGATCTCCCTGCAAGTCTCCCTCCTGTGCGGGCTTACAGCAGCCCAGGAGACTGTGCATATCCAATAGCTAAATGAATCTCGTGTGCTCGTGTATAAATTAACAATCGTGTTCGATCATGGACAACTTGTGCACAAGGATATAAGTTCTGCGGACGGTGCTGGGGCACTGGCACCGATCCGATCCGGGCAGACTTCGTGTTTATAGTCAATCGTGTGCGGACTGGGTAACTTGCAACGTATCGTGTTTTATGAGCTCCTCGTGTTTTCTCGTTACATGTTATTCACGTCCTTGACTAGTCCATTATGGCATCAGCCAGTGATCATCGTGTGTATATGCTTGCAATGCCTCGTGTGATTATCGTGTGAATATGGCTTGCAATGCATCGTGTGTTTATCGTGTGTATTTAACCTGTTGTGTGCTTGCCTGTGAAATAAAAGATAACAAGACATCCTCGCTTAGCGGCTATCCGCGTGCGAGTCATTGCATAGCATCAATGAATAACTTAACACCTGAACGATCATGTTATAAGAACCCTCCTGTTTGCATATGCTATGCCTCATGAATGTTTATGCTTACCGTGCTTGAATTAATCATGTTTGCCTTGGACAGGGAAGGAGAAATGGTAAGTTGGTAAGTCTCGCCGTGTTTCCTCTAACATCGCACGGCGCACTGCCCGACACGATAAACTATTCAATGTTTGCATGAAACTGATCCTAAGGCAACTAGAAAGACAACTTAATAGTTGTGCACGGAACCTGTATTACGTGTTTGGATTTGTCGAGCGGGCGAGTAGCTTCCCCACCAGTGCATTCAATGTACTGATAATCCACCAGTTTGATATGTAGGGTGCGGGAGAACCTCGTGCGGTGCGGACGCCTCCTTCGTGCGTGCTAAGGCCAGGAGTTCCCTCTGAAGCCTTGCAACGGTGCGTCCGGGACTGAAGCGCTTATACAAGACATAAGTTGTGAACATCGCCTGACCATCGCCTGTACAAATCATTCCACAGTTGTAGCCACTTGGCACGCTTTTACTGTTTCAGAGAGAGAGGCTTGAGCGACTTGTAATCTCGGCTATACGCCGCCTGTAATACATGTTTCATATCAATAAAGAGATTACTTTACTTGTTTCGATGCTTCCGCTATATTGTCGACTTAGTGAACCTGTTACCGATCGCTATGCGTTCCTAAACTCCGCTGCACTCGGACAATCTGTGCGACTCTGTGGCTTAGAACTCTTGCCGCCAGCCAATGAACCATGGCCTTGTACGGGCGTGGATCACGCTCGTGCGGCATCACGCCCGGATGGGTTAAGCGATCGTTCCGCGGGAGCGCTGGCGAGGGTGATTCCCGCCTAGCGGGAATGGCCGATTGCCTGCGGAAGATCGGGGCGTGACACTAGCCAATCCTGTAACCAAACAAGGACAAAGATTAGACCACCGTACTACAATAGGATATGTCCATGGACCTCTAATAACTGCTATGTCTTCTAGCATACAAAATTTCTATCAGCAGTTATCCCTAACGCACGACCCACACGTACCGATGATCAGTCAATACGTACGTCCATGATCTATATGAGACTCACAACTCGTGTAAAAATGTGTCACAATCAAATAAAACCTAATGATGCTACATAAAAATGGGGCAGTCTCATAAACAAGGTCAATGCAAATATATAAATAAAAATATATCGCGACGACACTGTCGCGCGCATTTTATATAACAGTTAAAATATATGAGCTAAAGACAGAAAATAAAGATGCATGCAACATATGGAATATGAATAACAGTACAATGGCAAGGTATACTTGCCTGGCAAGAAGCTGCAAAATGTAACGTCCAGATGTCCAACATACAGGACCAGAAGCTATGGCCTCAGAACAAATATCTCTGGATGCTGAAATAGATATCACCAACATTCCCAGAATAAGCAAAATAACTAGAAAGTACTTCTCTTTCGTCCAATTTGGACATAGGGGCAAAACGGTAATTTTGGGTAAAAGTGGGGTCCATGTGTGGCCCACTTTGCACCGAAAAATATGCCAAGGATAACAGTCTCTAAATGGAACAAATTATAGGTCAAAAAAACTCTAAATATCAATACAAACCCAACGGTATGTTCAAATATGAATTTCGATGGGCCGAACACAATTTCGCCCAAAAAGTCAACCGTGGGGTCTGCCAATTGGCGACTTGGTCAACTGTCTCAGAATTGAGTAAAAATTGGGTCACAGGACCAGCGCGATACCACGAGTCCAGTGGTGCAAGTTTCGTCACAATCTGACGAGCATGCACAAAATACGCACGACTTTC
This sequence comes from Iris macrosiphon, assembly GCA_036927795.1. Classification (NCBI taxonomy): domain Eukaryota; kingdom Viridiplantae; phylum Streptophyta; class Magnoliopsida; order Asparagales; family Iridaceae; genus Iris; species Iris macrosiphon. The sequence goes on from JAYESA010000004.1 coordinate 115,519,432, forward strand.
GCAAAAGTTGCGGTACGGGGTTTGTTCGCGGATACGGGCTGATTTCGGCTCGCACACACGTCCGATTCTGTTTCTGCAAACTCTCACGTGTCCGTGTACACTGCGTGCACCAATTGGTACACTGCGTGCACCGATTGGAACACTTGGTACACGGTGGGGCGGTCCCGTTTGGCGGGACGCGCTCCGTTTCACAACTTTTGAAAATCTGGAAAAAGTATGTTTACGGGATTTTCCAACGAATTTAATTCTACCTACAACAGTTAATAATCTAGGGTTATTTAACAAAAATTAAACTAGGTCAAGTGGTCTCTGCATACCAAAAAGAATCATCGAATTTTGATCTATGTGGTGGGAGATATAAATCCAGGAACATAGGTGATCACCGCAGTTTTCTGCGATGCCAGAAATTGGTCTTTTTCTGCCAACTTTGGTGCTATTTTTGTCTATGGTTACGTGTTGTTCGAGGTCTACTATCACACAAATATTGAAGAGGGTTAAGGGGTTAGTGTACCGGTGAAGATGGGATGGCGTTTGGTTGAGCGAGGTGACAAAAAACTGCACGGAAACACAGGTACCTCGCTGCTGAATTCTGCAGTTGTGGTGTCGCGCGGGGTTGCGGTCGTCGGGATCGGTCTCCGGCGGTCTGGCTGGGCGCGGTGGCTGGCGCCGGACGCTCTGGTTGCTAGGGTTTTAGATGGGAAGTAGAGAAATAATCTAGGGTTAGGGTTTGGTCGAAAGAGAAGCGGATATATATAGCAAAGGGTGAGGGGGGTTCCCGCGGGTGGGGGGATAGGCTGTGCTTGGGCGCTGATGGTTCTCATTGCACGGGTGTGGGCTTGGCTCACTAGCAAGGGGGGCTTTAGCTAATTGCTACTGCTAACAAAAGGGGTGCGCTGCTTACTTCTAAGTCAGCGGGTGGGTAGGCTTGGTAGGTATGGGTTGGATAGTTTTAGGGATACAATAGTTAATAGGTTCCAATAGTTAATGTATTAATGGTTTTTTTTCTTTTCTAATCTTTTCTTTTTCTAATCTCTTATATTTTCTTTTATATATATATATATATATATATATATATATATATATATATATATATATATATATATACACACGTATATACTCATAGAAAAATCTAGAATTATATTAATGCACACCATTAAGCTAGCAACTGCTCAAGGGGTCTCCTACATGAAATAAATTCAGAAAAATTCCTAATGGCCCCATAAATCCCCTAAGTTCACCAACACGTAAAATAAAAATTAATAAAATCTATTTCTCCTAATTAGCCACTAATTACTATAATTAAATTAATAATTAATTAAAAAGGGTAATTACGGTTTTTAGGATTAGGGGTTTTACAGTGCGGGCTAAGCAAAGACTAGTTCATCATAGCCACCCACCTTAGCGATGATTCACCTCGGTCGAGCGATACTCCGAGCATGCCTTTGAAAGTCAAAGTCTGAACTCCTGAAGGGCCAAGTCTGGAATCCTTTTGCCTTAAACGAGTCTTCTCGCTGAGCAAAGCGGGTCGGCTCGTTGCACTTGCGTCGTTTGAATCGGCTATCCGCTTGAACGGAATGGGTCGTTACATTATACACCACTCAGAAAAATTTTCCTCCTCGAGACTTCATGAGCGCAAACTGTTCTATCACAAACTATCGAATCTATTTCAAGCATAACAATATTTATCACATGTGTGCTGGGTCTGTCTCATTGAATGACTCTATCATTCAATCCAAGCTCTGACTCGGTCTCTACTGTACCTCTGTACGGAATATATCGCTTAATGCGGCAACTTTATTATCCATCTTGAATGACGATCTAAGGCTGAGGCAAACTTATCCAAGTCATTATACTCGTCTATGCAAATCTAACATATTCACTTGCACTAGCATTAGAGATCAGCATATCGCGAGTTTGGATCATTCATATATTCAAAGTGTCCCTCAAACATATGCATGTCAACCAACTTAGCGATTGCAAAGTCTTTGCACTCGAGTTTAACATATCATTAAGTCTTGGATCATGCACGCGTTCAAGGCGTCCCTCAAACATATACATTCAACCAAACTTAGCGATAGTGAATTCGAACAAGCTACTTGCAAAAATCTCAAGGGTTCTCAGTTTACGAATCATAATGATACCTCCAACAGGGTCAATAAAATCTAAGTCATTTCCAATCCCACTCAAACTATACATTGTATTACCGTCAAGCACGATCTATCCGATCTACCGACTAGCGTCCATTGTATTTGTGTCAAACATAGCACACACTTACATCCCAGTCTAACACTAAGTCTTTTTTTCCTCAGTTCTATGACTTGCTCAAGCAATACTCTAAAGTCGGTCACACAAGTTCTTTCACTACGTACAGGGTCGTCTGCCTAATTACTAGGTCAGCTCACAAGGTCATAGGTAAAAGTTTAAGCCACGATTCATCGTGCAAATTTTTTGTACGATGCTCAACCCAATTCATAAGGTCAAACCATTATTCGTTTGTACGAGATATTCTATCCAAGCTCGTTTCACTCATATTTTTAAACATCGAGAATGAATCATCCTACTCATATTAACACGTTCATTGCACAGGGTTTGAGTCTGTTCAGTCAAATCTATGATATATCCATGATGCATGTTAAGCCTAGCAATTCATATAGTCTATCTCCTCAAACATGTTTGACAGAACCCATATATCCACTTTGAAGTCTAATGTCATGCCCCAGTCCCAAAATACCGAGAGACTAGCCATATGGCATTGGCCATCAGCACACTCCAATGGACAAACCCAATTTAATGGACCCATCAGGGTGTACTTAAGCTGTAACACAACTATAAAGCTCTATGATACTAATCTCATCCACAGCAGATAATCACAAAATAAATGTCAGAATAATCAAGATTAAATATATCCAACAAATATCAATAAAAAGTCTCAGGGAACAACCCAATAATGAGTTTAATATACCAGTTCAATAAACAGGAAATAAGGGTCAACAATAGAAATAACTAAGTATAATAAACCAGATACTTAGGAGAAATCCTCGGCGATCACCTCGTCCTCGAGTTCTAGGACTGCTCCAATGTCTGCTCCTGTCCCGTACACCTCGGGGTAGATCTCCTCTGCTAAACTTGGGACATAATCCGGGTCCAGGTCCTCAGGGGACATAGCAAGGTACATGAATAACTCAAGCCAAAATAAATGCAGTATATAAAAATAAATCAATAGGGCAAACTACATAACCAGGTAAGTGATATGCAAATAAGAGCATCACTAGGACTCAGGCTGAGACTACTACAAGCTCTGTGTCGGGGAGCCGGTAGTAGTTATACTATGTAGTTATACTATCTAGTGGGCCTACGGCACCGAAATATATATATATATATATATATATATATATATATATATATATATATATATATAATCAGCCTGTAGCCTGTGTGTCTTTCTCCACCCAATGTAATCACATGTCTCATGTCCATGACACGCAAGATCATGACCTCTAACTGGTGCAGTGAGTCATAATGATAGCTAAGCATATGTAATATCTATGTCACAAATCCTGTAACCTATACAGAATCACCATGGATATCTCAGAAAGATTTTATCTCATGAACAGTGACAAGTGTCCTATGGTATGACGTACTCGATAATGCAAGCACAAAAATGTATAGGATCGCGATATCAATCTATACTAACGTTACACAACTCCGCGTGCGGCATTGACACCCGAATCTTGTTCAGACATTAAATAATGTCACACGGTCCTAGGTTGAACAGATACATCATATAAATAAATCAAGAGAATATTATAAAGCAAGTACTGCAAGATTGGCAAGGTACACTTGCCTGGAATTTGGATTCCAATAGTCGCTCCGGTATCAGCAGGATCTTCAAGTACTCCTCCAGATGCTGAAATAAATACTACCATCATGCTCAGAAGATATGAAATAGCTAGAATTGCCTGTCCATAAGTCCAATTTGGACACAGGGGAAAAATTGACAATTTCTGGTCAAAGTAGGGTCCACATGTGACCCACTTTGCACCGAAAAATGTGTCAGAGACAAAGTTTTCCAAATTCGTCAAACTTAGTGTCTACAAGCCCAGAACAATGATACAAACCCAACGGAATATTCAGAACTGGATTCCGTTGAGCCGATCATAAAATTGCCCGTCAAGTGGAGCCGTGGGGCCTACGATACGGGATTTTGTCAATATTCTCATAATCGAACCAAACTTGGGTCACAGGACATACGTATCGCTACGAGTCCAATGGCACAAGTTTTGTTTCGAAACGACAAGCACACATAAAGTTACAATGAGTTTCAGAACATGGCCGATATGGGACGTTGTCGACGGATACACGTTGATTCCGGTGTGCACGCACATCCAAATCAACTTCTGCGAAATCCCACACGTTTGTATTGATGGTGCGCACCTTTCGGTGTAATTCGTACATGACCAAGTTGCCTCGTTTAGCGGGGCGCATCCAGTTCCAAAAAAATTGAGTTTTTAAATAACCAATTTTTTTGTCATTTTTACCCGCTAAAAAGTTACAATCTACAGCTCAATAAAATAAACTAAAAATTGGGTTTAAAACTTGATTATATTATCTAATTAGCTGTTCAAGTAAATTTTGAAAACATTTAGCAGGTTGGTCGCAAAACGGTCGTAAACTTGTGAGTTCGGGACCAATTTTAGATTTTCAGAAATAAAGAGTTTTTTCCTGTTTTTGTGTCGCGATTTACGACCGACACAGGACGCGATACCCCAAACTATTTGCACGGGTTTCGAGAGGGTTACGTAGGGAACGGGTAACAATAGCCTGTTCGAACATCGACACGACGAGGAGAGAGAAATTCTCACCTGAACAGGGCGTCGAAAATGACTGTTTAACGCGTACACGAGGTGGCGCGGTGCGGCGACTGCGGGTTGCTGCGGTGGAGGAGCTCGTCGACGGTTCGCCGGAGTCGTCGGCTTTGGGGTCGACGGAAAGGTCGGGCTCGCGGTAGAAGGTCTTCGTCGGTGGCTCGGATGGCCGGAGTTGCAGCGGGGCTGAGATTGGCGGAGGCAGGGGAGCCGTCGAGGCTGAGATCGTGGTGGTGATGGGTGATGGGGCGGCCGGAGGAGAGTGGTGGTTGAGGCGGTGACAGCGGGGGTTCGTCGGGGTCAGGGTGTCAAGGTCACGGCGGAGTCATCTTCGACTGAGGGTGGCGGAGGCGTTGGTGATGGCGTTGGAGAGGAGTGGCCGGGGAGAGGGTTTAAATAGGGGCGGGTTTGCCGTTGGGAGAGGCGATGCGACGGGGAGGAGAATAGGTAAGGGCGACCAGTCTGGAATCGAGCGGAAGGTGGTTTGGACTACGACGGCGGATGAAACGGCAGCGGCGGAGATCGACGGGCGGCGGCGGTTAGGGAAGGCGGGGAATCGGGGATCTGAAGGGTTACTGTGTAGCAGCTAACGGGTCGGGTCGGGTAGTGGGTCGGGTCGGGTTCAGATCCGACCCGATCTAATAGGATTGGGTGGGTTCAGGTTGGTTCGGTTTAGTCTTGGTTTAATCCAGTTCAGGTTGGTTTATTTAGGTATATTTAAAAACTTTGTTTTTAGGTCTTTAAAAATAGTTTTTGAGTCCAATAAATTCCCGAAAAATTATACTATGTCTAATTCTTTATTCTACACTCAAAAATATTATTTTTATAATATTTTAATAATTAATAAAATCACAAAATTTATTTAATTCCAGAAAAACATTTATTTTAATTAGATAAAAAATCCCAAAAAAATCCTGAAAATTTGTTTTTAATTTCTAAAAAATTCGGGTGTTTACAATCTACCCCCTTAAGAGAATTGTGTCATCGTAATTAAAGAATAACGAAACATAACCGATCAGAAGAGATGACACGTTTGCAAAATATGTTTGTAGTACGACACAAGGGATAAAGAATCAAAATCGAGAAAAAATGTGGGGGTTAAGCATAATACATAGGAAATGAAAAATATTTTTCTAGGCAATGAGAGATACGTAATTCAAGAGTAATAAAATCTGAATAGAGCAAGAATATCTACAGCTTAAAAAAATTAGGTTATTAATTATTAACAAGTTCAAAATTACTAGGTTTAAGGCTAAGGCCATGAACTAACAGGCACATGCTAAAGCATCACTAGGAATAGATAGCTATGAATAACTTAAATCTTACGCGTATTCGCCACTCCATGAGTCTGTGCGTTCTCCATTATCATCGCAAAAGCTTGTCCATGTACTTGCGGTGGTGCCCTTTGCTATTGCTGGGCCTGTTGGAAAAGTGCTGCCTGGGGTGCCAAAGGTGGCCTCAGCTGATATCCTCCTGGAGCTGGTGGTCTGACTCCTCCAACTCCCGTCTGTGGTGCTCCCAATGCTGGATAAACTGGCCTCAGTGCTGGTAAAGCTTGTCGGTTTAACATTAGTGCTTCCTCTCGATGCTTAGGACAATCCTTGGCTAAATATTGGTTGGATCCGCAAATCAAGCATAATCCTAACTATCGTCTGCACTCGCTCTCATAATGGCCTCGCTTGCCACAATATTGACATGTAGGTAGTATCTGCGAAGATGCTCTGGGTGGCTGGTGCATGTGAGATCTCTTTGCAGCTTCTCCCTGTGGTGCTCTGGTTGGTGCTGATGTGAAAGGCCGCTTCAGGCTGGACTCTCTCCTGGTGACGCGCTCCATGCGTCATGCTGCAGCATGGACGTTCGAGTAAGAAGTACGTACAACCGAGCCAATCTATCTCTGTAGCTCAAATTTTAGTCCGTCGAAGAACTTCTCAGCCTTCTCTTCTTCTGTCGGGATCAGGGTAGGGGCGAAGCGACTCAGACGAATGAACTCTGCATTATATTCTTCCACTATCATATTGTCTTGAGTGAGACGATTGAACTTGTCCCAAAGTTCTGATTAAGCAATAGATGGAATGTACATATCATAAAAGAGTCTAGAGAACTTTTCCCAAGTGACTCGGTCTGTTCCGAGCCGTGTCTCCTCAGTTAGCCACCAGTGATGTGCATTACCTGTCAACTGCATTCTGACGGCAGTCATCCAATGTTCCCTTGGAAGCTCAGCTGCTTCTAATTGATATTGAGTGTTTGTGAGCACTCATAAACTTCAGTGGGCTCCTCCTTTCCAGAAAAGGTACGGGACTTCAGTTGGCAAAAATCGGTGATAGAGCCTGTCGATGGCCGTCGTACTGGTAGGTTTGCCTGCTCCAGTACGGTTATTAGGCTGTTCCTCAAGTTCTCTGCCTCGTGACGCAGTGCCTCTTGTTGAATCTGCTGTTGGGCTTGCATTATTGCGTAGATTATTTGAAATATCTGTTGTCCGTTAATAACCTGACCTTGTGGGAATACGGGCATTGGTGGAGTAAACTGTGGCGGAGGTAGAATATTGTCCTACCAAAATCTTGAGGCATGCTGATTTGCTTGACTGCTTTGGTGAGTGGAGGGATCTCCACTTATTGGCGTCACTCCATCTTCTTCGTAGGTGGCTACAACACCTTGTGGTGATCCTGCGGGAGTCTCGTTACTTGCTGGTGGATTTTTTACTCTGCATCCAAAATAAACTATAAGAGGCGCACAGAGGAATCAATGCAGTATGCAAGTCAAGAAATTCGAATCCGATATAGAAATTAAGAACGATTCAATCAAGTGGATGAGATCATATAACTTATCCTATCCTTATCGCAGGCTAGCTCGTTTCCTTAGTTGAAACCAAAAAATTTTAGTCGTAGACCTGCATGGGCCACCAAAAAAACTATGTCACGTCTCAGTCCCAAAATACCGAGGGACTAGCCACGTGACATTGGCCAGCAGCACACTCCAATGGGTAAACCTAATTTAATGGACCCATAAGGGTGTACTTAAGCTGTAACACAACTATAAAGCTCTATGATACTAATCTCATCCACAGCAGATAATCACAAAATAAATATCAGAATAATCAAGATCAAATATATCCAACAAATCTCAATAAAAAGTCTCAGAGAACAACCCGATAATGAGTTTGATACAGCAGTTTAATAAACAGGAAATAAGGGTCAACAATAGAAATAACTGAGTATAATAAACCATATACTCAGGAGAAATCCTCGGCGATCACCTCGTCCTCGGGTTCTGGTACTGCTCCAATGTCTACTCCTGTCCCGTACACCTCTGGGTAGATCTCCTCTGCTAAACCTGGGGACATAATTCGGGTCCAGGTCCTCAGGAGACATAGCAAGGTACAAGAATAACTCAAGCCAAAATAAATGCAGTATATAAAAATAAATCAATAGGGCAAAGTACATAACCAGCTAAGTGATATGCAAATGAAAGCATCACTAGGACTCAGGCTGAGACTACTACAAGCTCTGTGTCGGGGAGCCGGTAGCAGTTATACTATGTAGTTATACTATATAGTGGGCCTACGGCACCGAAATATATATATATATATATATATATATATATATATATATATATATATATATATATATAATTAGCCTGTAGCCTGTGTGTCTCTCCCCACCCAATGTAATAACACGTCTCATGTCCATGACACGCAAGATCATGACCTCTAACTGATGTAGTGAGTCATAATGATAGCTAACCATATGTAATATCTATGTCACGAATCCTGTAACCTATACAGAATCACCATGAATATCTCAGGAAGATTCTGTCTCATGAACAGTGACAAGTGTCCTATGGTATGACGTACTCGATAATGCAAGCACAAAAATGTATAGGGTCACGATATCAATCTCTAGTGACGTTACACAACTCTGCATACGGCATTGACACCCGGATCTTGTTCGGACGTTAAGTAATGTCACACGGTCCTAGGTTGAACAGATACATCATATAAATAAATTAAGAGAATATTATAAAGCAAGTACTGCAAGATTGGCAGGGTACACTTGCTTGGGGTTTAGATTCCAATAGTCGCTCTGGTATCAGCGGGATCTTCAAGTAATCCTCCAGATGCTGAAATAAACACTACCATCATGCTCAGAAGATATAAAATACCTAGGATTGCCTGTCCATAAGTCCAATTTGGACACAGGGGCAAAATTGACAGTTTCTGGTCAAAGTAGGGTCCACATATGGCCCACTTTGCACCAAAAAATGTGCCAGAGACAAAGTTATCCAAATTTGTCAAACTTAGTGTTTACAAGCCCAGAACAATGATACGAACCCAACGGAATATCCAGAACTGGATTCTGTTGAGCCGATCACAAAATTGCCCGTCAAGTGGAGCCGGCCCACGATATGGGATTTTGTCAACGTTCTCAGAATCGAACCAAACTTGGATCAAAGGACCTAAGTATCGCTACGAGTCTGATGGCGTAAGTTTTGTTTCGAAACGATAAGCACACATAAAGTTACAACGAGTTTCAGAACAGGGCCGATTCGGGACGTCGACGGATACATGTTAATTCCGGTGTGCACGTATATCCAAATCAACTTCTGCTAAATCTCACATGTCCGTATTGACGGTGCGCACCTTTAGATATAATTCTCATACGACCAAGTCACCTCGTTTAGCGGGGTGCACCCAGTTCCTAGAAAATTGGGTTTTTAAATAACGAAGTTTTTGGTCAATTTTACCCGCAAAAAAGTTACAATCTACAGCTCAATAAAATAAACTAAAAATAGGGTTTAAAACTTGATTATATTATCTAATTAGCTGTTCAAGTGAATTTTGAAAATATTTAGCAGATTGGTCGCAAAACGGTCGTAAACTTGTGAGTTCGGGACCAATTTCAGATTTTCTGAAATAAGAGATTTTTCCTGTTTTTGTGTTACGATTTGCGACCGACACAGGACATGATACCCCAAACTATTTGTACGAATTTTGAGAGGGTTACGTAGGGAATGGGTCACAACAGCCTGTTCGAATATCGGTGCGACGAGGAGAGAGAAATTTTCACCTGAACAGGGCGTCGAAGGCTGAGATCGTGGTGGTGATAGATGATGGGGCAGCCGGAGGAGAGTGGTGGTGGTGGTGGAGGCAGTGACAACGGGGGTTCGTCGTGGTCAGGGTGTCGAGGTCACGGCGGAGTCGTCTTCGACTGAGAGTGGCGGAGGCGTTGGTGATGGCGGTGGAGAGGAGTGGCCGGGGAAGAGGGTTTAAATAGGGGCGGGTTGGCTGTTGGGAGAAGCAATGCGGCAAGGAGGAGAAAAGGTAAGGGCGGCCGGTAGGGAGTCGAGCGGACGGCGGTTTAGACTGTGGCGACGGGTGAAACGGCAGCGGCGGAGATCGACGGGCGGCTACGGTTAGGGAAGGCGGGGAGTCGGGGATCTGAAGGGTTACTGTGCAGCAACTAACGGGTCAGGTCGGGTAGTAGGTCGGGTTGGGTTCAGATCCGACCCAATCCAATAGGATTGGGTGGGTTCAAGTTGGTTCGTTTTAGTGTTGGTTTAATCCAGTTCAGGTTGGTTTATTTAGGTTTATTTAAAAACTTTGTTTTTAGGTCTTTAAAAATAGTTTTTGAGTCCAATAAATTCCAGAAAAATTACACTATGTCTAATTCTTTATTTTACACTCAAAAATATTATTTTCATAATATTTTAATAACTAATAAAATTATAAAATTTATTTAATTCCAGAAAAATATTTATTTTAATTAGTTAAAAAAATCCCAGAAAAATCCTGAAAATTTGTTTTTAATTTCTAAAAAATTTGGGTGTTTACATCTAGACCACTAAGCTATGATTAAATTATAAATCTTTGATCACAATCATAACTCTAAGTCGTCCAATAAGATTCATGTATCCGTTCACGAAACCATCAAGCGTGTCTTACTCCATATTCTAGACTAAATTATCCTTGAACTACTTTTGATTCACTTGTATTCTCAAACTCGTCTTATCATATCGAACCACAAGTCAAGACGATCCTTCAATTGTCACGCTCCAGTCTCCCGCAAGTTCGATCATCCTTGTTGGACATGAGATCACCACGCCAACGCTCTCGATGGATAATCGTCATAATCCGGACGTGACGCAAGTACGAGCATGGAGTTACGCTCGCACAAGATAAGAATGTCGAACGTTATGAAATGATTGAGATACCTTATTATTTTACTTTGCTCCATCCAAGATATATATAATCCTTCAAGTCATGTTCGTTTATGCAGTAATTATAATTCGTCTAGCGAATCATCCAACTTTAATGTTACTATTTGATCGATTCGTAGTCTACTTCTGGCACTCTTCAAATAACTAAGTTCAAGTACTCAAGCCAAAGTCTATCCACTTTTATTATGTTCCATTCATCGAGTTCGTTTGAATAATCATCGAACATATTCCAATAAGTTCGATTATCCCCGTCGGACGTAAAATTGCCATGCCAGCGCTTCCGCGGGATAATCGTTCTCGGTTGGGACTGATTGTCAAGAGTTATATTTTGAACTAGATTCAAGATCGTTCTTCCAAACTCCAAATCGAATATGTTATCTCTTACCTCTTTCATCGAACCACAATATTCATTTACTTTTATCAATTCGTCTATCTTCCAACTATCGATACCATGCTAAGTCTATTAAATTAAAACCACAATATCCACTCTCAGGCTAACTTATACCGAGTGATATCCTACTCAAGTTTAATTCATTTTATTCAATTTGAAATCTCACGCATGATCCACCAAGTTTTCTTGACCAAGATATCTATTTTATTACCTTGAATCTTATTCGATATAAGCCTTATCACTTGTTCAACATATTCTCAATAGTTTGAACCAACTATCGCACGAGACCTATGAATTTTCTTGAATATTTCCTAAATGATCCATATACCACTTAGAAATTGAGTCATCCAATTAAATCATCAATCGTGTTTGCATCACTTGCTAGCATATTCACCAAGTTGTTCCTTAGAATTTATGCGTGATACCTAAGCGTCGCCTGATAAATCTTAGTCTCATATATATATATTCATGTTGATAATCATCCAAGTAAACCATATTTGATTTGTATCTGCCGACATAAAATACCATCTGAGCTATTTCTCTAAAATCTAAGAACGATTCTTTATATTCGCCTTAGCGATAATCTGATAATGTTTCTATCGGTGGCCATTCTAAGTCTGACTTGACCAAGATATCGATTTTATTACCTTGAATCTCGCTTGCAAACTTGCTAGCACCAAAGGGTCTTGGCACGCGATACTCAACACAACTTAGCCGAAAGGCTGTGTTCATAGCTAACCGTCTGAAAGATATTCTATCTCGCACTCTTACCATCTTTGTAATCACGTATAGGTATTCGAGTTCGCACATAACTTGCCAATTGTAGCACTAGTCTATTCCTACAAGTCTAACACAGGTAGGAACAAGAGTCTTCGCATAACTATCCAGTACAAGCAATCATATCAATCACATATAATTTTTAAAATTATGTAGACTCATTGTATGGAACATCCTAATGGGTCAACGAGAGAGAGTGTTTCGTATATAACCCACGAACGAGCTTTTGAAACTGAGAGAATTGATACGAATTCTAAAGACGTAAGGCCATGCTCTGATACCAATATGTCATGCCCTAATCTCCCACAGGAATCGGCCGTCCCGTAAGATGCGAATTACCGTGCTAGCGCTCTCGTGGGACGATCTTTTCCATCTGGACATGATGTCGCACGAGCCCAAGCTGCGCCCGTGCAAGGCCATGAATCAAACAAGCAAAAAAATATCTAAGCCACAGAGTCGCACAGAAACTCCGAATATAGCGGAATAAGAAACGAACAGGTGATTGGTAACAAGTTCACGGAGTCATCATAGCGGAAGCATTGAATAACACAAGCATGGAAGTAAAACAAGCACTTTATTGATATTGAACAAGTATTACAAGCGGTGCTAGGCCGAGATTACAAGTCGCTCAAGTCCTCTTTCAAAACAATAAAAGCGTGCCAAGTGGCTACAATTTGTGGAATGATACATTGGCGATGTTTCAATATTATGTCTTGTATATGTGCTTCAGTTCCGGACACAACGCTCAAAGGCTCCAGAGCAAACTCTATGCCTTAGCTCGCATGAAGGGGTTTCTGCACCGAACGAGGTTCTTCCGTATCCTGCAAGCAATCTGGTTGGTTATCAGTACATGAATGCACTGGTGGGGATACTTCTCGTCCGCTCGACAAATCCAAATACGTTATATAGGTTTCGTGCACCATCTATTAAGTTACTTTCTAGTCTTGACTTAGGATAATTTTATGGCATAATGTAAGGCCTAACTCGTGTGGCGGTACGCCGTACGATATAAGAGAAATACAGCGATACTTACCAACTTACCATCCATCCTTCCCTGTCCAAGGCAACCAAGTTAAACCAAGCATGAATGTATATATATGAAATCCAAGTCAAATTTCATAAGCAAACACGAGTTTCATGAGCGGAGTTCTGATTCAGGTGCACGAGTTACATGGATTATCTAGAAGTATTGTCGAAGATGTTTAAGTATTCAATTATGTATAAGTGTGTTATACTCATAACCGTTTAGGTGATTCAAATTCCAGATACGATACAATGACTCACACGTGGATTGCGGCTAAGCGAGGATAACTTATCTATATGAACAGGAGTCGCTGGCATAGCCATAAAGGACGGGTTGTAGTCTCGGGGCGATATTAGATGTGTGAGGTATGAGTCGCTACAAGTCACCTTCTCTCGGGATAGTATGGGGTATAACGTAAGGCCAATGGGGCATTCACTCCATGCCGCCCCCTACAATGCGACTATCATGAAGTTCCGTCAGGATCGGATCGGCCCGGGTGCCCCGGCGACCGACCGCAGGAATCTGAACATGAATACCTTATGCACAAGTTGTCCGCGACATGTAAGTCTTGGGTCTCAAATTTATGGGATTTATGACATGGCATATTAATTCTTGATTCTTGTTCAGAACGAGTATGCTCCACGAGCTGTGATTCTTGCTTTACTTAACATGATTCTCGTTTAGAGTAAAACTTGACCTGGTGCAATCCCCTAGTTCGGAGATGCCTTGGCGAGCTAACGGTCCAGAATACTTTCCGGTTTATACTTGCAGGGAACGACTATTAGATATTCTTCTGATGAATTGGATGAATGTAGACAAGATAGTATTACCGGGGGTCGTGGCATAAATTATGTGACAAGCATTGCAGCGAGGCAAACGAGTACAAGTTACAATGTAAGCAGGCAATCATGTATTTATATGAAACATAAGCATTTACTTTAGAACAGTCTAAGGGATAGTGCAAGGAGTTAAGCCGTACAGGGACATATCGAGCGATATAATTCATAAGGCGAGTAGTGTATACGAGTGAAGAAGTGCACTACGAAGAGTATACAATGATCTACTCGAGGCATAGTGGGGTCTACTTTACGAAGCTAAGGTAACATGCGAGGGTCCGATTATAAGCTAAGTTTTATTTTTATGTTCTAACACAAGCAATACAAGATGGAATTATTTCCTTAGCTAGGTGTGTTGTATTCTTTATTAGCATGCAAGGGGTGATTCACCTAGCGACTAGTATATATCGTCCATGTTTTAAGTGTGCGGGCTAAGCAAAGACAAGTTCATCGTAGCCACCCATCTTAGCGATGATTCGCCTTGGTCGAGCGATACTCCGAGCGCGCCTTTGAAAGTCTAAGTCTGAACTCCTGAAGGGCCAACTATGGAATCATTTTGCCTCAAACGAGTCTTTTCGCTGAACAAAGCGGGTCGGATCGTTGCACTTGCGCCGTTTGAATCTGTAAACACCCTAATTCTAATTTTATATTTTAGTCAAAGACAGTTAATAATAGAAGTATTCGAGATAGTATATATATATATGTGTGTGTGTGTGTGTGTGTGTGTGTGTGTATGTGTGTGTGTGTGTGTAAAGGATCTTTTTAGATAAATGAATAGCTAAGTAAGAAATTATTTTGGGTAAATAATAATATCTAAATTTTATAAAGAATTATAGTATAGTTGTTTTCCTTAAGAAAAAACCAATGATTCATAAATATAATAATAAAATAAAAGAATTATAAAATAAAAGAAATAATAATAAAAGAAATAAACAAAGAAATAAAAGGAAAGAAAATAAAATAAAATAAAATAAAAAAAGAAAGGAAGAGAAATATAAAAAAAGAAAAGAAATAGAAATATTAACAAAAAAAATATATATATATATATAGTTTAAACCTTCTTAGCACAACCCACGCTCAGCTGTGCGTGCGAGAAATCCCACCCTGGGTATCCGAAGATTTAGCAAATCTTTTGGAGTATCCTTAAATCAAATCAAAGGTTATCTAAGCTGTAATTGTAATCCAACCTTCATTCTTGAGATTAAATTTAAATTCATATATTATAAACTAATATATATGTATATGACGAAACCGACCCCCTTATACCCGCAGGAACGTGCGACACCCCAACCATCCGTGTATATATAAACATACTTATATATGCACATATATTGGAACCCTAACCCTCTACCTCCTTCTCTTCTCCAAGACCCTGTCCGTAGCCGTCGACCACCACCACGGCTGCCTGACAGCCGCCCGCCGTCGGCCAACCCATGCCCGCGTGATAATAACTACTCCATGAGCTCCACTTCGAGGTACAATATCTTCCTCGTCTTTGATTCTTTTCTCGAACGATTTCTTCATACATGCTCAAAACATGACCTTCTAGGATTCCCTTCAAGTAGAATAATTTTTGGAGCCCTGAATTGATCGAAAAGTCGACTCAAAGTTGACGAAAAACTTGTTTTCGAAACTACACAAAAACTGTCCAACTACCCTACTTTGCGGCGATGTTTCTCCTCCGTCGCTCGACCAAATTCCAATACTTCTTCTCGGGTATGTTCACAACATAACCAACTTTTATTCTCTTTAAGTAGAATGATTTTTACTGCTTTAAATAGTGAGAAAAATTAATCGTAGGTTGGCCGAAAAACTGGTTAAAGACGTCCAGAAAACCAATCCAAACACCCCTGTTCGCACCTAGTTTTCTACCAACTAGTTTAATATTTTTATAAATCTATTTGAAGGGACTTATTTACAACATAACCAAGAATATTTTTGCAATTTTAGTTTTTTATTGTTTGCTTTATTTGCCAAATTATTCTGTTTCCAAAATGACCAAAAATTATGTTTTTAAAACCCAAAATTTTGTGATACAGAGTGCGTCCCGCCAAACGGGACTGTCTCGTTGCGTACCAATTGTACTAAAAGGCGCGTATGGTATATCCTGACTTATGGGCTTTCATAAAAGTTGATTTGGACGTGTGTGCGCGCCGGAATCAACCCGTATCCATAAAAAGTTCTTCGTATCAATGTTTTGCAATCTCTCAATTAGTTTGTCATCGTTCATCAGATCGCCACGAAACTTGTGTCATTGGACTTGCAGCGTTTGACTTATCTTGTGACCCAAGTTTCTTCTGATTCTGTGTCAGTCGACGGATTATTGTTTCGCGGTCCCTACGATTCGACTTGACGAGCGATTTTTTGATCGACTTACCGGAATAAAAAACTGGACATACGGTTGAGTTCGTATCATCGTTTTGGGTTTGTTTGACCTATATTTTTTCTAATTTAGAGACCTTTGCCCCTAGCATGTATTTTGGAACAAAGTGGCCCACATGTGGATCCTACTTTGATCCAAAATTATCGTTTTGCCCTTGTGTCCAAATTGGACGAAAGGGTAGAATTTTTTGACTATTTTGCTTATTCCGGGAATATTGGTGATATTTATTTCAGCATCCGGAGACGTTCATACATCTTTCTCTCTTTGTGCTACTGTTGATTTAGTGTTTGCAGCCAGAACATGGTCTAAACTTTGCTCAAACACTAGACAAGATACCTTGTTATATCTACTGTCAGTTTATTTTTAATTCTTAATTTTATTTTATTATTGCATAAATTATTTTCATATATAAAATGCGCGTCCAAGGAAACTTGGGTGCGACGACGGTATGCGTTGTTATTTGTCTTTATTTTTACTATGCATGTTGACCTAGAGTTACGAGACCACCCCATAAATTTGAGAAATATTTATGTTTTATTTGGCCATGACACATTTCTCACACAAGTTATGAGTCTCATGTAGGACACGGCCTTGCGTATTCGGCTTGCCACTAGTACGTATGAGACGTGCGACGGATAGGATATAACTGCTAATAACGATGCATGTTAGAAGACTTAGCAGTTATTAGTAGTCAAGGAACATGGACTATTGTGGTATGGTGGTCCAATCCTTGTCCTTGTTTGGTTGTAGGGTTGGGCTATTATGCTGCGATAGGCTATGAACCAAAGTTACGACGTCGATACTTGTACTCCGTCTCGACGTAGTAGCTGGATTGTGTTGTGGATGCGACATGTATATGAGAATTTGGATGAGGGGGAGGACAATGACTATACGTACGGGAACTCAAATCGGTGAGCCAAGTCTCCGTATGGAACTTGGTGTGATGATATGTTTATGAGATACCTTATTATTACTAGATACCCTGCTATTATATGTTTATGAGATACCTTGCTATTACTAGATAACCTGCTATTATATGTATATGAGCCTAAATCCCACCCATGTGTACGAAAGTTGTCCTCCAATTTGCACTTTAGGTGGTTAGAAAATCTTTTTAATATTTAACTACTTACTGCAGTTTATATAGCTTGCTTCTATGTATCTTGTTACGTACCTCTGAGGACCTGATCCCTTTCCAGGTGTAGACGATCTTGACAATTTGTAGGAGCACGGATCAGAACTTGCTACTTCTCTCTCTTTCGAGGAGGTCTTCCCTTCGATCCTCATTGATCATTAGATGTACTTATTTTGTTTCTCTTATATTCTAATTTGGTAGTTGATTTGTCTCCACCCGACTAATTATTCTTATCAAGCATTTTATACTTGATTCAGTTATATAGTTGATTGGTTATTCATTCATATTTGATTCTGTGGATGAGATATAGTTATGCCCTGTGTCTTATGATATAAATCTATACCACTTGTGAATTATGATTCATAATACAGCGTCCGTGTGTGTTATGGTTTTCATATATTGGATTTGCCATATACATACGGCTGACATGCTTACGTATTCCTAGTCCTACTTATTCTAGGACTGGGGTGTGACAGAATCGGCTATTCGCTTGAACGGAATGATTCGTTATAGTGGCTACAGGTGAATCAAATAATAATAACCATAATTCGGTGAGGCACTAACGGTCCTAGCATGTGTCTCTATCACATCTCGATGAGGCACTAATGATCGAGGGATGTCAAGTGAACTGATATCTATCATAGTCCAACGAGGCGCTAATGAGTCAAGAGTGGTCACAATAGCCAACGCCTAATAACCATAATCCGATGAGGCACTAAAGTTTACATGTGAATAATAATCCGATCCAAAGATAGGCTTATTATTTGACAAAAGTTATTGTAATCATTACACTGAGAGTACCACTTACAGTTAATATTATTGTCCAAAGACTTGAAATTAACGGTGTGGTAGGTATCTTGAGATATAATTTACCATTATTTGAATTTGTTTGACTACTATTCTTTGGTTATTAATTAGAGCATATTTGTTTGTTTATTTTGTTTTCTTTATAGATAATGTTGCTATAATATCTTCTAATATGAATTCAATTCACATGCTTAATGGGACAAACTTTAAGGATTAGAAAGGGAACATTTATACTATTCTTGGCTGCATGGATCTAGATCTTGCACATAGGGTTGAACGCCCCACTGTCCCTAAGGAAGACAGTTCCTTTGCTGAAAGGCAAACTTTGAGAAGTGGTAATACTCAAAACACATGAGTCTGATGATACTAAAGTGTGGCATTCTAGAGGCATTCAGTGGTGCGATATATGATGAGGTTACCTGTGTTAAACAATTTATTATTAAAATCTAGAAACGATTTGCAAAGAATGATAAGGCAGATACATGCACACTTTTGTTGCGCTTAATTACCATGAAGTATAAGGGAAAAGGGTAAAATAAGAGAATACATCATGGAGATATCTCATATTGCTTCAAAACTTAAGGCACTTAAGCTCGACCTATCTAATGACTAGCTCGTGCATCTGCCATTACTCTTACTTCCTACACAATACAACCAGTTTAAGGTCAGTTACAAATACCAATAATAGAGATGGACTATAATTGGTGTTATTTTGTACTGTTTACAAGAAGAGGAGAGATTGAAGCAAGATAAGTCTGAAAGTGCCAATTTGGCTACTACCCCTAAAGACAAGTATAAGGGCAAAAATAAAAGAATATAGAAGCTACTAAGGTTTCAGCTTAAAAGAAAAATAATCTAAAGTTGAGGGTTATTTCTTTATTGACTAGCCAGGACACGTAAAGAAGGAATAAACAAAGTACCATGTATGGCGTATAAATAAAGGTACATTTCTTAATTTGGTTTGTTCTGAGGTTAATCTAGCTTCAGTACCTAGAAACACGTGGTGGTTAGATTCTGGTGAAACTACTCACTTTGATGTTTCCATGTAGGGTTGCCTGAGATACCGAAAGCCAAATGATGGTGAAAGTGACATTTATGTGGGTGACAACAATTTAGTAGAAGTGGAAGCAATAGGGCATTTTAGGTTATTATTAAGAACTGGTTATTATTTGGATTTGATAGACACTTTTATTGTATCTGTATTTTAGAAGGAATTTAGTTTCAATTTCTTTATTGGATAAATATGATTATTATTGTTTATTTGGAAGCAATAAGTTTAATCTATCTTTAAATTCAAATATTGTCGGTAATGGTTTCCTTAATGTTTATGATAACTTATATTCGCTTGAAACTATAGCATCTTAAAATGACACATTGCTTGTGGAATCATGTGGCACTAAAAGCAAATT
This sequence comes from Iris macrosiphon, assembly GCA_036927795.1. Taxonomy (NCBI): domain Eukaryota; kingdom Viridiplantae; phylum Streptophyta; class Magnoliopsida; order Asparagales; family Iridaceae; genus Iris; species Iris macrosiphon. Next base: position 115,539,272 of record JAYESA010000004.1, read on the forward strand.
TAGCAATAAAAATTCAACCTCATTATGGCACAAGCGATTAGGTCACATCTCTAAAAATAGAGTTGAATGACTTGTATCTGATGAGACTTTGGATTTCCTTGGCTTCACAGACTTTAATGTCTGTGTTGAATGTGTAAAAGGAAAAAAAGAACAAAATAAAGATATTAGGTGCCAATAGTTATAAAAAGTCTTAGAATTGATACATAATGATATCTTTGGATCTTTCCCTTCAATTTCTTGGAATGGTCAAGATTATTTCATATCATTCATAGATGAATATTCTAGATATGGCTACCTATATCTCATTCATGAGAAATCACAATCTTTGGACGTATTCAAACCATTTAAACCTGAAGTTAAGAATCAACTAAACAGAAGAATAAAAGTCGTCAGGCTGACTACGATGGAGAATACTACGAAAGATCTAATGGATCAGGTGAACAACATCCAAGACCGTTTGCAAATTTCCTAAAAAAATATGGAATCGTCCCACAATACACCATGCCAGGATCACCTAACATGAATGGTGTAGCTGAAAGATGAAATGGGACGCTTAAAGATATGATGAGGAGTATGATTAATCATTCTACCTTATCATAATCACTTTGGGATGAAGCACTCAAATTAGCAGCGTATATTCTGAATAGAGTGCCAACTAAAGTGGCTGCAAAAATTCCTTATGATCTTTGGACATGCAGAAAGTCTAGTTTGAAGTATTTACATGTTTAGGGTTGTCCAGTTGAGGCAAGACCTTATAGGCCATATGAAAAGAAATTGGATCCAAAAACTGTAAATAGCTACTTTATTAGCTATGCTGAGAGATTAAGGGGATATAAACTTTATGATCCCACATAAAGAATTTTTTTTTGAGACTGGGACTACAATAATTTTTTAGGACGGTAAATTTGGAAGGGAAATAAAGTCAGGGACATTATTTTTTTAGGAGGTATCAATTTTGATTCCTACTACCACTTTTGACGATGTGCATGTTTTTATACCTATTATTGATGAAGAAGTGAATCTGAAACCTCTACAAGACAATGTCGAATTACTTCTATAAGTCGATATTAAGCTACCTCAACAAGACAACATAAAGGCACCCCCATTCAAGATGAGGTAATTGTTTATGAGGAACAAACTCAACAACCTTAACAACCTCAAGAACCAGTGCCATTAAGGTCCACTAGAGAAAAGAGAAATACAATTTTGGATGATCTTGTCATATTTCTATAAGATCATGAAGAAGACTGTAGAATATTGGATGATGATCCACGACTTTCGTTAGGCCATAGAAAATTCAAACTCTCAAAAGTGGATTGATGCAACGAATGATGAGTATATGTCAAGACCCGCATTCAGAATTTGGGCATGAGTCGTGGGTACGTCCAGCCTACGCCGTAGCATCGGCGGTAGAACGTTGTCTAGGTCTCAATACTACTAACACAATTCATATAACCTGTCAATAATCTGTCACGTCCCAGTCCCAAAATATGTAGGACTAGGAACACGTAAGCATGCCAGCCGCATGGATATGGCAACTCCAATATATGGAAACCAAACCCATACGTGCGCTGTAATATGAATATAAAATCCACAAGTGGTATAAACGTATGTCACAAGTCACAGGGTACAATCTAAATCTTATCCACAGAAAATCAATATAAATAAATAACCAGCATCTATATAACTAGATCTCAACATAAGTATCTAAGGATGATAGTTGGATATAAACAAATCCACTACCAACTCGAATGTAAGAGCAAATACAAAATAAGTACAACACAACAACACCATATAAGAATACCAGCTAGCAATCACGGGCTCGAAGAGAGGACATCCACGAAACATATATAACCATCCAAATCTGTGCTCCTGCAAATACTCAAGAACAGATACACCTGGCAGAGGACCAGGTCCTCAGAGGGACGTAACAAGATACAAAAAAGTGAGCCAACTTGAATACAGTAAACATGCATATTATTTGAAAATAAATAAGTACGCTGTACAAGACATCTATATGAATGCAAATGTGGACAACTTTTCGACGTATGGGCAAGGGTAGGCTACTCGATCTACCTCACAACTCACACACCCGTCAATGGACATCAGAAATCGACATACCGCGGGGGTAGCGACCAGCGCGACACACGTCCGTAGTGCGAGCTATATACTACGGTTTACTAGAGTGGTTAAAAGCCCATACGCCTAATGATTGTCCTCTATGATACTAAGTGTCAAGTGTGTGTCAACATATCTAATATATAGCAATGACTGAAAGAAACTGCACATGCAATAAATAAACAGAAATGCAATAAATATACAGAAATATACTAAGCATGCAAAATACTGTAAGCAATTTGGCAAGGTATCTTGCCTGGTCTGAAAAGGATGAAGTCCCAACTCAAGGCGTCGTCCGATCTATCCGTCACATTAATTAAACAAGTTAGGTTACAAAAGTGGGTAAATAGGTTCCTCCATTTAATCTATTTTAATTCTGAATAAAATAACCTAAAATAGTATTTTTAATCTTATTATAATCTAATTTTATTGTTAAACCCTAATTTTGTCCAAAGAACTGAATTTTATCAACTCGAGACTCATGGCACGCAAATCGAGGCAATTTGTTGACCGAAAAGTCAACCGACACAAACTCAACTTTCATGCATGATTTCCTGTAGATTTCAGCGTCAAAAATATGCTAGAATTTATGGCTCATCCAAATTCAATTTATTTGGGAATTATGGCACATACAAATTTTGTATTGTGCACCGATGGTTAAATTCTAACCTAGAAGTTCTACAGAATTAACAGTATGTAAATACTTCGAATTAAATTCTGGGAAAAATATATGTCGATTATCTCGACATTAGATTTTCGAAACTTTAAACGGTTAATGATTCTGATTCCGGGTCTCCCGGAATTGCGAAAACATCGAAACACGTCTATTTTCGGACATGCTGTGCTCTACGAATTTTCCAGAATTTAATACTAATAATTTCGAAAAACAATTTATATAATCAGAAAACTAACCTCAATATCTTTCTAACACAAGAAACTAGGCCTCGTTTGGAGTCCGGAGCTATGCGCAATGGCTTCTGGAAGATGAAGGAACCCTAGATGGCAATTCTCCAAAATCTCTCTCTCTAAATAATGGGATAATTAGGGTTATCATATTATATATATATAGAGATGTACCTGCGGCTGAATGGATATCTATAGGCTGACACGTGTCAGAATCTGATTGGATGGTTTTATTTATATTATTTATTTTTGATTTGCCTTTATCAAAACATTATTTAAGTCGTTTTAAATCTAAATAACTCCAAATAAATATTAAAAATAATCATAAAAATCTGAAAAAATTACAAAAAATATATTTTGAATCCAAAAACCCTAGAAAAATCCTTGGGATAATTTTATGTTCATAGGTTTTCTACTATAATTAGGAGAAGCTCTTAACACTAGTTTTACCTATATAACTAAAAATAAATACTAAATTTATTCCAAAAATTCTGAAATAATTCTAGAAAATATATAATAATATTATAAACCCTAGAAAATAACGTGGATCCATTATATATTTTTGGGATTGCACAATAAATTCTACAAGTCCTAAAAATTAGTTATTAGCCTAATTACTCCCAATAAATACTAAAAATACTCAAAAAATTCTCAAACAATTCTAGAAAATATATGTGACTATTTAGAACCAAAAATAAAATTTTGTGATATTTTTAGTTAAGTTTGAACATAAAATAAATTCTTCAAAGTCCTAAAAAATTAGTGTTACTAGTTTTTAATTAACTAAAAATTATGGAAAAAATTCCAATAATCTAAAATAGCCTAAAAATAATTCTAAATAAATATTTATATAAGTAAATATACTAAAATTTTTATTTTCTTATTAACTAAGAGAATACTCTAAATAAATTCAACATCTATAATAAATATAATAATATAAAATATACACAAAATACCTATTTTGGGTGAGGGAGTTTACATAATCTCAACTCCATTAGGAGGATAATGAATATGCATAAGATCATCAAATCACAAGGTACTCAATCACAATAACTATAAGAAGGTAAATGGAACGATGAGGTATGAAAGATATAAGGAGTACCGACAAGTTTAGAACACAAATCAAATAACAATAAAAGTCTAGAGTCTAACTATCTCAACATAAAAGTCTCAACATAATACAACCCAAGTCTCAAAGTTAGAACAATCCTAAACATAAATAAACTAGACTAAGTGTTGTCTAAACAACTGCGGGTGGTGTCTCCTCTAAGGAGAGTGGCTCCTCTGGAATCTCCGGGATATAATCTCCATCTACTCCTGGACCATAATGGGTAGGACAGAAATCCTCAAGATCCTCTGAAAAATGTTATCCAGTCAGGATTAGAGAGAAGTTCAAACACTAACATCAATTTTAGTTATATTAAGAAAAACTATAAAATAGTACAAGAAAATATATGATGAAAGATATACTGGAAAGTAAGGAATGCCGGAGAGACATGTAATCAGCATATAAAACTAACCAGCAATGAACATATATATGAATGCTAGAAATGAATGTACTAAAATAAAAGAATAGGAATTCTAGCTAAGTGTTGTGAAATATCAGTTTGTTATGTGATCGGTTTGGGACTAGATCAGGCTTGTTATATATGATTGGCTATGATACATGTGAGGTCAGGATAACCATCTGGTTAGCCATAATGTGATCAATAGTCAAGCTAATCATATATAACAGGCTATGAGGCATATAAATGGTCAGGTTACACCCTACGTGATATGTGGGGTGAGCTATGATGCATGTAAAGTAGGATATGATCACATAGTCTTGCTAATATTTCTCCGTTCCTAGCTAGTACGATGGATTCCAATCATGACTCCTCATGACTGGTATCTATGATACTAGCCCTAGTATCTACTGTGTCAGAATTAAGTATACACTACAACTAAAATAATAGAAATGATCAAAATAATAAAAACTATCAAAGAATGTACTCTCGCCTGTGGTCCTGAGCAAGGAATGAGGATCGATGTCCAAGATGGAATCACAAAGACCTAAATATCAAAATAATGTTATTTGGTGTTTTAGAAAGACAATATTATTAACTATGTTGAAATACAATTATTAGGTCAAAACTAGGTCTTTAATAGGCTAACTATGTCATTACCTTGTTATACTAGGTTCTCTAGGTCTTACCAAGGTTAATTAGTCAATAGTAGACTGCATTAGTCATTACCTAACTATACTAGTCATACCAAGTTATACTAGCTAATATAAATTAATACTAGCTACTACACTATACTATATACCATATAATGTATACATAGACCCTAATATAACACTAACCCATAGTATCTTAGTCTATAAGTTCATTACCTAGCTATTACCTTAGTATTTCCTTATTACCTTAAGATACCCATACCTTAACTACTCTCATAACTCAACCCTTGACCTTAATACTTACTTACCTATACTAGTACTCAATATATAACACCTAATGATACCACACTTCACCTCAAGCTCACTCCCTTGCACCCATGGATACCTATCTAGCTACACCTCACTTATCCCCATACTAACCTACTCTTAGATCTAACATGCACTCAATGTACTAACACAACTTCTTACTACCAAATACTTTGGTCCCACTGATACTAACTCATCCTCACACTAACTAACTACACTTTCTTACTAAAACAATCTCTCTCCTCTTGGTAGATGATAACAACCTACCTCTCTTAACACTACTTATTGCCCAATACCTGGTACCCAAGTATCAAAAAATACCAACACACTCAAAACCTAATCAATACTAACACTCCGCCCTGATATCTACTGATTTGAGTCCCTTTGCCAACTGTAGTCCCACCTTGCTAAGCTAGAGCTCCAACAAATGCAGCTAGCATTGCATATCAACCCTTGACTGCAGCACATCTGAACCAACCCCTTGCACCCTATTTTTGATGCTGCTGTAACCCCATATCCAAACTGCAACTGAACTCAGTGCTTAATGCACTTCACTAACCTTACCCCCACCTCGAACCTGCACATATCTACATCTCCTTGCTACTGTATTCAGTCTACCAAAATACTCTACTGCCTGCATACCAGTTTTCCCAATGTAGATAGAAACCAGTTGTAGCCCCACTATACTAACCCCAAATAGTGGTTGATACCACAGTATCAGTTGTATGTCTGATACTGCATAGTGCCTCTAGGTATCAGTCACTCACTGGACTTATACACCCCCAGACACATCTGATACTCCTTTCCTGAAATAGTTGAAGCACTCGAGCACTAACTGAGCAATCCCTCACATTCACACTTCTTCTGTCATTGCAACCCGAGCATTTACTTAACTCACCACCCAGTCAATAAGAGCTACAGAAAAATAGCCCTGATACTGTATACCCAAGCTTTTAGCTCCTTACTCGATCTAACAACTTGTCACTACCATATTTTCTAGGAAAGGATATTTTAGTAATTTCATAATTAATTAAATATTGTGTATGTTAAATAATTATTTGTTATATTATTTAATTGTTGTTAGATGTTAGTTATTTACTTTGGACTTGTGTTAGTGGACCTAATTAGTTTAGTTTAGACTTATGGACCAACATATATTAATTGTTAGAATAGAGCCTAATTAGAAAGGCCATTGATTAGGAGGAGGATTAACTTAATTAAACCATTAGACTAGAAGTTTCCCTCCTTAATCATTTCTTAATGAGAGTCCCCAAGGGGTATAATGGATATTACATAGTAGCTTGAGGAAGGGTTAGAGGGGGCCGGCCTATTAAAGAAGAGAGAAAAAGTTTCTCTCTCCTCTTTTCATTTGAAAACTAGATCTAGAATTTTCCTCAACCAAATTCCTCCATTCCTATAACATTTTTATACCAAATTTTATCCCAATTCATTCCCAAATCACTATTGGAGACTAATAGAGTAAGGATCTAGAAGGAGGAAGCAATGATCTACAAAGAGGAGCAAGGATCTACAAGTTGGAGGCCAATTTTATCACATTTGGAGGTTGCATTGGGAATCCATCTCCCAATAGGTATAATTTAGTTTTTCCCCTAAATTTAGGTTCTAAATCTGAGATTTAACCATAAGAAATCAACCCATATCCATAGGCTACCCATAGGATTTGGTTTTGTGTTCATAGAAGGCCTATTGAGAAAGTTATGGTACTTTTTATGTCAATTTTGGGAGAATTTCGAGATTGACATTTGTTGTATGTGTCAATTGGTCCTATAGATCATTTGACATGTGCTTGTGTGTTTGGGGCTAGTGTCGTGTCCATAATTGGGTACGTGTAGGTCATATCTCAATAATTTGGTGATACGTGTTGATTTTGGGGTTTTTCCTCCGACACGGGACTTTGAGCATGTCACATTTTGACACGGACACGTAGATTTGTGTTTGACTCTTTATATTATTCATAAATAATATATTAGACTTGTTCATATTCTTCGGGGTACGTTTGGATGTGTGGTGGACTCGTGTTGCAAGCGTATCCTAGATCTAGTGGGATACGGGGTGATACGCTCCATGTGTTTGTGTAATTTAATTCTAGATCTATTCTAAATTATTCTTAGTCTTGGTGATGTGTAATTATATGTATGTATATATATATATTGTTGTGTATATATATTTATGTATTAGTGTGTCATAGATCTATATATCTATGTGTTATATATTATGTAGCTAATTCTCTACATATGTATTAGTTTTTAAATGTAGTAGTATATTTATATATTTATTTTGTGTGTGTGTGTGTGTGTGTGTGTGTGTGTGTGTGTGTGTGTATATATATATATGTATATATATATATATACTTGTATATATGTTATATATATATATATATATATATATATATATATATATATATATATATATATATATATATATATATATATATATTATGTTATATATATATATTATGTTATATATATATAACAACATATATATATATATATATATATATATATATATATATATATATATATATAATTGTATGATATATATATATACGTGTACGTATATGTGAAGTTATATATATATATATATATGATACTATATATGTGTATGTTATCTTATATGTATTTATTGTGTACATATATATGTATGTGGAGGTGTATGTATGTATACATAGTTATATAAGTTGTAGTATATATATATATATATATATATATATATATATATATATATATTATGTTATATATATATAAGAGGATGAGAGAGGGGACAACAGCTTTGGTGACAGTTCAGCATCACAAAACAGCAGCAGCAATAGCAACAAACAGCAGCAGCAATAGCAACAGCGACAGCAATAGTGACGGCAGCAGCAGCAATCAGCAACAGCAGCAGCTTCAGCGACAGCAGCAGCAGCATTAGCAACAGCAGCTGGAAACCGTCGCGAAAGCAACAGTGACAGCAGCGATATCAGCAGCCTTTCAGCGACAGCAGCAAGGGTCTTTAGTGACAGTTCTGCGGTTTAGTATAGATATTATGTATTTATTTATATAATATATATATATATATATATATATATATATATATATATATATATATTCCTAATTGGTAATTATGTTTTATTATACTATATTTGTAATATTTAGTTGTTAGTATATATTTTATGGTTAGTTAGTATTATATTATAGTCTTGACAATTACCTTGAGATACCAAGGTAAGTATCAAGGTATTTGGGGATACCCAAGGTATTGGGTTTGGGTATCAAGTTTGAGATTTAGTGTTGCGATACCAAGTTGGTTCGAAACCAAGGTATCCATTTAGCAATTGTAATTAGGATTTTATATAATTAATATTGTTGATATGTATATGTGATGCTTTATCTTTTATTTTACGTATCCTGAGATACGGTATCCTAGCATTCTAAGATATAGCTAGTATGACCTACATTCTTAGTGTTTGAACCCAATATCTGTGAGGTAGACTCATGCAACCTAGAAATAGGTAGTTTGACATAGTTGACCATAGTTTGACCATAGTTTGACCAATTTGACTTAGAGTTGACCTAGTTTGACTTTTGACTTAGAAATGACTTGTTGACCTAGAAGTTGACTAGTTTAACTTATTTTCTTTCCGAAATCTTGTATTGATATTATATTCCATATCTAGGTCTTTGAGGCACCGTATCAGACATCTGTGAGACTATTCTTTGGACTTCAGGCGAGTATATTCTCTGATAGTTTCTCATTTATGATATCATCTATGTTCGTTGTATCTAGTATAGATATCCTTGTTCTCTTGACACGATGGTTACACAGATTGGTATATCCGGATCTCGTCATGAGATGTTATTCCTTGGTATATGGTGTATCTTGTGCAAGCCTTGTTTTATTGATTAACTTGTACATGTACAGACACTAATTCTTGGGAAGACTAGCTATCTTTTTGGGGAATCTCGTATTATAGCGTACCATGGTTGGATCTATTATACCAGTCGAGGGTGGAGAGTATTTTAGTGTAGATATGTGATCATACCCTCCTTGTATCAAGTCTTTCTCTTGAATAGTGTTAATCATACACCGCACGTGTGATTAGCTAGGCCATAAATCTAGTATCATGTTCCTAAGCCGATCACATGTTAAAGCTAGTACTCACACACTTAGTCATTAGTATTCTTCTTCATTGTCATATTGTTCATTATTGTATTTATTCCAGTATTTTCTTATTGTATATCTCTTGTATCTATTGTGCATCTTGTATATTCACATCTGTTTACTGTTACATAGTTTTTATCATTGATTAGAACTGCTGTTAGAGATGTACTCTGCTCCTTTCCTGACTGGATATATTTTTTCCAGATGATACTGTGGAGTGGTACCCTACACATTATGGACCTCAGGATGTTGTGGGCTTAGAGTCAGAGACCCTGACTCAGGAGGGACTTATCCCGACTCAGACAGATGACCCGGGACTTGTAGCTTCTTAGTATTCTTTTGTATTGGATTTGTCTCCAGCTTATTTGTTACTATTCTTTCATACTCATTGATGTTATTATTTATACTCATGAGTTGTATGTGACTATTCTATTCCTTATCATATTCTTGCTCGTTTCCATCTTAGATCTGTGATTGAGTATCTTGATATTGTTGGTGGTTCATTATATTGCTAGATAGATTACCCAGACAGCGTTCTACCGCCGATTCTGCGGCGTAGGCTGGGCGTTGTTCCCGAATTGTATCCCTACATCGGGTGCGGGTCATGACACAACAAACTGAGCACCAATACCCCATTTACTAAATTACTGCACTTGATCCCCCTTGATTTACTGCAGATTTTCTTAATTGGGACTGCACTATTTCCTACAACTGAACTCGCACACACACACAACCTACACTATCTTGAATGCCCAACTCTCACTCAAACCTGAGTCCTCACTGTCTAAACCCAACCTGGTTACTCTCAGTGCATCAAAGTGCAACTGAAATACCCTATATCTCTAACTAGTAATCCTACATCAGGTGCACTCCTATCCGACCAATACCTAAGCCTATTCTCATAGTCATATTCATGTAAACCCTGGTTCCCTCATAGCAACCTGAATACTCCCCTTACATCAACCACTTGCTCAAGCATCAACACAATACCAACTCCCTGTTACCAGCAGATTCTTCCTCAAGGCTGCTACTAGGTAAATCTCCACTGCACTTAGGCAGCTGCAACACCAAGTCATCCCTCAACCCGACCTCCTAAAGCCCATAGCAGCAACTGTTGTTACACCATGCCAACACCCCGCTGAAACACATCCTCTGACCTATGTATATACTTTCTTGTATACACAGACACACTTACCTGATCACAGTCCCCATGTGCATATCCCCACACCTATTGTGTATGCACACACACACACACACACACACACACACACACACACACTGACACAGTAGCATAGGCACGGCACATAACTAATACTTTAGCTGCATCCTTAAAACAACATATATATATATATATATATATATATATATATATATATATATATATATATATATATATATATATATATAGTATGATTAGTTGTTATAAAAAATAGGGAAAAATACACCCTTAAAATACAAAACCCCAAATTTACATACAACATTATGAAAAAAAATATCATGGGAACCAATAGAGACTCATGCTCTCCCCTTATGGCTACTCCTAAACCATGGGTGGGCTCTTAATGGCCAACAAAACTATGAAAACAGAATTTGAAGGAAAGATTTTATAATTTTACCTCTTGGGAGATGGATTCCCAATGCAACCCAAGGGTTCTCTAGCCAAGTCTCTTCCTCTCTAATGCTCCTTGCGACTTAAGCTCCTAGGCTTCTTAGATGAGGGAAATGAGAGGGATTGGGGTTTAAATTTCTGAAAATTGGTGGAGGAAAGAAGGGTTGGGGGAAGAACTATTTCTAGGATTTTTCTTCATGAGCTATGATGAACTAGAGGGAGGATCCCTCTCTCCTATATAGGGCCGGCTACTAAACCTAGGGCTTGGCTAATGCACAAAGTCCATAGTGCCCCCATATAGTTGTCATGAAGAGTTATTTAATTAATGGGGGTCTTCATTCCTAATGAGGGGTCTAACTAGATTCTAATTTTAAAAAGGATAGGAATTAATTAGTGGGTTCAAATATGACTAGTCTAATGTAAAATCCATGGTCACATCAAGTCTAGTCCACTAACCCATATCATTAATAATAATAATATAATATGTTATACATATCATGTAACTATAAACATAATATATATATAGATATTGCAAATGACAACAATGTCCCTACTCTAGAAATGTGGTAGTGACAAGTCTACCCTCCTAAAAAAAATTTGTCCTCGAAATTAAACTAAACTTGCAAAGAACACAATCAGAACAATAAGAACTATACCTCAAGGCTTGAAGAGATACGGGTATTGCTCGCATATTTTGTTATCCCTCTCCCAGGTTGACTCACCTGGAGAGTGATATCTCCATGCAACACGAACCAAAGGAATAGTCTGGTTCCGCAATACCTTCTCCCTGCGATCCAAAATCTCTACGGGTTGCTCAGGATGGCTGAGAGTCGGACCAACCTCGATCTCTGAGTGATCTAGTACGTGACTAGGATCTGCCACATACAGTCTCAGTTGCGACACGTGGAATACGTCATGTTCTCCCTCTAGTGCAGGTGGCAAGTCTAGCCTATAGGCCACTGTACCGACCCTCGCAAGAATACCGAAAGGTCCGATGTACCGTGGACTAAGCTTTCCACATCCACCAAAGCAAATTATGCCCCGTGTCGGAGAAATCCGCAAGAACACCAAATCGCCAACCTAGAACAAATGCAGCCTTAACACGCAATCTAAAATAAAGCAATCACAAGCAATTATAACAAAACCTATACCTCAAACTCCAAGGGTCTACGGTGACTATCGGCCCTATGCCGTTGTCTGTCCTACGCCACTCGAAGTCTATCTCGGATGAGTTTTACCTTCTCCGCTGCATCCATGACCATTTCTGGTCCCAAAAAGGCTCTTTTACCGATATCATCCCAAGATAACGTTATGCAACATATTCTTCCATATAGAGCCTCGAATGGTGACATCTCAATACTGTCCTGGTAGTTGTTATTGTAAGCAAACTCTACCAGGTATAGATGATTCTCCCAAGAACCTTCGAGATCTAGAACACAAGTGTGTAGCATATCCTCAAGAGTCTGAATAGTCCTCTCCGACTGCCCGTCTGTTTGAGGGTGATATACGGTACTGAACTTGAGCTGAGTGCCCAAGCTAACCTGTAAACTCCTCCATAAGTTGGAAGTAAAACGACTATCCTGATCCGAGACGATGCTCACAGGAACCCCATATAATCTGATAATTTGTCGCACATACATCTCAGCTAGCTTCTCCATCGATGTACCCATTTTGAATGATAAGAAGTGGGCTGATTTGGTCAACCTGTCCACAATGACCCAAATCATATCTTTTTTTCCTGGAGAACACGGAAGTCCCGAAACAAAATCCATAGTCACATGCTCCCACTTCCACTCTGGGATGGGTAAAGGCTGAAGCAATCCACCAGGCTTCTGTCTATCCGCCTTTACCTGCTGACACACTAAATATCGGGATACAAAGCGTGCTACCTCGTGCTTCATACCATAGCACCAAACGTGCTCCCTCAGGTCTCGATACATTGTTGGCACCTGGATGCATCGAGTACTGAGAGCGATGTGCCTCCTGTAAAACCCTCTCGTGCAGCTCCCCGCTTGGCACACATATCCTAGTACCGTGCCGCAATGATCCATCATCAGCAATAGTGAAGTCCTCTGATAATCATGTCTGAACCTGTGCCCCGATACTCCTTAGAGCCTCATCATCATACTGCGTAGCTCTGATTCTGTCCATCAGCTCGGACTGTATCTGCAATCCCCATATCTGAATCTCGATACCAGGAACTAGCACCTCAATTTCCAAGCTCTCAAGGTCGACCAACAAGTGTCTGTCTATCGTCAAGTATATAGCCATCGGATACCTGCTCAAGGCATCGGAGACTGCATTAGCCTTTCCTGGGTGGTACTGTAATAAAATATTGAAGTCCTTTATCAACTCCAACCACCTCCTCTGTCTCATGTTCAGCTCTTTCTGCGTAAATACATACTTTAAGATTTTATGGTCTATGAAGATCTTCACACGCTCTCCATACAGATAGTATTTCCACAGGTTTAGAGCAAAGATAACCACTGCCAACTCCAAATCGTGGGTGGGGTAGTTCTTCTAATGAGGACGTAATTTCTTGGAAGCATAGGCAATTACTTTCCCGTGCTGCTGAAAGAACGCAACCCAAACCCTTCCCTGAAGTATCACTATAGATAGTGAATCCACATGTCCCTGATGGCAACGTCAATACTGGAGCTGTCGTCAATCTCTTCTTTATCTCATCAAATATGGCCTGACAATCCTCTGTCTAGACAAAATCCACATCCTTCCTGGTCATCCTAGTCATCAGCTCTGTAATCCTGGAGAAGTCTTGTACAAACCTCCTGTAGTAACTGTTTGAATAAACAAATAACGGGTTTGTACGAAGATCTTTTGGTTTACAAACTCAGGCTATTAAACTCTCCTGGTATACAAAACACTATCAGAGGTATTATAAACATGATAGGTTTTGAAAATTCACCTGGCGAGTCGCCATTTTGTTTGAGATAAAACAAATAGAGGGTTTGTACGAAACCTTTTTGTTTACAAACAAGAAAAGAGTACAATTAATCCTATACGAGGATATTAAGTACAATAAAAATAATTCTGGAAAAAAATTGCTATAGGAGTCTGATCTGCGGTCGATCACTTTGTCCCTTGGACCACACGATGATGAAGAAGTGTTGTAGAAGAAGAAGAAGAAGCTTCAAAGATTGCAAGTGAGATTGAACTGTCAACCAACACTCTCTGTTTGTGCTCTCTCTCTCTCTCTCTCTCTCTCTCTGATCTCTGATAGTGCCCTGTGATTGTGCGCCCTATTTTCTGATCTTTGTCTCCCTGTCTTTTCTCCTTTTTATTTTCTGATCTGATTATCCGTCTGTGCACCCCTTAAGTACAAATAATAAGCTGCAACGACTAGCACTATCAGGGGTTATGCGAACGTGATAGTAGGAAGTCGAAGAGAAGAACTTTACTCAGAGGTAATGTGGACATGAAAAATTTCTAAAAATATCTTACTCAGAGGTTAGGTGGACGTGGTAAGATATAGTGGGGATAAAGAAAAACAGGACAGAGGTAATATGGGAATGACCATTTTTGTGGTGATATATTTACTCTTTTGGAGAAAATAGAGAGACGTAGTTCAGAGGTAATAGGGACGTGAACTGATCGATAGCAACAACCTGGGAGGTTTGCTTAGAGGTCACTTAGACATGGCAAATTCAGTTGGGGAAAAAATTGGACGTGACCCCATGTCCAAAAAATTTACTGGGGAGTGATTTTTTGAGTGGGGATAGTCCTGAAGGTTACTCATCTGGGGAGACACCGTCTTCTCGTTATAAATGCAAAGTGATGACTTTGGCGTTAATCAACTCCTGGATTTTCCTTTTCAGTACATAGCATGTCCTTGTGGGGTGATGAATGTACCGATAAAAGAGACAATAATCTGGGTCATCGACCTTGCCAGCCTTTTCAGGGTATCTGATGTTGGGTAGCCGAAGTTTGTTTTCCTTCATCAATATATTAAAGATTTCAATGATGTGATCCTCATTGAAGGAGAAAGTCCCATTTGGCTTTCGGGCTCCCGATACCTGAGTCGTACGGTCCTCAGGGAAGATGGTCATAGTTGCATCATCTTCGGACTCAGAGGGAATTCTACCCCCAGCTTTGGATGCTGCTCTGTTTTGTCGAGGGAGACCACCCCCAAACATGTAGTTGTTTGGTTTTTCTTCCTCTTTTTGTTTGCCTTTGTCCATCGAAGTTGATTTAGAAGGACCTGCCTCTGGTATTACAGGATCAGACTCTAGAGGTTTAGAGTTTGCAAGAGATGCGGTAAACCCTAACCCAAAACTAGTTCGTTGACAGTAAGGATCACCATGCAACGATATTCGTCTGCCTTTTCCATAATTGAGGCCCTGCTTCAACTTCAAATCATAACCCATGTTTTGCATGATCTTTAAAGCCTGTGGGCTATTCTGTGGATTTGCATTCTCCCAACATCAGACTCGTGGGATTCTTCTTGTACAATCGGTCTATTCCGCATTCAATCGAAGGTTATTTGATGCTGATCGTTGCGAGTCGGTGGAACAATAAAGACAGATTCTTCATGTGGCCTATATGTCATGACGACGTTAGGTGTTAACGCTACTTCCCACATGATCTCCCCACGCTTGGTAGTTAGGGAACTGAATCCTGGTTTTGACCCCTGTCTTTGCATTTCTGGATCAAGAAATCACGCAAATCAGGGAGATTAGCAGAAGAAGAAGAAGGCTTATTCTGCCTTTTTACATCAGTAGGCCTGTGAAGATTAGGAACCATAACCCTTTCTCGGCCATAGGAATACAGCAGTCCACCCATGTGAGTGGCATATGATCCATCATATATCTGAGGAGAATATCTTCCCAAAAAATGAGTCTTTTTTACGCGAACAGACCTATCCTGGCATAATTTAGATTTCGGCATAGGTTCACGTAAAGCAGGGAAAGTCCGCATAATCTGAAGAGTGGGAACTTTCTTCTCATGTGGGCGTACAAGCCTATAGGTTGGGAGATTCGCCACTTGTTTTCCCTTGATGTGATCCAAGGGTCTATCTGCCTCATCATAGACGGGAGATGTATTTTTACGCGCAGGACGTGTTTGAAATTTTCGAATTACTGCTGAGGCCTTGTCAGAAATTTTGTCTACCACGTCATAGATGGGAGACAAAGTTTTACGCGCAGGGCGCGTTCTAGACTTCTGGATTGGCACTGGGGCATTGCCAAAAGTTTTGTTTGCTACGTCACAGACGGGAGACGAAGTTTTACGCGCAGGGCGCGTTCTAGACTTCTGGATTGGCACTGGGGCATTGCCAGAAGTTTTGTCTGCCATGTCACAGACAGGAGACGGATTTTTACGCACGAGGCGTATAGGCGCAACTTTGTTGATCAGAGAGTGAGAGCTTGCAGGAAGGGCAGAGGACGTCTTAGACATCCATACTTTACGTAGCTTCCTGTTGTTCTGGACAGAGGAGGAGGGAGAGCTACCCCTGCATGAAGCATGTCTTCATAGGCAGATTGGTCGAACTTGACGACCAAAGTCTTCTTCGTTGATCCGATGGTTACAGCATCGTGTTGAGCAATTGCTTTCTCGTCAGAGGAGAAAGTCTTCCCCAGCAGAGTCGCCATCTTTGTTTGAATAAACAAATAGGAGGTTTGTACGAAGCTCTTTTGGTTTACAAACTCAGGCTATTAAACTCTCCTGGTATACAAAATACTATCAGAGGTATTATGAACATGATAGGTTTTAAAAATTCACATGGCGAGTCGCCATTTTGTTTGAGATAAAATAAATAGAGGGTTTGTACGAAACTGTTTTGTTTACACACAAGAAAAGAGTACAATTAATCCTATACGAGGATATTAAGTACAATACAAATGATTCTGGGGAAAAATTGCTATAGGAGTCTGATCTGCGGTCGATTACTTTGTCCCTTGGACCACACGATGATGGAGAAGTGATGTAGAAGAAGAAGAAGCTTCAAAGATTGCAAGTGGGATTGAACTGTCAACCAACACTCTCTGTCTGTGCTCTCTCTCTCTGATCTCTGATAGTGCCCTGTGCTTGTGCGCCCTATTTTCTGATCTTTGTCTCCCTGTCTTTTCTCTTTTTTATTTTCTGATCTGATTATCCGTCTGTGCGCCCCTTAAGTACAGATAATAAGCTGCAACGACTAGCACTATCAGGGGTTATGCGAACGTGATAGTAGGAAGTCAAAGAGAAGAACTTTACTCAGAGGTAATGTGGACATGGAAAAGTTCTGAAAATATCTTACTCAGAGGTTAGGTGGATGTGGTAAGATATAGTGGGGATAAAGAAAAATAGGGTAGAGGTAATATGGGAATGACCATTTTTGTGGTGATATATTTACTCTGCTGGAGAAAATAGAGAGACATAGTTCAGAGGTAATATGGACGTGAACTGATCGATAGCAACAACCTGGGAGGTTTGCTCAGAGGTCACTTAGACATGGCAAATTCAGTTGGGTAAAAAAAAATTGGACGTGACCCCATGTCCGAAAAATTTATTGGGGAGTGATTTTCTGAGTGGGGATAGTCCTGAAGGTTGCACATCTGGGGAGACACCGTCTTCTCGTTATAAATGCAAAGTGATGACTTTGGCATCAATCAACTCCTAGATTTTCCTTTTCAGTACATAGCATACCCTTGTGGGGTGATGAATGTACCGATGAAAGAGACAATAATCTGGGTCATCGACCTTGCCAGCCTTTTCAGGATATCTGATGTTGGGTAGCCAAAGTTTGTTTTCCTTCATCAATATATTGAAGATTTCAATGATGTCATCCTCATTGAAGGAGAAAGTACCCTTTGGCTTTCGGGCTCCCGATACCTGAGTCATACGGTCCTCAGGAAAGATGGTCATAGTTGCATCATCTTCGGACTCAGAGGGAATTCTACCCCCAGCTTTGGATGCTGCTCTGATTTGTCGAGGGAGACCACCCCCAGACATGTCGTTGTCTGGTTTTTCTTCCTCTTTTTTGTTTGCCTTTGTCCACCGAAGTTGATTTAGAAGGACCTGCCTCTGGTATTACAGGATCAGACTCTAGAGGTTTGGAGTTTGCAAGAGATGCGGTAAACCCTAACCCAAAATGAGTTTGTTGACAGTAATGATCACCATGCAACGGTATTCGTCTGTCTTTTCCATAATTGATGCCCTGCTTCAACTTCAAATCATAACCCATGTTTTGTATGATCTTTAAAGCCTGTGGGCTATGTCTGTGGATTTGCATTCTCCCAACATCAGACTCGTAGGATTCTTCTTGTACAATCGGTCATTTTCGCATTCGACCGAAGGTTATTTGATGCTGATCGTTGCGAGTCGGTGGAACAATAAAGACAGATTCTTCATGTGGCCCATATGTCATGACGAAGTTAGGTGTTGACCCTACTTCCAACATGATCTCCCTACGCTTGGTAGTTAGGGGAACTGAATCCTGGTTTTGACCCCTGTCTTTGCATTTCTGGATCAAGAAATCATGCAAATCAGGAAGATTAGCAGAAGAAGGCTTATTCTGCCTTTTTACACCAGTAGGCCTATGGAGATTAGGAACCATAACCCTTTCTCGGCCATAGGAATACAGCAGTCCACCCATGTGAGTGGCATATGATCCATCATCTCTCTGAGGAGCATATCTTCCCGAAAAATGAGTCTTCTTTACGCGAACAGACCTATCCTAGTATAATTTGGATTTTGGCATAGGTTCACGTAATGTAGGAAAAGTCCGCATAATCTGAAGAGTGGGAACTTTCTTCTCTTATGGGCGTACAAGCCTATAGGTTGGGAGATTCGCCACTTGTTTTCTCTTGATGTGATCCAAGGGCCTATCTGCCTCATCATAGACGGAAGATATATTTTTACGCGCAGGGCATGTTTAAAATTTCCAAATTGGCGCTAAGGCCTTGTCAGAAATTTTGTCTGCCACGTCACAGACGGGAGATAAAGCTTTACGCGCAGGGCGCGTTTTGTCTGCCACATCACAGACGGGAGACGGATTTTTACGCACAAGGTATATAGACGCAACTTTGTTGATCAGAGAGTGAGAGCTTGCAGAAAGAGCTTGGAGGACGTCTTCAGAGCATCAAAGCTTAGATTCTTCTCCAGCACCATGGATATCAAATCTTTTAAAGTGAGGTAGAATATGCTAGTGTATTGTTCAACTAGCCTAGCAAAGATCGGATGTACGCTGGGAGTGGCCACGATATCGATAAATCTTCCTTCTGAAATGACTGCAGAGGAGGTTGCCACAGTCGTGACGCTACTAAAGAAGAGACACCAACAACAGTTGAAGTTGCTGACATGCTCGACGAAGGAGGCACAATCGAGATGGTGGGTTCACCTCCTCTGATGTTATTTGAACTACTACTGACGGGATGACACCTGAGAATATTGCGGATGAAAAATCGGCAGTTTCAAAGTATGCTTCGTCGACGTCAGACATCGCCGTCTCATTAGCTAGATCCGCAACAAAATCAGAAGTTATGTCAACTTCGCCCTCTCCAGAGACGTCTTCGCCTAAAAATAAGATAAGATAAAGTTAATATCAATTTGATGTTAATTTTCCTGAAGAAATCGTGAAGACAATATTTACCCATGGCCGATGGTATGTATGTTGCGTCTGCAGCCTGTATAGCTAAATCAGTTCTTAATAATGCTAAACAAGCTGTCATATCTGGAGAAGAGGGTACACCAACTGACATTTGAGGGTAGTCATCCCAGTCGTCACCCAGATCCACTCGAGGTTCATCGGGTGGAATCTCGCTCGAGATACTTACAAACGAAGGAGGGGCTAGTCCCATTATTTGTCTTGGTAAAGGTATGCTGATTCTTATTACGCTCGGCCTCGAAGGCGATCTAGAAGCACTACCAGTAACAGTGGTAGCGACAGCAGTCATAGGTAAAGAATCTCCAGCACTTTCAGCTGGAACTGTGGAGGCTCCCTCTCTAAATGGTGAAGGACCCCTAATCAAAGAATCATCCCCAACAGGGGAAACAATAGGCTCACTCCTAGAGGCCCCCTTGGTGGAAGTCCTTTTAGGACCTCCGGTAGTCAGCTTCTTCTTGCGGGGGGAAGGCTCTTTCAGAGTGGAAGCCTTTCGTTTATTGGAGATTATGAGAGGCTCTGCTGGCGGAGCTATTACGCCTCTCGGTAAAATCAACAAATAATCATCTGCACCGGTGGTTTCATCACCTTCATCAGATGAGACAGATGGTATCTCCTCTCTCCCAGTGGACCTATGTGAGGGCATCTTGAAACTTCCATGAACATCAAAATCACGATGGAAGGTATTGATGGACACATAAAACTGCGCGTACGAGTGAAGAATGCGTAGCTCCGTAAAGAGAGAAGCCGCGGGCACAGCAAAGGTTGCTCCAGTACAACCCATTATGAAGTACAGCCATCCTCTAGCTCCATCAATAAGTCCACCTTTGAACTTGAAGCTGGTGATGGGATTCCCCATGTGTAACTGATCATACCCAAATTGCCTAGCGAAACGGCTAGGCAGATAAGGCTCCAAGTAGCAGTGGTCCTCACTTCTATATAGCAGATGGGAAGGTCTAATGCAGACCAACCAGTAAAATGCTTCAGGAGAAAGGATAGTCTTCCCCTGACCTACATCCTGAAGTTTCGTCCCCTGTTAATTGATATGTACGGGGGGGACAATGGAGAAGAACTTCCAACTATGGGCAAAATTTAGTGCTAGCCGACAGTCTATGACGCTAGTAACATTCCAAGAAGAATTCCTGTAATTCATCAGGAAGTTATTGCCCGAACCACTGGCCGATCCGGGAGACATCACTTTGGTGTTGTGAAGGATTAACCATCCCATCAGATATAAGAATGGCAATTCCACTCTGGGAAATCCTTCACACTATGTATCATCAGCCAGTAGTCCATCAGTAATGGCCCTCAGGCCAACTCGTATCCTGCATACCATGGCAGGGAACATGCCCAATCTTGCTCCAAATACCAAACGCACTGCAGGCCATAAGGTGTTACGATAAATGCGATCCGCAGATGCGATGCCAGGCACCACCCATCGACGTAGCCAAATTAAAAGGAAGCCAGCCAGTTGAGCTTTTCTTGACAGAGGCTTTCGATAATGCCTCATATAACTGTGGGCTTTGGTTCCTGCAGGATAACCCCCTATCTCTTCATTCAGAACATAGTCAGGAGCCTCTGCATCTTCAATGAGATCATCGACTGTGTTGGCATTAAGCATGCTTAGAAGGTTTAAAGGCTTATCTTTGCTATCTACAACCTTGTCCTGCTTGGCATCTCTAGCCTGATGGAAGAAGAGATAGGATACCCATTTGTTAATATGGGCTAAATCAGAAGGTTATCTGTAGAAGGCGGTGCATGCAAGATAGTGGCTCATCAACTCTAGGTACACTGCCACTACCCGAGGGTTAGTATCCCTCATCTCCCTATTTGTGGGAACGTATTCTTCATAAGGAGTGTCTCCCATTGGCAGCTTTGAGATGTCTGCCATCTCATGAAGTGCCAGGCCCAACTTACCTATCGAAGTGGCAAAGGTCCCAGTGAGCGAGTTAAATCGCTCCATCATAGCTAAGAACAAGTTGGGGTTGAGAGGCAGCCCAACACTAGTAGCACCCACAGCCGCAAACAAGCTAATACTTTCCATCTCCACCTGAAAATGCTTCAGGGCCCATGCAGTTAAATTGGCCCATCTAAGATTATGGGGGCTAAGCCATCCACTGGTGCGAGGGTTAACTTTGGGGTATACTCCTCCATGTCCCATAAAGTCATTGCAGAAAGTCGCTATTTGAAGCGGCTGGATCAGTGAAGTGTCTTCACTCGGGACGCTGCCCGGCAGTAATCCTTTGAAAGGCAAGATAGGGCCTGAAGGACTGCTCACAAAGGACCCTCGATTCAATCCTTTCTTATAAAAGATCTTTCTTGGCTGGCCATGAAGATCAGGAGTCAGAGTCCATACCATCTTTCTGGGATGTGTGGCATAGAAGAATACAGAGATAGGATAATCTCTGGACATCTTTGGCAGATACATGATCGTGCCCTCAGCAGAAAACACCCAATATTCCTTCTTGGGCTTGGTCTAAGACTGCTTATCAATAACGTCCCTTAATAAGAAAGCTGGTTTATTATATTCAGTCCCATCTATGTATGACAGGGGCTCCCCACTGATCATACTCAGCAACATTCGTTCTACTTGGGCCGAGATCAGGTCCCCCTTTCTTGAGGATACTCGTTTCCAGAGATGGAGAATGTCACATGAGACAAGTCCTCCAGATAGTTAGAATTCAGCATTCCAGCAGCAGAGCCCATCACTTCAGCCAGAGGGGGATCTGTAAGTCCACTGCAAGAAGCTAGAAAATAAGTCATTTTTACGCTAAACACTACACTCTTGCAGTATACGCCAAAACTTGACAGTCTGAGCTTTTACGCCAGATTGCAAAAATTTGAGTTTTATGCTGGAGTTTACACCCAATGCGTAAAACACAAGGTTTGCAGTATACGCCAAAACTTGACAGTCTGAGCTTTTACACCAGATTACAAAAAATTGAGTTTTACGCTGGAGTTTACACCCAGTACGTAAAACACAAGGTTTGCAATATACGCCAAATTTTGACAGTCTGAGTTTTACGCCAGACTGCAAAAATATGGAGTTTTACGCTGACACATTAGGAATGTGGGCGTATTTGCGCATACACGTACAACGTGTGCGAAGGGTTTTTTCTATCGAAGTCTTTACCTGTGATGCCCGGTGCACGGCTAGACGGCGGAGCAATTCGTTCAGAACGAGGCTCGCTTGGCCTAGTGGGATTCGCTCGTGCTTGAGCAACGGAGCGAGATGAGGAAGCGGCTTTCTTTTCCTTAGCAGTGGAGGCCTGTTTTGGTGCCATGGCGAATCTGAGTTCTCAGAAAAGAGACGAAGACGAAGAGTTCTCAGAAAGAGACGAAGGGTTTTGCAGAGACAGATGAAGGGTTTTTCTCTCTCACGGCCTAGGGCTATTTATAGAGTTAAGATAACTCTTTGGATCCTTAAACCAAATCCGATTTTTAATAGTCGGTTATGATTTGGGACCACGTCAGCCGATCATTTGAAAAGGAAGATAGGTCATCATGCTGCGTAACGGATCTACGATCTTACGCTCGAAAGATTTTACGCTCGGAAGCTTTTACGCTCAGATGCTACGTATCTATGGTTTTACGCATTACACGGGACAGATCAGTCATCAAAATATGCGTATATATTAATCTGAGTTTTACACTCGAAAAAGTCAGTTACAATTGACCATTTCATGCTTCATTTAAAGTATTTCAAATTACAAGGAATTTGAAAAGTTTGAAGGGGGTCTTGTAGAAGCATGAAATATGCTGGGAAATTGTACACATATTATACAGTCAAACTCCCCAACATACATGAAGTCAGTGTAAAGCAGAGCTTCAGAGCTGCTCGCGTAAAACAGAGCCTCAGAGCAATACGCGTAAAACAGATCTTCAGCGCTCTATGGCGTAAAATATGACTTCAGAACAATACGCGTAAAACAGAACTTCAGAGTTGTTCGGCGTAAAATGTGGCTTCAAAGCTGTCCGCGTAAAGTAGTGCTTCAAGGTTGTTCTGCGTAAAAGGTGGCTTTACCCTCCCGCGTAAAAGTTCAAAATACGTTTGTTTTTAATGCAGCGTAAAGTTGTACGAGGAACTCTTCGTATTCCTCGGATGAATTTGTCAGACAAAGTAGTGAACCTGACTCCTGACAAAAGTTCTGCACGAT
Organism: Iris macrosiphon; assembly: GCA_036927795.1. Lineage (NCBI taxonomy): Eukaryota > Viridiplantae > Streptophyta > Magnoliopsida > Asparagales > Iridaceae > Iris > Iris macrosiphon. The sequence continues at coordinate 115,563,280 of JAYESA010000004.1, forward strand.
GATCGAGAGGCGGCTGTGATGATGATTTTGCACAGAGACCCAGGCTGTCGTTTATCGGCATATTCTTGATACAAGTCATTTTTATACATTCAAAGAATACGCTGCCCATTCTACATGGGCAAAAAGGAGTTTTACGCTCAAGATAAAGACAAAGCCAGATGCCACGTCAAAAGTTGTTTCCTGCACAGAGCTCGAGGCATATCTCTGCAATTAATACACGAGATGGGGGCATATCTCTGCATTTAATGCACGAAATTTTGTTCTATCCTTCAGATTTTGTCATGATGGGGAGAGCTAAAACTGCGACTAATACGCTCTCATCACCATCCTTGCATTTTACGCCAACCAGGCTATTTTCAACTATAGGAGTACGCCGTATGCTATCTCCTCGAAATACGCCAACTCGGCCATATTTGCCAAGGTATGTGATAAGGCTATTTAGTCCGAAATACGCTCAAGACCTCAGTCATGATGGATAATTGATTGTTAAAGCTAAAACTGTGACTAATACGCTCACATCACCATCCTTGCATTTTACGCCAACCAGGCTATTTTCAACTATAGGAGTATGTCGTATGCTATCTCCTCGAAATATGCCAACTCGGCCACATTTGCCAAGGTATGTGATAAGGCTATTTAGCCTAGAATACGCTCAAAACCTCAGTCGTGATAGATAATTGGCTATTTTACGCTGGTTATCTATTATTCATGAACCATCAAGTTTTATGCAGAGTTTGACTTTTACGCCAACAAGACAGAGTTTGGCTTTTACGCCAATAAGACAGAGTTTGGCTTTTACGCGAACAAGACAGCTATTTGGCTTTTACGCCAAGGAGACAGTTATTTGGCTTTTACGCCAACCATCTTTACGCGAGGGGCAGTTACCTACGTGGCTTGCATGCCGTGATCTTCGAGAAGCAGTTATACGCGTTACCTTATAATGGGACACGTGTCATACGCAGATTTAGAAGGTCACTCAGACGTGGGTAGCAGTTATTATAACCTCCGCGTAAAAGGTGCAACTCTCTTCACAGCTTGACTTTTACGTCGACTGGACAGTTATTGGGACTGATCTCTATAAATAGAGACCCCTGATCATAGGGACGGGAGGAAAAAAGAGGAGGTGCACAGGGAATCAAAAGAGGAGCAGAGAGCACAGACAGAGAGTGTCGATTGACAACTTCGACAACGAGAATTAAATCCCACTTGCAATCTTTGAAGCTTCTTCTTCTTCTACAGCACTTCTTCATCATAGTGTGGTCCAAGGGACAAAGTGATCGACCGCAGATCAGACTCCTATAGCAATTTTTTCCTAGAATCATTTTTATTGTACTTAACATCCTCGTATAGGATTAATTGTACTCTTTTTTCTTATTTGTAAACAAAGAAAGGGTTTCATATAAACCTAGTTTCATCTATTTGTTTTATCATCAAATAAAGATGGCGACTCTTCTGGGGAAGGCTTTCTCATCTGACGAGAAAACAATTGCTCAACACGATGCTGTATCCATCGGATCAATGAAGAAGACTTTGGTCGTCCAGTTCGACCAATCTCCTTATAAAGACATGCTTCATGTAGGGGGTAGCTCTCCCTCCTCCTCTGTCCAGAACAACAGGAAGCTGCGTAAAGTATGGATGTCTAAGACGTCCTCTTCCCTTCCTGCAAGATCTCACTCTCTGACCAACAAAGTTGCGCCTACATGCCATGCGCGTAAACCTTCATCTCCCGTCTGTGACGTGGCAAACAACACTTCTGGCAATGCCTTAGTGCCAACCCAGAAGTTTCAAACACATCCTGTGCGTACAAATTCGTCTCTCGTCTGTGACGTGGCAGACAACACTTCTGGCAATGCCCCAGGGCCAATCCAGAAATGTCAAACATGCCCTACGTGTAAAACTTTGTCTCCCGTCTATGACGTGACAGACAAAACTTCTGGCAATGCCCTAGTGCCAAACCAGAAGTCTAGAACGCGCCCTGCGCATAAAACTTCGTCTCCCGTCTGTGACGTGGCAAACAAAATTTCTTACAAGGCCTCAACGCCAACTCAGAAATTTCAAACGCGCCCTGTGCGTAAAAATACATCTCCCGTCTATATGATGAGGCAGATGGACCCTGGGATCACATCAAGGGAAAATGAGTGGCGGATCTCCCAACCGCTAGACTTGTACGCCCACAAGAGAAAAAGTTGCCCACTCTACAGATTACGCGGACTTTCCCTATTTCACGAGAACCTGTGCCAAAATCCAAATTATGCCAGGATAGGTCTGTCCGTGTAAAGAAGACTCGTCTTACGGGAAGATATGTTCCTCAGACATATAATGGGTCATATGCCACTCACATGGGTGGACTGCTGTATTCCTATGGCCGAGAAAGGGTTATGGTTCCTAATCTCCACAGGCCTACTGATGTAAAAAGGTAGAATAAGCCTTCTTCTTCTTCTTCTGATAATTTCCCTGATTTGTGTGATTTCTTGATCCAGAAACGCGAAGACAGGGGATCTCCTAATTGTAATAGTCATGAGGTTGTAATTAACCGTTGCTATTCTAAAGCAAAACGGTCAGTTTTTGACCGATTGAACTACTCTTCGGCATTACAAGAAGATGAATCAGACAACGACATGGCTGGGGGTGGTCTCCCTCGACAAAACAGAGCAGCATCTAAAGCTGGGGGTAGAATTCCCTCTGAGTCCGAAGATGATGCAACTATGATCATCTTTCCTGAAGACCGTACGACTCAGGTATCGGGAGCCCGAAAGCCAAAGAGGACTTTCTCCTTCAATGAGGATGATATCATTGAAATCTTCAATATATTGATGAAGGAAAACAAACTTCGGCTACCCAACATCAGATACCCTGAAAAGGTTGGCAAGGTCAACGACCAAGAATATTGTCTCTTTCATCGGTACATTCATCATCCCACGAAGGCATGCTATGTGCTGAAAAGGAAAATCCAGGAGTTGATTGACGCCAAAGTCATTACTTTGCGTTTATAACAAGAAGACGGTGTCTCCCCAGATGAGCAACCTTCAGGACTATCCCCATTCAGAAAATTACTCCCCAGTGAATTTTTCGGACATGGGTTCATGACCAAACTATTTTTCCCCCAGCTGAGTTTGCCATGTCCAAGTGATCTCTGAGCAAAACTCCCAGGTTGTTGCTATCGATCAGTTCACGTCCATATTACCTCTGAACTACGTCTCTCCACTTTCTCCAGCAGAGTAAATATATCACCACAAAAATGGTCATTCCCATATTACCTCTGCCCTGTTTTTCTTTATCCCCACTATATCTTACCACGTCCACCTTACCTCTGAGTAAGATATTTTCAGAACTTTTCCATCTCTACATTACCTCTGAGTGAAGTTCTCCTCTTCGACTTCCTACTATCATGTTCGCATAACCCCTGATAGTGCTAGTCGTTTTAGCTTATTATCTGTACTTAAGGGACGCCATGGGTAATAAGTCCACAACCTAGATGTACAAATCAACTCTTGGTTTTTCATCCCCAGCAAGTGCCAATGTGCAATATTTTCTCGATCGTCGAAGATCGAGAATCATATTCTATCATGTTCATATGACATCTGGATAGATATGTTCAGCAATTTGGCATCCCCAGCAAATGCCTATATGCAATAATTTCTCCTTCGTTACAAATTCTTGTAAAGAGCCATCATCCGTATCCAAAAGTCCCGGGTACGTAATGGATGATGGATCCTCAAAATTCCCCCCAGCGGAGCAATTATTAGGTCTACTCGCACACTCCCGCAATTACTATTCAAACCAATCTAATTGGACGCTAGCCATGTTCATATTACCTTTGAGCTATCGTCCCATCAATCTCCCCAGAGGAATAATCCTTTGGTCTATCTTCATGTTTGAATAAACCACACTCAACGAGTCACTCCTCGATGAGTTTTTCGGACATTAGTTCATGTTCATATTACCTCTGAACTGCTATCATAATATTTCTCTCAGGCTGAGTTTGTCATGTTCATATTACCTCTGAACAAACCTTCCGAGTTTTGGCTATCGATTTTCATGTCCATATTACCACTGATATCGGTTGTCATCTTAACTTAGCACCCGTACTTAACTCTAAGTATGCCAGTGGTATTAGGTCCACGAAAACTGCCACGTCCATACTCCTCTGGCAGGGCTTGTCTTAAACTTATTACTTGCACTCTCGTGCACAAGAAGTAATAGGTCCAAAAAAAAAAAAAACCTATGGGATGCCAGCAATGGAAATGAATAGTTCATGTCCATATTACCTCTGAACTATCTTCATTTTCCCCAGCAGAGAAAAAGTCAGTCCATGTTCATAATACCTCTGGACTACGTCTCTCCACTATCCCCACAGAGTCATATTTTACCGCGGCTATATTACCTCAGACAGGACTTGTCTCAAACATATTACTTGTACTAACGTGCGCAAGAAGTAATAGGTCCACAAAAATTCCCCCAGCGGGATGTCTTTACTAGCCACAAAACCTATCACGTCCATATTACCTCTGATAGGGCTTGTTTTGAACTTATTATTTGCACTCAACGTGCGCAACAAATAATAGGTCCACCAAAGATCCCCAGTGGGATATCCTCAACAAACACAGCATTGTACTACATCCATATTACCTCTAGTACGATGTCCAAAGTTTACACAAACAATCGTAAAGAAATATAAGGCCCTTATACGATTACAAATGGCGCTTACAGATTAGCCAAACCTAATAAAAATTGGGCAATGTCTCCTATCAACGGCAAATTCCTAAAGAAGTATTATACTTGATCTCCTTTGCTTAACGGAGTATGATGAAGATCTTATTCTGACGATACCACGCACAAAGGTTAGCTGGATCATATTCTATCAGATTCATATGACCTCTTAATGGATATGCTTAACTAATTTGTAAACCTATCATGTTCATATTACCTCTGATAGTGTTTAGTATACAAATTTAGTTGGATTATATTCTATCAGGTTCATATTACCTCTGAATAGATTTATATTCAGCAAAACCTTAATGAAAGTATGTTATGTTCATGATACCTCTGATATCACTTTCATCTTAGCCTATCATTTATATTCTAAAGTGATGGGTCCATAAAGTCAGAAAATGTATCTTTATTATCTCTGAGAAATTACAGGAGAAACAAAAAAGTACATCATTGGGGAGGAGCAGTTAAATCCCTGATCTGTTGCACCAAAGCAGCCATCCTCTCATTCCTGGAGTTTAAAATGCTAGTGCAAGCCAGCTCCAGCCTTGCTTCGTCATTGTTCAAGCGAGAAAGTTCAGGCATGGAATCAACAAAACTTGCGTAGATGACACCCACATGTGTCAAGTTCTGTTGAGCTGTATCCACTTGGCCCTTCAATACATCACGAACTAGCGATGCTTTGAGAAGCCTGTCCTTGGTTTGAGCAAGTTCAACCTCCAATTCTTGAACCCTCACTTCATATCCCTCACATTCAGCGCAGCACTTGGCCAGCTGAGGAATACTCTCTACCAATACTGCCTGCTCTTTCTCCATCTCTTGTTGTTGCTCCTGGATGGATTTGTTTAAAGATTCAATTTGCAGAGCAAGTTCGGCAGTTAGGGAGTCATACTCAGCTTGAACCAGGTCATCGATGCTGCCTCGGGATAGTTGCAAATATTCGTTAATGGGTTGTTCTAAACTATTAACTATTTGCTCTAGCGCATCAGCTCTTTCAGCGTCATTAAAATTTCTAATCGGCGCTATAGTGAGCTTGGAGGATGTCTTCAGAGCATCAAAGCCTAGATTCTTCTCCAGCACCATAGATATCAATTCTTTCAAAGTGCGGTAGAATATGCTAGTATATTGCTCAATTAGCGTAGCAAAAATCGAATGTACGCTGGGAGTGGCCGCAATATCAGTAAATCTCCTATCGGGAATGACTACAGAGGATGTTGCCACAGTCGTTGCTTCAACAGAGGGTGCGACGAAAGAAGAGACACCAACAACGGTTGGAGTTGCTGGCATGCTTAACGAAGGAGGCACGGTCGAGACGGTGGGTTCATTCTCCTCTGATGTTATTTGAACTGCCACTGGCGGGATGACACCCGAGAATGTTCAGGATGAAAAATCGACAGTTTCAAAATATTCTTCGTCGACGTCAGTTGCCGCCGTTTCATTAGCTGGATCCGCAACAAAATCAGAAGTTGTGTCAACTCCGCCCTCCCCAGAGACGTCTTCACCTGAAAATAAAATAAGAGAAAGTTAATATCAATTTGATATTAATTTTCCTAAAGAAAGCGTGAAGACAACATTTACCCTTGGTCGATGGTATGTATGTTGCGTCTGCAGCCTGTATAGCTAAATCATTTCTTAATGATGCTAAACAAGCTGTCATACCTGGAGAAGAGGGTACACCAACTAACGTTTGAGGGTAGTCATCCCAGTCGTCACCCAGATCCACTCGAGGTTCATCGAGTGGAATCTCGCTCAAGATACTTATAGACGAAGGAGGGGCTGGCCCCATTATTTGTCTGGATAAAGGTATATGGATTCTTATTATGCTCGGCCTCGAAGGCGATCTGGAAGCACTACAGTAACGGTGGTAGCAGCAGCAGTCGCGAGCAAAGAATCTCCCGCACTGTCAGATGGAACTGTGGAGGTTCCCTCTCTAAAAGGCGAAGGACCCCTGATCAAAGAATCATCCCCAACAGGGGAAACAATAGGCTCACTCCTAGAGGCCCCCTTAGTGGAAGTCCTTTTAGGACCTCCGGTAGTCAGCTTCTTCTTACGGGGGGAAGGCTCTTTCAGAGTGGAAGCCTTTCGTTTATTGGAGATTATGAGAGGCTCTGCTGGCGGAGCTATTACGCCTCTCAGTAAAATCAACAAATAATCATCTGCACCAGTGGTTTCATCACCTTCATCAGAGAAGACAGATGGTATCTTCTCTCTCCCAGTGGACCTATGTGAGGGCATCCTGAAACTTCCATGAACATCAAAATCACGATGGAAGGTATTGATGGACACATAAAACTGCGCGTACGAGTGAAGAATGCGCAGCTCCGTGGAGAGAGAAGTCACGGGCACAACAAAGGTTGCTCCAGTACAACCCATTATGAAGTACCGCCAACCTTTAGCTCCATCAATAAGTCTACCTTTGAACTTGAAGCTGGTGATGGGATTCCCCACGTACAACTGATCATACCCAAATTGCCTAGCGAAATGACTTGGCAGATAAGGCTCCAAGTAGCAGTGGTCCTCACTTCTGTACAGCAGATGGGAAGGTCTAATGCAGACCAACCAGTAAAAGGCTTCAGGAGAAAGAATAGTCTTTCCCTGACCTGCATCCTGAAGTTTCGTCCCCTGTTTATTGATATGTATAGGGGGGACGATGCAGAAGAACTTTCAACTATGGGCAAAATTTAGCGCTACCCGACAATCTATGACGCTAGTCACATTCCAAGAAGAATTCCTGTAATTCAACAGGAAGTTATTGCCCGAACCACTGGCCGATCCGGGAGACATCACTTTGGTGTTGTGAAGGGTTAACCATCCCATCAGATATAAGAATGGCAATTCCACTCTGGGATATCCTTCACGCTGTGTATCATTAGCCAGCAGTCCCTCAATAATGGCCCTCAGGCCAGCTTGAATTCTGCACACCATGGCAGGGAGCAGGCCCAATCTCTCTCCAAATACCAAACGTACTGCGGGCCATAAGGTGTTGCGATGAATGCGATCCGCAGACGTGATACTAGGCACCACCCTTCGGCGTAGCCAAACAAAAAGGAAGCCAGCCAGTTGAGCTTCTCTTGACAGAGGCTTTCGGCAATGCCTCATATAGATGTAGGCTTTGGTTCCTGCAGGATAACCCCCTATCTCTTCATTGAGAACACAATCTAGAGCCCCTGCATCTTCAATGAGATCATCGACCGTGTTGGCATTAAGCATGCTCAGAAGGTTTAAAGGTTTATCTCTGCTATCTACAACCTTGTCTTGTTTGGAATTTCTAGCCTGATGAAAGAAGAGGTAGGATACCCATTTGTTGATATAGGCTAAATCAGAGGGCTCCTTGTAGAAGGCGGTGCATGCATGGTAGTGGCTCATCAGCTCTTGGTACACTGCCACTGCCCGAGGGTGGGTATCCTTCAGCTCCCTATTTTTCGAAATGTACTCTTCATAAGGAGTGTCTCCCATTGGCAGCTTTGAGATGCCTGCCATCTCATGAAGTGCCAGGCCCAAATCACCTATCGGAGTGGCAAAAGTCCCAGTGAGTGAGTTATATCGCTCCATCAAAGCTAAGAACAAGTTGGGGTTGAGAGACAGCCCAACACTAGTAGCACTCACATCCGCAAACAAGCCAATACTTTCCAGCTCCACCTGAAAGTGCTTCAGGGCCCAGGCAGTTAAACTGGCCCATCGAAGATTATGGGGGCTAAGCCATCCACTGGTGCGAGGGTTAACTTTGGGGTATACTCCCCCTGCCCCATAAAGTCATTGCAGAAAGTCGCTATTTGAAGCGGTTGTATCAGTGAAGTATCTTCACTCGGGACGCTGCCCGGCAGTAATCCTCTGAAAGGCATGACAGGGCCTGAGGGACTGCTTACAAAGGACCCTCGGTCCAATCCCTTCTTATAAAAGATCTTCCCTGGCTGGCCATGAAGATTGGGAGTCAGAGTCCATGACATCTTTCAGGGAAGTGTGGCATGAAAGAATGCAGAGATAGGGTAATCTCTGGGCATCTTTGGCAGATACATGATCGTGCCCTCAGTAGAAAATACCCAATCTTCCTTCTTGGGCTTGGTCTGAGACTGCTAATCAATAACGTTTCCGAATAAGAAAGCTGGTTTCTTATACTCAGTCCCATCTATGTATGTTAGGGGCTCCCCACTGATCATACTCAGTAACATTCGTTCTCCTTGGGACGAGATCAAAGTCCCCCTCTCTTGAGGATACTCGTTTCCAGATATGGGGAATGTAACATGGGACAAGTCCTCCAGATATATGGAATTCAGCATTCCAGCAGTAGAGCCCATCACTTCAGCCAGAGGGGGGATCTGTAAGTCCACTGCAAAAAGCAAGAAAACAAGTCAGTTTTACGCTAGACGCTACACTCTTGCAGTATACGCCAAAACTTGACAGTCTGAGCTTTTACGCCAGATTACAAAAATTTGAGTTTTACGCTGGAGTTTACACCCAGTGCGTAAAACACAAGGTTTGCATTATACGCCAAAACTTGACAGTCTGAGCTTTTATGCCAGATTGTAAAAAATTGAGTTTTATGCTGGAGTTTACACCCAGTGTGTAAAACACAAGGTTTGCAGTATACGCCAAATTTTGACAGTCTGAGTTTTACGCCAGACTGCAAAAATATGGAGTTTTACGCTGACACATTAGGAATATGGGCGTATTTGCGCATACACGTACAACATGTGCGAAGGATTTTTCTCCTCTCAAAGTCTTTTCCTGTGATGCCCGGTGCACAGCTAGACAGCGGAGCACTTCGTTCAGAATGAGGCTCGCTTGGCCTAGTGGGATTCGCTCGTGCTTGATCAGCGGAGCGAGATGAGGAAGCGGCTTTCTTTCCCTTAGCAGCGGAGGCCTGTTTCGGTGCCATAGCGAATCTGAGTTCTCAGAAAAGAGACGAAGACGAAGAGTTCTCAGAAAGAGACGAAGGGTTTTGCAGAGACAGATGAAGGAATTTTCTCTCTCACGGCCTAGGGCTATTTATAGAGTTCAGATAACTCTTCGAATCCTTAAACTAAATCCGATTTTTAATAGTCGGTTATGATTTGGGACCACGTCAGCCGATCATTTGAAAAGGAAGACAGGTCATCATACTGCGTAAACGGATCTACGATCTTACGCTCAGAAGATTTTACGCTCAGATGCTACTATGGTTTTACGCATTACGCGGGACAGATCAGTCAACAGAATACGCGTATATATTAATCTGAGTTTTACACTTGAAAAAGTCAGTTACAATTGACCATTGCATGCTTCATTCAAAGTATTTCAAATAACAAAGAATTTGAAAACTTTGAAGGGGGTCTTGTAGAAGCATAAAATATGCTGGAGAATTGTACGCGTATTATACAGTCAAGCTCCCTAACATACATGAAGTCAGCGTAAAGCATAACCTCAGAGCAATATGGCATAAAATATGGCTTCAGAGCTATACGCATAAAACAGAGCTTCAGAGCCGTTCGGCATAAAATATGGCTTCAAAGCTGTCCGCGTAAAGCAGTGCTTCAAGACTGTTTTGGCGTAAAAGGTTGATATACCTTCCTGCGTAAAGTTTAAAATACGTTTGTTTTTAATGCAGCATAAAGTTGTACGAGGAACTCTTCGTATTCCTCGGATGAATCTGTCAGACAAAACAGTGAACCTGACTCCTGACAATAGTATTGCACGATGATCGAGAGGACGGCTGTGATGATGATTTTGTACAGAGATCCAGGCTATCATTTAGTGACATATTCTTGATACAAGTCATTTTTACGCATTCAAAGCATACGCTGCCTATTCTAGATGGACAGAAAGGAGTTTTATGCTCAAGATAAAGATAGTTATTTAGCTTTTATGCCAACCATATTTACGCAAGGGGTAGTTACCTACGTGGCTTGCATGCTGTGATCTTCGAGAAACAGTTATACGCGTTACCTTATAATGGGATACGTGTCATATGCAGATTCAGAAGATTATTTGAACGTGGGTAGCAGTTATCATAACCACAGCGTAAAGGAGGTAGTCTTCTTCACAGTTTGGCTTTTATGCCAACCAGGCAGTTACTTGATGGATCTCTATAAATAGAGACCCCTAGTCACAGGGTAAAGGGGCACTGGGGAGGGAGATAGATCAGCACAGAGGCAAGAGATCAGAAATGAGGAGGGGGAGGAATCATATTCTATCATGTTCATATGACCTCTGAATAGATATGTTCAACTCAATTTGAAACTTCAAAACCTATCATGTCCATATTACCTCTGATAGTGTTTTGTATTCAAATTGAGTTGAATCCTACACGCAACTTTCCTTTGACTGGCCTTTGCCTTCAGTTCAGAGAAAGTTTGAAGCTTCTTCTACAGCACTTCTTCATCATCGTGTAGTCCAAGGAACAAAGTGATCGACCGCAGATCAGACTTCTAAAGCAATACTTCCCCAGAATTATTTTATTGTACTTAATATCCTCGTATAGGATTCATTGTACTCTTTTTCTTGTTTGTAAGCAAAAAAAGAAAAAGGTTTCGTATAAACCTTTTCCTTCATTTTTTGTTTATTTAAACAAAAATGGTGACTCTGCTGGGGATTGTACGAAGCTCTTTTGGTTTACAAACTCAGGCTATTAAACTCTCCTGGTATACAAAATACTATCAGAGGTATTATGAACATGATAGGTTTTGAAAATTCACCTGGCGAGTTGCCATTTTGTTTGAGATAAAACAAATAGAGGGTTTATACGAAACCATTTTGTTTACAAACAATAAAATAGTACAATTAATCCTATACAAGGATACTAAGTACAATAAAAATAATTCTGGGGAAAAATTGTTATAGGAGTCTGATCTGCGGTCGATCACTTTGTCCCTTGGACCACACGATGATGAAGAAGTGCTGTAGAAGAAGAAGAAGAAGCTTCAAAGGTTGCAAGTGGGATTGAACTGTCAACCAACACTCTCTGTTTGTGCTCTCTCTCTCTCTGATATCTGATAGTGCCCTGTGCTTGTGCGCGCTATCTTCTGATGATTATCTCCCTGTACGCCCTCCCTTTTTTGTTGATCCTTGTCCCTGTGATCAAGGGTCTCTATTTATAGAGATCAGTCAAATAATTGTCCAGTTGGTGTAAAGGCCAAGCTGTGAAGAGAGTTGCACCTTTTATGCGGAGGATATAATAACTGCTACCCACGTCTGAATGACCTTCTAAATCTGCGTATGACACGTGTCCCATTATAAGGTAACGCATATAACTGCTTCTCGAAGATCACGGCATGCAAGCCACGTAGGAAACTTCCCCTTGCGTAAAGATGGTTGGCGTAAAAGCCAAATAACTGTCTTGTAGGCATAAAAGCCTAGTTGGCGTAAAAGCCTAGCTGTGAAGAAGACTGCCTCCTTTACGCTGCGGTTATGACAACTGCTATCCACGTTCAAATAATTTTCTGAGTCTGCGTGTGACGCGTATCCCTTTATGAGGTAACGCATATAACTGCTTCTCGAAGATCATGGCATGCAAGCCACGTAGGTAACAGCCCCTGCGTAAAGATGGTTGGCGTAAAAGCCAAATAACTGTCTCCTTGGCGTAAAAGCCAAATAGCTGTCTTGTTGGCGTAAAAGCCAAACTCTGTCTTGTTGGCGTAAAAGCCAATACTCTGCGTAAAACTTGATGGTTCATGAATAATAGATAACCAGCATAAAATAGCCAATTATCCATCATGACTGAGATTTTGAGCGTATTTTGGGCTAAATAGCCATATCACATACCTTGGCAAATATGGCCGAGTTGGCGTATTTCGAGGAGATAGCATATGACGTACTCCTATAGTTGAAAATAGCCGGGTTGACGTAAAATGCAAGGATGGTGATGTAAGCGTATTAGTCCCAGTTTTAGCTCTCCCCATCATGACAAAATTTGAAGGATAGAACAAAATCTCGTGCATTAAATGCAGAGATATGCCCCCCATCTCGTGTATTAATTGTAGAGATATGCCTCGAGCTCTGTGTAGGAAACAGCTTTTGACGTGGCATCTGATTTAGTCTTTATCTTGAGCGTAAAACTCCTTTCTGTCCATATAGAATAGGCAGCGTATTCTTTGAATGCGTAAAAATGACTTGTATCAAGAATATGTCACTAAACGATAGCCTGGGTCTCTGTGCAAAATCATCATCACAGCCGTCCTCTCGATCATCGTGCAGCACTTTTGTCAGGAGTCAGGTTCACCGTTTTGTCTGACAGATTCATCCGAGGAATACGAAGAGTTCCTCGTAAAACTTACGCTGCATTTAAAACAAACGTATTTTGAACTTTACGCAGGAAGGTATAGCAACCTTTTACACCAAAACAGGTCTTGAAGCACTGCTTTACGCGGACAACTTTGAAGCCACATTTTACGCCGAGCGGCTCTAAAGCTCAGTTTTACGCGTATTGCTTTGAAGCCATATTTTACGCCACATTGATCTGAGGTTCTGCTTTACGCTGACTTCATGTATGTTGGGGATCTTGACTGTATAATACGCGTACAATTCTCCAACATATTTCATGCTTCTACAGTAACCTGCTAGTCTGAAAAAACTTTTTATCTCATCTACTGAACTGGGAGTAGCCTACGACTCCACTGCCACGATCTTCTTCGGGTTAACTGAGATCCCGTCACCCGTCAACACATTCCCAAAGAATTTAACCTTGTCAAGGAAGAACTCACACTTCAAAAGGTTCCCGTAAATATCCTCTTTCTTGAGAGTCTCCAAAACCATCCTCAGGTGCTCCTCATGCTCTTCTGGGATCTTCGAATACACAAGAATGTCATCGATGAATACCACCACGAACTTGTCAAGGTACTGGTGGAACACCTTGTTCACCAGGTTTATGAATACTACCAGTGCATTAGTCAACCCAAACGACATCACCATGAACTCAAACTGGCTATATCGAGTCCGAAAAGTTGTCTTCAGAATGTCTTATTTCTTCACTTTCACCTGGTGGTAGCCTGACCTCAAGTCTATCTTTGAGAATACATTCGCTCCGCTCAACTGATCAAAGAGATCATCTATCCTCAGCAGCGAATATTTGTTCTTGATAGTGAGGTTGTTCAGGGCTTTGTAGTCGATACACATGCGTACCGACCCATCCTTCTTCAGTACGACCAATATCAGAGCTCCCCACGGTGATGAACTAGATTTGATGAAGCTCTTGTCCTGCAACTCATCAACCTGCTTCTTCAACTCTACCAGTTCGCTGTTGTTGACCCTATAGACGTGCTGCGATATTGGCTCTGCGCCTCGCACCAAGTCTATAGGACTCGACATCTCTGTCTGGCGGCAAATCTGGCAACTCCTCTGGAAAGACATCCAAGAACTCTGCTATCAAAAGATGTGGCAACTCCTCTTTCTCTATCCTGGCTCCACAAAAAGTGACCATGTTCTGCTCCACTGCTCCTCTGGCGACCTCAAACTCTGGCTCTCCTGGCGGTCAAAATATTACTATGCCTCCACGAAAATCTATAGTAGCATGGTGCCTACTTAACCAATCCATTTTGAGTACAATATCGTATCCCAAAAATGGCATTACGAGTAAGCACACACTCAACTCTCGGTCTCCTAATGAAACTCTCCGGTCCTTGCAAAAATTACTGACTAGGATAATGCCTCCGCCAGTCGTGATCTTGCAAGTCATATCTAAGGGTTCTGCCTCTAAATGATGCTTAAGAGCATAAGATACAGATACAAAACTATGGAAAGTGCCATAATCAAATAATGCAAGTGCTAGAATAGAATCGAGAAGAACTGAACCTGATATCATGTCTCCTGCTGGCTCGACCTTCTCGACCGTCATGGCATACGCTCGTCCCTGGGGTGCACCTCTCTACTGCTGCAGGTGCTGGGAAAACCTCTGCTGCTGTGGTAGAAGTGGTGGTCCCCTCTGCTGGACTCCTGATGTAGTAGGTTCTCTGGCAGGTCCCCTCTGAGCGGCTGTTCCACCCTGACATGGACGAGTCTAAATAGACGGACAATCTCTCAACTGGTGCGCTGATGATCCACAAGACAAACATGTACCCAGCCTCTTTCTACAGATGTCTCTCGTGTGTCCCGCCTTTCCGCATTATGCACACTAGAAAGCAGGCTGGGTCTGCCTCTGCGGTTGCTGCTGAATATGTCCTCGAGCTGGTGTCTGGTGTTGCTGGTGCTGATACGGCCTTTGTTGCTACTGAAGGTGAGGACGCTTAGCCGATCCCGCGCTATCACTCGCTCCTCCAGAAATGTCGCATCCTCTCTTGGGCCTGAGGTCCAGATTATCCTCAGCAATCTGGGCATCCATCAGAATGCCTTCAAAGGTAGCAGTACGACGTCTAGAAGTGTAAACCCCCTCAACCAATTTAGAGATTATTTGTATTTTTAAAAACTGAGACTAGGGATAAACCGAGATAATTAAAATTACGTGAGATGATTTTAGGTACCCTCTGACCATAGTGTAACCTTGGCTACACAATATGAATTAAATTCGCCTTGCGCAGTTAATTATTAATTTAGTTAATTAATTTATGGTTAATTTTACCTCAACTGGACCTGACCGAACCATATCCTTGAACCCTGGCCGGCCCAAACCCCGAGACCAACCCCGAAGCCCACCCCCTATATAAATATATAACTTTCTCCATGTAAAACCCTAAACCAACAAAGCCCTCACAAACCCTAACCCTAGCCGAATACTCCCCCTCTCCCTTGCACCCAAACCATCACCACCACCACCGCCGCTTGATAGCGCCGACTGCCCCCTTCAGCCGTCCCTTCAGCCGACTCAGCCGCCCCTTCATCCGACCGACACAGCAGCCCCGTCGCACGACGAGCTGCCGGCGCAAACCCGACCCCCCCGTGAGCTGCCGCCATTGCTGCCGTTAACGCGCCTGCTGCAGTGCCGCCGCCGCTGCTGCCACATCGCCGGAGCCACCCATCTGCCGGAGTAAGCCTCGACGAGAGCAGGCCCTGTCCGAGCAAGCCACATAGAGGTAACCACGTGAAACCCCCGCTTCTTCATATTAATATCGTAGCGTCGTATCGACGTGTCGAGAAATTTTGATATCGGACACAACCCTAATTATGTGCATATTGGATTAATGACTAATAAGATTTAGAATAGGTGTATTTACTAGCAAACCCTTAATCATGAGACATAACACCAAGGACTAGCGTTTCACCCTAAAACCTGTACATAAACCACGTACAATGAATATAGAAGCCAAGGAACATGTGTTCGCACAGAACAGAGATCATGGTCAAACCGTAACTTGAAATTATTGTCTCAAGGCCCAGGATGTTCGAGCACAGAACACGTGTGCACCTTAGCTACGCGCACATGTGACGCTGTATTCGAACAGACCTGAACTTGCAATAATATTCAAGCGTCGCGTTGTAGTCGAGTACATTTAATGTTTAGCGTCTGATATTAGATTGTTATATTATATTTGTGTTTAGGACCTTTGGATCAGCCAGGAGACACTGCAGGAACCGGCTTCTGGCATTCCCAGCTTCAGGACCCAGGCAAGATACCTTGCCATATTTACTATCTGATTTAAATTATGCATATGTTGTATTGTATTCTTGTTGCTTTTATTTTATACAACTGTATGCGTCCGAGATTGTTCGGGTGCAGTCGACGGATACGTCGATGATTTGTATACTAGCCTAGTACTTAGCAGACTCACCCCATTGGACGATACCCTGTTATCGTCTGAGACCTGACACCTTACACGTTCACTGAGACATATTCATATTGGGATGCGGGTTTGTGTACTCGATTAGCTATCGGTACGTGTAACCTACATCGCGGTTAGTACGTAGTTCAGGTT